>CM025855.1:4018810-4257772 GCA_003952965.2 Morella rubra | reverse complement strand
TAAGCCTTCATAACAAGCTGCTTAGCGAGGGTGAGGTCTTCAGGCAGATTGAAGAACTATTGAATCAGGTGAAGGTGAACCGAGGATAGGTTGCGCGCAATAAGAATTTTTTATAACATGATAGCTTATTTTGCATTCGGACAATCAATAGATATATTAACTTTATTAAATACATGAAGTAAGTAGGCAAGAAACGTTGATGATAGTAGATGAATATCTTTATAATTATATTTACTAATGTGTGGCAAAATAATGATTATACATCGAACTCTAAAAGCTTGAGAAATTAGGATGTTCCACGCCAGTACTAATACATTCTAAACCAGACCGATTGTCACGGACCAAGTGAGCATACAGCGAGGCTCAAAAAAGAACATGCAAAGAGAGAGAACATACTCATTCAAGCTTGACACCACCAAATGTTATCAAATGTTATACACAAGGGATTATTGAGAGCCCTCAAGTCGATCATATAAGTCCTCTATACTGGTAACGTTTTAGAGAAATAATGTTCTCTTAAAGAAACCAAGCCAATAGAGATCAAAGGATGAACAAACAACCAAGCACTAATGAAGCAATGTTAATACATCAGAGTGATTGCAAATAGAGCCATCAACAATGCTCATTAAAAATGTGAAATAGCTCATCGATCTTCAAACCTAAATTCAGATTGAATTAAACAGTAGTGTTCAGAGAAGCTTTGACAACAACGATCAATTAGTTCGAAGCGAAAACCATCCAAAATTCGCATTCTTTATCACTCTTAGAAAGCATTCTTTCTCTTCGCGAGTCATTGAGTAGCAAGCAACAGGCAAATGAACCTTTCCTGCAACAGTGATCTTTATCTCTAATCGACATGGCACGACTCATGGAATAATATTTTAATATTCCCAATGAAATTATGTCGCTAAACGTCAAGGCAACGGTGCACCTCTACATGTAGTTATCTTTTTATTGTCTTTCCTTCGTTCTCACACCATTAAGCGCAACTTTGTGTCACTTTCCTACGAAATGATTTATCTGTCCATATACTTTTTTACTTCTATGGGGAATCAAGGAAAAACGTGCATGGCGACTATCATAGATTTATGCGTAACATGTATAGTGTGTCAATATTATCTTACCTTTCATTAGGCACACTGCTGGAAGAATAATTTCCGTATATTCCATACATCTGACTTCAATAATTTGTATGTATAAGTAACGACAAATTTGATACACACTTCTGAAGAGAATGATCATATCACCGGATCAATTAGAAGTAAAGGGTGGTGAAGTGATGTTCAATGTGTTAGCCCTGGCTCAGGCACGAATGGCAAGTAAATGAGAATTCGTATGATCACTATCTTCTCACTTGTGATAAATGTTAAGTGGGTAAGTGCGGAGAAAGGAGAACAACACCATGAAGTACATATCAGAGCCCCAGATTCGTAGCCAAGATTATAAATTTTCTACATTTTCGCACAACCAGAGGTGATGAGACCAGCAATATTGATCATCCAAAGGAAATAGGAAACATGGCAAGACGTCCTCACCTTGTATAAACCACCATCCAGAGGAGGTCCGACGCTAATATGCAGGTCGTTCAAGGAATAATCGTTGAATTTGTGATCGCACATTAACAATTGCCGCAGGCTCCATCTTAAACATATCTTGTTCGCTAACAATAGTTGCAATAAGAATGCTAATCTAAACAACAATCCCAAACTCTTCTATACCTCATAATATCAATGGTTCTAGATATATATCTATCTTGAAAGAATGAGATTTCGGTCTAGGAATAAGTAATGACACATTAAAGGATGAACGTTTCATGCACACCCAACCGGAAGGAGCAAGTTATCAAATGGATACTCTAATCCACTGGTCCAGTACACGATACATAATAAATGCGTAGGATTGCA
Organism: Morella rubra; assembly: GCA_003952965.2. Lineage (NCBI taxonomy): Eukaryota > Viridiplantae > Streptophyta > Magnoliopsida > Fagales > Myricaceae > Morella > Morella rubra. The sequence continues at coordinate 4,255,868 of CM025855.1, read as the reverse complement.
GAATGTCAGTTCCACAACACAAGAATATAGAAAAGCACCGAAATCCACATGTTAACGAAATACATAATTCCTATCACAAATTAGCCAAACAGCGATCAGAACAAGAATTCAAGATTGACTGAGATGCGGGAGAATTATGGAGTCTTAAAGTGAACCATTCAACTTGTATAACACATTTGGAGGACACGGACATGACCGGTTAACAAGCACGCAATTTATACATTTGCACGTCCATTGCGTGACTGCCATTTCATGTAGGAAGCAGTTTTGAGGACAGAATAAGACAACATTAGCAGAGAATGCTTTTAAACAAGAACACTACTCAACAAACAAAAACTCTTCGCGGTAATTTTCCGTTAAATCTCTCCAGAGATCTCACATTACAAGATGATCACCAACCTATCACTAAATACGATATAAGAAAAAAATATTATTCATCCAGGCACCCACTTGCCTTTCAATTAAATTGAAGGTCTCCGCACCTGTTGAATACAAACTTCTAATTATTTGACTTATCCATTTTCTCGGAGTCCAGGAAGGACAACATACAGGAAACCGTTAATAGACGTATCAATAAGAATCTTTTCACATATCACTAAGTCCTAACCCTCTTCTCATGGGTATTACTCTTTAGCTTCATAAGTTGTCCTTCGGACTAATCATTGCACGCGAGGGATCACTATCAGCCACCCAGTGTTTTGGAGTAACCAGTAAACGGGATTCTCCATCCTCCCGATGCACTTCAAGATGGTATAACTGTACAACAGCAGTTAATTTACTAAATTTTATGCACCTTTCATACAAAGGTTCGTCTGCATCTTTAAGCATGTCATAAAACTTTGCAGTATTTTCAATAGGTACAAGTGGAGTCTTCACGTTGATTCTCACGACCAGTACTCTTATTAGTATGGGGAACATCTTCGTGCTTCGGCGCGGAAATCTATATATAGGAAATACCACAGCACTGTCAAGTCGTCGTCAAAAGTTATCATTACGGCATCCAACGAGTGCAGGGTTCACTATCTTAATTTGATTCCCCCATACAGAATATATAATAGAAAGCAATTTCTGACGTACAATGATATTTTCTCCTATTAGCCATGACGATCATCAATCTCTACCCCTTTAAATTCCTCTTTCACAATTTATCCATTCTCATCATGTGCATAACCAATAATCGTAACCCAACGGAGGGACATCCCCACCCTAATTGACCAAACACATTAATATGGATTCATAGCTACCGTACATAAGATCGTTATACCGAAACACTAACTCTTGGATACACTGTGACGCACTTTAACAAATGGGCAAAACAAATTCTCAGAAAATCACATCACTAAACCCATTCGGTGTATTCTACAAAAAAGGGATCTTAAATTTAAGAAGCAGAATACCCTTTCAGAAAACCTCCTTATTAATGACTCTCACAACACACATATTACAGACTTAGTCCCTTACAACGATTCTTTTATCATGTCCACCAATTAGTTCATGGATGTGACAAATAGATCACTAATTTATCTAGAAAGTGCAAGACCAAATAAAAGGATTAGATGCACTAAAGACTCCTTTATGTTGCTCTTTGACACATGTTATTCAAGAGATTTTTATCAATACAAATGAAACATCAATATAATTATAGAACAAAACTACGTAATGAGAACCCATATATAAAAAATTCAAACACCCTCCAATTCTCCAATACAGAACACGCAACAGATCAACCACGTAACACTACATAGTTTACGATGCCAAGGTCCTGCCGCCTTCCAACAAACACAACAAACACCAACATCTTCATTAAACTCCACAGAACAACAATTATTATAATAATTAGATGTCAGGAAATACCGCTACCTCCCGTCATCTTACATTCAAAAGAGGCCCGACAAAGTATGCAGGCTAAATTTTAACTCACCAATAAAGAGACTACCAAGGAGGAAGCAACAACAACAGAATTAATATAGGTATAAGTTTCTTTCTTAGGAGGGGCTCGCGGCTTGACCAAAAGAACCCACAAACACCAGCATCTTCAAAAATAGTTAGTTATTCCGTCCGCCTTCCAATAAAATCCACAAACTCTAATCTCTAAATAAAAAAGGAAAAAAGAACAAACATTAGTAATTGACGAAGAGATTCAAATACCACTGACCTGTGAAAGAATAATATGTTATCGGCAAGTCACATTGTGTCCCTCAATCACAGTGAGAAAACCACTATAGTAAAGTTTGAGAACTTATCAGTGTCTACACTATGATGAAAAGGAAATTATAGAGAAAGATGAAAATTCTATTAACTTAAAAGAGATACCTGGTCCAGAAAAACATAGTAACAAACACCGCGGACTTGTTGGACATCAAAAAAATTCATACATTCCAATTCATATATTTTCAGTCAACCAATTTCATTTACTCAACATCTCCAGCTCTCTAGACTATTGTGTTCAGCACATATCAAAGAGTATATTGTTCAGCAAAGCACCAATTCATACAAACCAAACAGATATAGTTGTTCAGTCAATCAATTCAATACAACCAACATTCATATATTTTCAATCTAATAATTCATACATTAAATAATCTCAATATATTTTAGCAATCAAATATAATACATTCGACGAAAGATAAATTATTTAGGACAAATACAATTCATAAAAAAAACCAAAACTGCAGAGTACTTATAAACGCAAATAAACTTACCAATGATAATACACATAATAATATATTTCCAGCAATTGAATTAATAACAAAAAAAATATATATATTTTCAGCAATCAATTCATACAAACCAATTCATAAATTTTCAGTAACAAATTCATATAGGTAGTTTTCAAGGCGGACACCCACATTCCATACCATAAACCTAGTGCATCATGGGATTTTCAGCGCATAAAATTCAAGGGATTTCCAATTCCCACAATCACACCTGGGATCCAGCAATGAATTCATGGACAAAACCAAAAAATATGTATTGCTACAGCACATGGGGCGAATCAAACACAACAGCGAGAGTTCATGATACTCCAAAGATTACACACATAAGGGTTCATCACATTTATGAATCTGGATAAATAGTTTTTTCAGCAACCAATTTATACAAAACAAAAGATATATTTCAGCAACCAATTCATACAAACCTATTCATATATTTTCAGCAATAAATTTGTACATTTCAATTCATATATTTCAGCAACCAATTCATGATTTTTGCAGCAACCAATTCATACTTCCAATTACTAATTTCTCTCAAGAAAATTCATACCGTATTGGTTGTATTGAAAGTCACACGGCACAATTCATATAGCCAGTGAGTAGTTTGAGAAGAGAGAATACAACAAGGTGAAACAACACCGAGAGTGCATAGAGTCAACACATGAAGGGAGGTAACTAGCACTCCACGTCGACCGCTGCCCAACAAAACCCAATCTCCAATCCCAACACAAAAAGCGGCCATAATCCACATTCATAAGTGAAATGACCCCACACTAACTCCAATATAATTAAAATTTCATTCATATTTATAAAATACGAAAAATATATTTGATTTAAGTGCCACTCCCGAACTAAATAGCAATCAGCACAAACAAAACATAGTATGAATTATTTCGTAAATTCTCTCTAACCGGGAGATTGCAAATTCACCGCAATTCCAAGCACAGGGCCGAGGCCCAAAACAGGATTTGAAGTTGACGAAATGAAGAATGAGGAGAGAGAGAGAGCCCGAAATTGGAGAGGGGCGGCGAGAGGGAAGCTGAAATAGTTGGAGGGGCGCAGAGGGGGTGAACTCGGCGCGCGGGGGGGGGGTTGAAGCCTCACGGAGGGGGCTGGGGGTGGGCTGAAACTCACGTGCAAAGAGGGCAGCCCCGGGGGGGGGGGTGACACTCAAGAGGGGCGCAGGGGGGCCTAAAAATCGTGGAGGAAAGGCGGGGGTGATGAAATTTTTTTCGGAGGGCCTGGGGAGGGCTGAAATCACGAAGAGGTGGGAAGGGGGGAGGTGAAATCGCGTGAGGGGGCTGTTGAAATCGAGAGAGGAGGCGCGAACACACCACAGACGCCCCTGGACCCGGGGGAGGGCATGCAGCAGTTTGACGGTTTGTTTGTGACTTGGGGGCGGCGGGGGCGCTGTTGAAGATGCCGAAACGGGGAGGGAAATTCCTCTGAAATCCGCGCGCCCCCGTTCAGGAATTGGAACAGAGAGTAGGTGAGGAAAACAATAAAAGAGGGGGCCCCGCCATCGCGGCGACTCGGGCGACATGAACATACATGCCCTAAACGCGCGTTTCATTAAGTCTATAACGGCGGTCACTCGACAGACGCATAGACTAAGTAGCTGCGGTTTAAGGAACCGCAGCGTACATGTCATCTATACAAGCGATTCAGTGACCGCCCGCTCATAGCCCTTCTCACACGCGCTGCTACTCCCTTCGCTTCACCTAGCGGCGCGCTTTTATAGACCCCGCCGCCCGTCTAGACCTCGACTCTTTACCCCTTCTTTCTGGTCTCGCTAGTCTTAAGATAACACCTGAGCCGTATATAGGGTCATATAACTTACGCGCGCTATCTGGTGCAACTACCAGGGCTACAATCAGCTTTACCCGCCCCGCCTCGTACCGACTCTGCTTTCATCTGTACGTGGGTTAAAAACCTATCGTGCAACCACCACCAACGCTCTTTAAACAAAGAAACTTCCTAATATGGCTCAATAAATGATCCGGTTCATCGGCCTCCCATAGCTACTACTCGCCAGGTCTGCGCTACCCAAGCAAAACCCCCTTCTATAAATTAATTTCAATCTCAGTCCTTTAGGTCTGTAACATAGTTCACTTTATTATATAATAGCTGTAAAGGCTCTAACGTTCAGAAGACTAAGGTGTCGAGCACAAAGATACCCGATATACTCCATCACAGCCGGTAAAACTCACTTGCTCGATCCCAAATCATAGAGTCAAGCTGGAGTACGAAAAAATCTTTTCTTACTTTTTTTTTTTTACAAAGTAAGGGCATAACAACACACACTAGACGCAACACGTCGCACACGCAGCGAAATAACAACATAATAATTATCAATTTCTGTTATTTGAATTTCATACACAATTACAAGATATTGAAAACTCAGATGGGAAAAGGAGGTAGGTTCCATATAGCTCTCCCTCTTTTGCAGTAAATTACATGACTAATATTAACGAATAAGCACCAAAAAAATAAATTTTTGTTTGAAATTTTGGAAAAATTTAGTTAAGACAAAACTATTATTTTAAATTATTGATAACCATCTCCCCTGAGTTCTGGCACGAGTGAGATTATCTGCACTTAGCAGAATTCAGTTTAGCATTAAAAGAAACATTTATATGAATGAAAATCATATCGTCCATAATTTATGACAGAAGAGAGTGGGAACATAAACTATAATAGGAGGAGTGAAGCAAGACGATAGTAAAAGACAGGTCTATATCAAAAATCTTGATATACTAACTGACTTTCAAGAATTGATGATGAATGAACATAAAGGACTTAGAATAGACATATCAAGGATAATATCTAAAGATTCAAAAGAGGATGCTCAGAGATATACCTTCGAGGATTAATATGTAGATGGCACAGCAGGAGATAGGTGGATGTGGAGTTTCCTATTGATACGTAGACTCTTGTTTGAGGATGGTCTAAAAAGGATATTGTAAATCTGCGGGGGAGATCAATGTTATTGACGACCCGTGTAGGTTGTGCGTGAGGATTGAGTAGGAGGCTGATTATGATTCTTGGAGGATTATTATTTGAATTGAAGTAGGCTCACTTTGGGCATGTGGAGAGATGACATTTGGGTCATATAGCCACAATAATATTATTGTAGACTATTAGTATGAGAACAAATGTAAAGAATAAAACCAAGATGAAAGAATTCTAATGAGGAGGGAGTCATTACGGTATGTTCATGCACGCGGCACAAAGGAAGATGAATGTACTACTAACGCAATTCTTTCAGAGAAGGCATCTGTTGCCCCAATACCACATCCATTTGCCACACAAAATAACATAATGCATAGTAGAGAAGGACGCGATCGTATTACTTATGGATATTGAGTTAAGGAAGAATACGAGTTAGTAATCTTAACATGACAAAAAATATCACTATATCAGCGCTGCAAGATATATATAGATAGCATTATGCTTCACCAGAATAGAGTTCGCTATCTAAGTATACCTATCTCTACTAGATAACTCCTTTCGCAGTATAGCGAAAATGGTTTGGAAAAACCAATTCTACACTTAAAATCGATATGACTACACAAGAGACAATCGTCTATAGCATCGAACGATATAGAATTCAATAATCCCTAAATGAAGAATTGGCCTAGAACTCAATGGACAACTAATTATTGGTTTTTCATTTATATGGGTTCCGAAAGTAATCTCTATAAGGACCTATAACGAGAGTTTTATTTCGCGCAGTGACTATCACATAGCCTCAATTAACTCGTCATATATATTCCTGACACAAATCAATTAATAGGGATGTTGAACGTAGTGGGAGTTGAACTAAGGGATTTAAGACTCAATATGTGTTGGCTTTTAGTCACAATCAAATGTTTTGATGATAACAAACCATAAGAAAATTAAGTCCATGGCAGGATGGTGAAAGTCAAGACAAATCCAAAATTAGAAGCAAACAACAAGATGATCAATTATTGTTAATCATTCCCCCACATTCAATGACAAGTATCGCCTACTTAGAAGTGAAAGACATCAGTAATTGCTAGGGTAAATCTTTTGGTAACTCTAAATCTTCATCTATAAAAGGGATTTGAGAACCAACAAGGACAACATTAATTGAAATTTATTTCTGGGACCAAAACTTTGAGATCATGAGAAATATTTTACCTATTGTTTTGAAGGTTTAAAAATATTTTTAAACGGCTTTAAAATATCCCAATTAAACTACCAAACCTTTTATATACTTATGAAAAATTAGTCTTTAAAATTGGATATTTTATTATAAAGTAGACCTACACAGAATCAGATAGTTATTAATAACAAAACACAACCTGGAAATATAGAAATTAAGTGAGCGAACGGTCGACAACACCGAGAAAACTTCCATGTAGCGTGGACCAGTCTTCCTTCAGACTTCGAGAGAAGATATTGGTATAATGCCAGCATCACACTGGTCAATCGCGTTATAAAAAAGTTCACAAAAAGAGCATGATTCTAGACTATTCTGAACAATTGTAAATCTAAGTTAGTAGTAAAACGGTAACCGCAGACTAGTGCAAACCCGGTTCATGTAAGCCGGTCAAGCAATGGTGTTCACCTCGAGATTATGTTAATCTTTATACAGCATTCGATCGCTCCCAACGGCTTAACTCTTATATCTTTTTATGCAGAGACCTGATACTTATTCAAGGCCATGGGGTGGCCTCAAAAACGCTGCCTAATTAAAAGGTCTTGTTTTGAAACAACGTAAAGATAACATTTTATATAGGACCAAAAACAGGGAGAAGGAGAGTGTTAAAAACCACTAATTGCAGGTTTCAACAATCACGAGATGTATCGATATGACTACCTATACTCCAACTTTTTGCACACCAACGAGCTATAAGTACAAACCATTATATTACACAATCTGTTGACGTTTGCTCTCACAGTGTGCAAAGCCTTAATTTGATTGAATAATAGAAAGATATTCTGCACAGAGCGACTCAGAGTAAATGACTAATAATCTATGCGTCCATCTGGAAGCGTAGTTTTACGCTAAATCATCATTAGTCACATGGGAAACATCTGGCCCATAACATAGCTACTGATTAGAGCTCACGAGAGCTAGAGTCACACTTATTCCCTAATTGGAGTGAGCTGAACCGGGATTATTGTGCACTATCAAACAGACATTAGCACAATTGATTAGATGGAAGGTATTGGTTCTCTCAAATCGTTCTCGATTAAAGAAAGCTTTGAGAAGAGGATGATTCTCAAGCCTTTCTCACCCTGTTGACAAAGAAGACATAGTAGGAAAGAACCAAAAGGCACATCCGATAAAAGGAGGTCTTGAGGGAGTAGAGACTATGTAAAAGGGGATGAGCTCTGGCGTTTGCCGGAAAGGAGATCCCAACCCTGCTAAGAATAAGAAGTGCTTTGGTGTTATGCTCTCTCTCTCCCAATGGAGTATAATTATATCATGTGTTTGGTCGTATTTGAAATGTTTACCTAAATTCTGAGAAAGAGATCGGTTAAATATGCTATTTAAGAATGATGAGACTAAGGATTATTATCCTATATGCAAACTAGATTGAATTCATAGTTCCACAATATATCTTCTATATTTTGAGCAGATTTGCAACATAATGCGTCTTTGTGAGATAGTAAACTAGGCTAGCAAATCATCATAGAATTTACTGAAGAGAGCGCTTGAGATATGAACTTTCTGAAACAAGCTCTCTTTATGAAACTCGCGGGGCACAATCATCGAGCCCGACGGATGAACGGATAGGACTCCTCTACGAGTGGAAGGGGAGAGAACAATATATTTTAATTCGTAAAGATTTGCAATTGTTGAGATAAGGCTACTCTTGAGTGCTACTTGTACACAAGATAACACTTGACACATCTTGGCCAGTTAAGAAAAATGTGCAAACTATTTACAAGAAACATATCCACACCCTCGATTCCATTGTTGGAAAAGCAGTCACAGAGAGGAACCTTTTAAATCTATAACCATCCATACTCCAATGGAGAATCACAAAATGTACCATACCAAATTAGGAGACAACCAAAGCAATAGGAATAGAGAAAATCTATGTTCGAATCGGCAATTGAGATCTTAGTATCTATAATGGCTGTAAGTAATTCATATAGATAAAATGAGAGACCGATCACTACCCTACGTGCATGAGTAGAACACCGACACGATAGGCAAATGGAACAGCATAGATTAAGTCTTGGAAGAACTCGAAAAAGAATAAATGCGAAGTAACCGATCTGAGGCAAGAAGGCAAAGATAGTGTATATAATCGAATGCTATAGCACAAGGTAGATGATAGTGAAGAGGTTTAGATGTGATCACTTTTAACAGAGTATCTAAGAAGCTGAATGTACAAGTAAAGAAACGAATACCGTAATCACCGTGTTAGTGCATAAAAGCAAATTGGCATTCTTCTAGAAATTACTCATTGAAGTACAAGAAACCAAAAGGTGAAAAGAATCTCAATAGATAATGCATGCTAGTCATGAGCTTATGAATTGTTTTAAAATGAAAACTGGATGAGAATCATGAATTATGATTTTTCTTTTAGAGGAAACATGTTCTTTTAGAATAACTTTATTAATTTTAGTTATGATTTTAAATAAGATAGGGTAGAGTTATTATTTAATAATACTTTCCTTTGGATTAGTATATATATACTATGCTATAACTAGGGGGTAGGAGGCGTGACGATAAGAAAGTGTTGCGGTAAGAATTCACTTAATCACAATTCCTTCGGCTCTAAGGGACCATATAAGAGAAGTCCATGACAAGGTAATGCGGAGAGAGTATTATGAAGTGAATCTTGTTCAAGTGCACAGCAAATGAAGACCGCCTTACCAAAACTATTAGAGGGATGGTATTTTAAGAGAGGTAAAGCAGCTTGTTTGGATCCTTATGATACACTGAAATTACCCAATGAAAGCGACATGAGGAGAGAAAAAGTTCAACACAGAATCGTAAGCATGGGAAGATTGTCTCTTTGAGAACTAGTGCTCCTGGAACAAAAATTGCCAAGATAGTTCCAACTTGATTACGAGAGAGTGAAGATCAGAGGGAATAGGTGAGGACCTAGGATTATTGCTGGCTTCATTGGCAATTGTTTCTACAGTTTTGCACATGATAGGAATTCAGCAGTTGTTGCAGTTCTTGGAGAGGTCTTCAGGAGGAAAACAGTTGACCTCCTAAGTGAGATGATGCAAGACAGATGAAGGATGCATATAAGACGATATTCAACGGAGATTCAAGAGCGAAGATGCCAGACTAGAAACGGAATTAACGAAGTTGAGGTCCTTGGAGGTGTTAGAACATCAGGTAATACTATATATTCATATTGTTATGATGGATTAGTATAATATATCTATTAAAGTTATGAGTTCACATCGATATCCTTGCTAACATAAGATTGAACATAGGTGCGATAGAGAAAATATCACAGAATCTAAATAGTTTAATGAAACTCACAAGGTGAGCTCTCGCCACGATATACTCCCAAGATACGAACAAAAAGAATTAAAGCGATATCAAAGTAACTACTTGAGCCAGATAGTAGAAAATAAAAATCACACCGTCCACCGATCAACATCAGAAGAATGAAGGGATAGATAATCACTTTAATCGTCCAAAAACTACAAGCCAGTGACATTCAATAGCGAAGCCAGACAGCACTGATGAGGGAGCATATATTTAATTTCCTCATAAGAAGAATCATGAGAGAAGATATCAAAACTTAAATTGAAGCATATTCTATAAGATAGAATAGATGAAAAAGATATTTTATACTCCTGAGTTATTAACATGATATCCGTATTGAAATTAAAGACTAAAAATGAAATAAAGAAGACATTTCCACTTAATTAGCTACACATGAAGTAAATGTATGATTTCCCTTGTATAAATAGGAGAAAATAATCCCAATTGAGATTATTGGTTGATTTTAACGCATATATGAGAAAAATGAGATAAATCTGAAAACACAAAAATAAAGTATCAATCTATAGAAAACTTCGAATATAAGAAATGAGCAGTTCAATTCTTCAAAAATCAAATGTAAACAACTTTTACAAAATTAGTAGCGTATTAGTGGAAATGACTTAGCCCAATAACGTCAAAACATGACTTACTACGCTGTAAAAAAACTAAGTTAACCTCAAAGAAAAGATAATTATGAAGGTGTATTAGGAGACACACAATACCAACGTAACCCATAAAAGATCAGAAATGATGAGCGTAACTCTCGACAAAAAAAAAGAGGACAGCGCAATCAAAGCTCAAATATAACTAATAGAAAAAGTATTAGCAAACAACTCTCTATGTCAAAAGACAGACATAAAATACGGCGTCACACAATATATATCACTCCAGTTCCACTCACTGTGTACCTATATTTGCACACAGAACAACGGAGCGAATGCGAAATACGAACCTAGTGTGAATCGTCTAAAAGTACCAAACACACGTGATGCCAACAGGCTCGTGTTTAGAACGCACTATATGAGTTCACAAGGGGAACTCATTGCCAGGCCAGGAAATGGACCCTAGAATTAAGCTTCTGGGTAGCACCTAAAAGTTGTTAATCGTGATTTTTTTTTTGTAGGATAAAACAAGGCAAAGGAAAAAAATGCAATTAGCTTGGCTTTTAGGCACGTAGTAGGTTGATTCAACCGGCGCACAATTGGAAGAGACCAGGCTTAGGTACGTGACCTATCAAGGATTCTGCAACGCTAAAGCAACCCAATCATAAGGTGAAGTATACATTTGGCCTTTATGTTGACATAATTAAATCCTTATATATGGGAATATTATCACTCTGTTATTTGAAACTTTTGAAGTTTGTCAAAAATCTTTGGGGCTAACAAAAATTTGGTTAAAAGACACGTTTCTAATTTTCTTGAAAGTGAATGTGTGAGGGTGATGTTTAATCCTCCTTATACTTGTTAATTGAATATGACTATAGAGTATATAGAGTCTCATAGAGGTTTATGTAATAAATTGAAGCATAAACTTGCTAGTTATTACCCAAACATTTGTGAATAATAACTTGGATTTAGATTTACTTTTTATAACCCCTTTGCTTTTTATCTTGCTCTCTGATACCATTTATTGTGTAAAAACTTGTTTTCCTAATCATTTTTTGTCCGTTAATAGATCATGGAAAATTATTGTTTATTGTCCATAGGAGCTCAAATGTGTACAAGATTGACATTAATCAAAATGCTTGTGTGGATAATTGCATAAATCGGAGTTGGAGACTTCAAAAGTCAAGTAAGGTAAATGAGAAAGTTATTGTACGACGTATTAGGCATATTTAGAAAGATTGGGAGTCAATCAAAAAGCAAGCATATGAGACCAAATACATTCACACAAGCGTTAATATTGAAAGATGTCGCCTATAACATGATCTGGAAAATGTGAGATGTTGACGAGCTATAAGTCTTAAGAGAGTAGAGAGAATATTTTCGAAAAGACCGGCAACAATATATTATAGGCAAAACGAAAAAGCATGAGATGCCAGAAATATGGGCAAAAACAAAAGTCGCTATTATTACACACCAGACACACGAGGAATCTCTACAATCACAAAAACTTTAATCATTCAAAAACTGAAGATAGAAATACCAAAAACCCTTACAATATATAGTAACATTAACAGTATAAAGTCAAATTGGATTTAATTTTGGTTCGATCAGAAGAATTCAAAGTCTTGGTGGAAAGTTCTATGCCTTTGTAATTGTGGATGACTGCTCTAAGTTTACTTGGATTTTGTTTTTAACTTCAAAAGATGAAGGTCAACTCACGCACATTTCCCAAATTGGAGTTCATAGAATTCTGAAAAGGGTCGCCAAATTACACAAAAAAGGATAACAGGGGATAAAGGAAAGCATCACACACCACCTATTGGTTGGTACTCCACTTTTAGAATTGATATGACCATGTGGTGAATACGAGCTTTTATAGAGTATGGGCTTGAAACAAGGATTTGCAATCTTTTGGTTAAAGTCAAATTGAGTTAACTGGTGTAATCTTGTTCAGCTGGCAAATATGCACTATTTCTTATTTCACCTAACTTCATCACGATTCTCCATACTAACACTTTGACTCGTGGGAACCAAAAACGGATACCGGTGTTGAGTATGAACAAAACAGATGCTCCCAGTCCAGACAATTTACTATTTAGAACACTAAGAGGACAGTTTATACACTTATGTCTTATACGTATTATATGTAGATAATACGAGAGAAATACATAGTAAAGGTACAGAAAGGAAACCATGAGAATTTTTTGCGCTCAACATTAATATCGTCCGGAGGGCAAAAAAGGATTGAACGTCTTGAAGGCTTGCTAAATACCATTCTCTATACTGACTAATCGTCGACGGAGGTATGTTAATTCTCTCTGATAACAGAGTTTGTGATGAGAATTTCTCTAGCGTAACAGAAAAAAATAGCACACTTCACAACCTTATGAGCCTTCTTTGATAACGTATAGCATAACAATCTAAACAATAGCTGTATCAATGTATTGTGCAAACAACAGATTCTGGATTCAAATCAAAGCTTAAATAATTGCATATCATTCTTCCTTAAAATAAGCTAACCAATAAAGGAGGAGAGCTTAGCAGGAAAATTCGGAGTATATATGTGCCGATTAAAAACTTGCAAGTAGTTCGCGTAATATCATTTGCTTTAGATTACTGCTAATTGACGAGGTAAAGCGTATATTGGAAGTTTTCAGGAACCCACTCTGGTAAAATTGCCTTTCATTAACAAAGGAGGACTCTTGTGTTGAAAGAATCAATGCCATAATCTATCCTCAATTTGAACAGCGACTTTTGAGAGGGGGAAACCTTAACTTTCCTATGAGGATTTGAGACTATGTTTTTTATGGACAGTATGAAAGAATGTGGAAAACTAGCACATTTACACTGTGTAAGACATTGAAAGATGATTGAAGGGGAGATGGAAGAATATGAGAGGCAAGGATAACCCACTACCAAAGACCTAAGAAGCCTCAACTGCAAAACAAGTTTAAGAAGATTAATTCAAACACAACCATCGGGGTCAAACTACTCATCCAAAGTCTCAGCAAGGAGACAAAACGAATATAACTTCACAAAACTTCCCTAAAGAATGGAGGTATTCTACATAGTCTAGCGTTACTGCCAATCAAAAAGAATTCTACAACCTCTAGTAGTAGATCTGAGAAAACCTAAAAACCATGGGTTCATTCGGGAATCCATCATGCGCTCCCACTCCTACAAAAGGAACTAACACACATTAGCACACATCTATACATAAAATACATTTCGCACTCACTAGAACCATGCTGCATTTGTGTCAAATTGGAAACAAACTTTCTTGAGCGACAAAACCAAAACGTCAAGTTATAAGAATTCTAAACAACGCACGAAGCACAGAGAATTAAACACACCACTATAATAAAAGTGCACAGACACCATCAAGTTTGGGAAACCTTGTTCCCTCAGCCACTTACCAGAGATATAAAACACATTCAGCTACTTACACGATCGAGAGCACTACACAATGCGAGCTAATTAAGGAAAAGCACAAAAGTTGACGATCGCAAGCTTCACCCCAAAAATTAGTACATATTTAAAGTTAGGAAAACACGAAAGCATAGGTCGATGCAAAGGGCTACATCAAATCACACGAAGATTGAAAATTCTAGAGTCAATGAGAAAACACATCCATCACTGTCGATAGGACGAGACGAAGCGATTGGAAGAAAACGAGATCCAACCTCATAAGGGAGACGGTCCTCCGTATTCGTATCTCCTGAGGCACTCTTAGACCTACTGTTTTATCAAAGAAGCACTAATCTTATTGCTCTTAATTCTAATATATATGAAGAGAGAGATATGTGAAAAAGCTGTGCCTCCAAATTCCTCTGATGGACATTATTAATCAGTCACCGAGCGCGATGAAATCTACTGTAGATATACATTACGCACCAAGGTTCTTCAAAACTGAAGTCTAACCTCACTATTTTAGAAGTTTATGTTCTTTTTCAATTACCACAAAATGGCTTCAATTGCGTATGCAACTTCACATCATGATAGCAAAGACTACCTAAAGCTTGAGGTATCAAATAACCTTAAAATCTTTCTCTCGAGATTGAACGCAAAAAGGGAGTTCTTTCCATGGAGGATCACAAACAAAACAAAAGTTACAATGATCGAACAACACAAGAATAACACTTTTCACACAAGTCAAAAAATAATAGATAATAAATAAAAAAACCTGTGTCTAGATCTTTATGTAGAGAGGATGCTGCAACATCCAATTCATTAGTTACGGTCATTGCAGTTTCGAATTTAACCTTTAATTCTGCACCGTGATAATTTCACTCCCTGGGATTGTCAATCTCTCTTTTGTAGATACAGAAATTTTCCAACTTGGTTCATGAAGAAGTCTAAGGATGAGTATACGATCGGATGGCTGGAGCTTAAACTTCTTTTCAGGACTCAGCAAATCAACGCAAATAAGCAGCGCAGGGGAGAGAGGAATCTTCATAAACCAAGCAAAGTATATAAAGGATGCTACGTCGTACGACAATTGAAAAAACAATTGAGCCTTTAGAGAGAAATTCAGACGAAACGTTGCAAAAGCTTGGCAAGAGGAACACTAATAGAGCACATCGTAGCTTGAATAAAAAAGTCTAATAACGAAGAGAGAAACCAGAGATATAAAAAAAAGGTAAAAAGATAAGGAATGCTGTGAACATTCCCATGGACGTACCCCGATACCAACCTAAAATCACTAGAGGTACGACACCTATATACGAGATGTGTGCGCTTCATCCCTCTACCTTTGGACGGATAGCTCACAGGTTTCACCCCGCCGACCTAATTCACTTCTTCGGAGCACGTAGCTGGTGGCTCCATTTAAGCTTTCCAATTCTTTTCCATATAGTATAGAGACACCCAGGGTAAAATGCTCGTACGTGATATTTTAATTGTTTCTATGCTGTATTCTTAAAAGTTTAGGTGAGTGCTACGAAAGTTCAAGCCACATGTCCTAGAAGAATCTCGATATTTTTGTCACCATTAAAATATGGAAGTCTAGTTAGAAGCAGAATTTCTACACCTGAGACTAAACCCTCAAATTTTATCGGGTAAATGTGTCAGACCTAGGACTTTGGTATTCTAGAGACACTTACATGAACCTAGTAAGCTATTCCGATGCCGAATTTGCTGGGTGCAAAGTCAAGAGAAAAAGTACTGAGTGTCACTTGTTCCATTTCCTAGGATTTGGTCATACTTTTTAGTTTCTGACTGCTAGCCAAGAAATTATCTTTACAACCATTGAACAGGAAACCAATTCCTGTGTAAGCATTTTTATTTTCGTTATTTGCCGAGCCGAACGCTGAGTGAGGAAGAGTTGTCTAGTGTCTGGGCAAGAAACGCTTGTGGATGAAACATAATACATCTCCAGCGTTAGTGTTAGATTAAGGAATTATGGGTAAAACCCATATTCCTCCAAGCTCCTTCATGGCAAAGTCAGAAAAGAATATTCTATCTGTTAATGGAATTATCTTGAAATATTACTGAAGCTGTCAAGAGGTTCTTCTCCATTGTGAATTTAAGCACCTGGGTTGTGAGTTCAGCTGATTGGATTATCATTGACCTAGATTTCCAAAAATCTTACTTTGTTCTATTTGGCCTTAGTTAGTATTGGGTTTGTCTTCCTGGAATTAACACTGAATTTGACATGGACTTGTTGAAGACTATTGGTAAGAAAAAGAAAATATTGAATTACATCAATATATTGTTAGAGGAATGTTCATAAGAGACAAAACAGACGTGTGTCATTTTTCTTCACATTCGTTGTAGTTCCTTTTTATTTGTCATTACTAAAATCATTTTTAAGTGTGTCATGTGAAGTACAATTTTTTTATGTTTACATCATGTTTGTTCCATGTCAGGGCAAGGAAAAACCCGAAAATTCTTCCATGACTTTTGCTTCAAATTCCAAGTGCTGGGGTGTGGAGTCGCGCAAATTCTATTGCTGAGTCAAAGCACTCTTGAAAACATCTTGGACTGATCAAAATCTAGGCTGTCATTTTTTTGGATGTGGAAGGTACAACAAACAATCGGTATGTATACAAAAACTACGTAACGATTTTATTTAGGTGATTCAAATAAGTAATTAATTTCTTTTCTGCACAGGGAGGTGGCGTGTGTGGTTTTTTCTTATGGTATGATCCCAAAATTTGCCCACATGGAATGGAAGTCCTACCAAGAATGCTGAGAAAGATGAGGATATTAGAAAATCAAGTACATATGTACTAGGCTAGGGAGAAAAAACATATGGTGTTTTCTTTCGTGTCGTGGGCGGTAACCATTGTGGCTGTGTGCGTGTTTCCATGTGGATGGTTTCGAAGATAGCATAGACAAGGCCCCTTCAATGATAGTCATCTATTTTTGTTGTAATTTTAGATTTGTTTAGAATGTCACTTTTAGCTTATGGGCCTACTAATTTATGTTCGAAATCGTACTAAAAGCCAATGACTTGCTTTTGAGAGCAACTGGATACTACTTGTTTAGAATGTCACTTTCAGCTTATGTGCTTTTTGTAGATGGTCAACCATCAGGGGAGCTGAAACCCAACCTATAATTCATATTTTAGCCCCCTTTTTCCTTTTGCGTTTGGCAAAAAACTAGTATGACAATTTCAGATTCAACTATATACCAAGAGAGCACATCAATATTCCATAATCATTTACATCCATAAAAAAGGAAGGAAAATAAAAGTAAGAATTGTGATTGTTATTGCTGACCTACCAAAATCCATATGTCTATCTTAGAGAGAGACTGGAAGAGAGTCCATTTTCTGCTGATAGCAATTTGGTTTATTAGGTCTTTGGTTTTTGAATATACACGCAGGAAAAAAAGTCCCATTAAATGGACTACTTTTGGATTCTATCCCAGTTGCTGAGCACGGCAAAGCATCAAGAATGCATTTGCAAATTAAATACCATGAAGACATACCAAAGAGAATGACCCTATGGTTTAAACATCCAAAAGACCACGTATCATCCATATACATGCAGTTGGTCTTGCTGCTCATAAATCAATATTATCCATAAACATTCAAAAGACCATGTATCATCCATATACATTCAATTGGTCTTGCTGCCCATAAATCAATATCATCCATATACATTTAAAGACCATGTATCATAAGTGCATCCAATGTCATCCATATTCACATTTAAGTAAGTTATATGCAATGTTTTGAGAAACAATAAGTCAGTATCATCTTGAATACATCTGCCAACATAATATGTGCAAAAAACAAGTTTTCTCCAATTTTTACAACCCAAAAAACGTGATCTCCAACCAGATACGCCTAAAAAAATATTCTGCCCAAACCAATTCACCCCAAAACACCAATCTGCCACATGAGTATACCAGTAACCCCAACTTCTAACTAAAACACCAGCCCATCACAAAAACACCCAACTTCTCACTTGCAAGTTGTCATTCCTGTCTCTGGACCCTTGGACATTGATCCCCTTCGTCTCTGTGGTATTGGTTGGCTTTGTGACACACCCTGATCATGCATTTGTTGCTCTGTAGGCTGTGACATAGCATGGGCAACAGCAAGACCATCTCCCACCTGCAAAGCAACCAAACATGTCAACCAAATGTCAATTAAACACTAACAAACAACTAAATGAACATTAAATCTGGATTCGCACCCTTTTTCTCGTCCTCCTTATATCACTACGTTGTTGGGTCCCACTAACAATTTCCTCCCTTCCATGTGAAGGTTCAGTTTCAACACATGCTTCACCAGCTTTACCACATGTGGCTTGGATATATAATTACACTTATATGTCATGTTCAAAAAAGATACATATCTAAAACAGAAACCAAAAGTGTCTAACGTAAAAAATAGGTACCTGATTCTTTGGCTTTCTCACTCTCTTTGGCCACTTCTTCTTATTCAGGTTTTCAGGTTCGGGACAACAACTTGCATTATGGAGCCCAACAACTCCACAATTTCCACAAATCACGACATACCCACGTTGAGAGAGCTTGGTCGGATTTTCTTCGTTCTCATCTGGCACACGTCTTCTATTTTTCCTCGGGCATCCGGGTTGCCATCCTTCTACACAAGTGGGCAAACGTCGATTAAATATTCTCTTACAACTTCCCTCATAGTGCACTCGCTGTCCAAAAAGGATCATCTCTGAAATTCTCCAAATACCGAATACCACTTAATAGCCAATGACTTAATGTGTGCTTAGAGTTGTACGTCTTGATTTGGAGTGCATCCTTTACACGTGTCTGACCAAGATAGATCTCCCATCCACACCTCAGCTTGCACACGACCCTAACCCTCACTTTGTTGTACTTCACAAAGTTGTACTCAAATCCCTCTTGAATACAATGTCCGAAGCACTCTTGAATTGCTTAAATCCTTAAATACTTCACCCACTTGAAACATCACCTTAGCCCTCAAATCCGGAGTGTCCTTATAATCCGAAAAACTTTCTTTCTTAGGCTATCTTGGCTTAACTTCACCATTGTTGTCAGAAGGACAATGTTCATCTATACTCCCCCACTCTTTGGAGTCAACGTAGTCAGACTCCACTTTGCCCTCGGCCCCAGTACGACTAGTTCCCCAACTCCATCATGCAAACCACTGATTTGCAGCAACCCTAGCTTCCTTTGCAACCTTCACACTATTGCAATACTGTCATACAAGTCTGGGTTTGCATCTTCTCTGACTCATGGAAATCACTCATGACTTCTTTATCCTTCTTAGCACCATCCCCCTCTCCCTCACTGTGATCATCATCCCCCCTCCCTCACTCCAACTCCCCATTCCATGTACTTCCTCTCTAACCCCATCAGCCGGTACCGGTCCCACAACAACAGGTACGTCTACAGCATGCTTCACATATATATGTAGTGTTTTAGACTTCTTCACCTCAATCCTTTGGATGACTATTATGATATCCATATCTCTCTGCAAAGGCTTCATGTGGATTGATTCTTCGTCATCTCAGCTACAAAACATTTCCCCAGCATTCATGTACCCACATCCTTCAACCACACCTTTGAGGTCTGGGACTGTCAAGTAGTCCACCTCAACCATACCCACATCCTCAACAAACCCACCGACATATGCATTGGTGTCCTCCGAAATTGACCCACCATGATGCATAACCACCTTCATCATTTTTATCCCTGTAACATAGAGAGTAAATAGATTATTTACTGATACAGATAATTCAAGAAACAAATAAGATACTACAAATACAATGCACAAATAAGATAATAGAAAGAAGATGCACGTCTATGAGATACACATATAGGTTGTAACAGTGGATGAACATTGAAGATGTATGCAAAGTTAACATTTTTTATGGTATCATTTGAGGTTGCTAGATAAAAAAGAATAAGAACACTTGAAAATGTTGACAGATAAATTTGGTGCCAATATTATAGAATCTTCAGAAAGCACCAATAGCTAAGGAATTGATTTTGACAAATGGAATTGTTTGGAGTGTGGCATTTCAATAGATTCACATTATGCATGCACAAATAGAAACAAATGACTTCAGTTTCCAATTAAATTACTTGTGTTAGGGGAACAAAAATTAGGAAATAAAGATTGCGTAGGGGAAGTGCAAAGAGGCACGAGAACATCCAAAGATAGCTATAGTTTAAATATGCTTCCCAACCACAAACCTAGGATGTCACCATTAGAAATAGAGAACTGATTGATGTGATAAAAAATGAAGTCAAACTATATATTTTAAAAAAGTCATTCTATACACATTAAGTTGTATGAGAAACAACATATGCCCTATTATTCTACCTAATTTTCTATCTTTTCTTGGATGGACCCCCTTCTCTGCTAGAAAACACTAACCGAACACCCTATTCTTACATTTGCCACCTGTTTCCTCTGTTCTAATTCAAAGCATTTAAAATCATGGAGAGCCCCACCCCCACCCAAATTCAAGAGTGTGTCTGTCTATTTATTCAACTAACCAAACCCAACCAACTATAGCAACTACTATCACCAAATCCCACCTTCTCCTTTTTGTCTAGATAATGTCGAAACCTGAAGCAAAGAATATTAGGCTACACCTTCCAGATTGATTTGCCTTTTTCCACTCTCCCCAATTCATGTCAAAAAATAAAAATAAATAAGAACTTTTTAAGAGTAAGATCTGATCAATCCCAACTCGTACAGATTCCTTCTCACCAAGCTCCCAATTGATAACAGCATGGCCCCACCCACTCCTACCTCTTACTCTTCCTTTTCCACCTTTTGGTGACAAAGCAAAGGCAACTCTAGAAATGCAGAATAATGCAGTACATCGGCTCACGTTCTTTGGGACAAAAATTGAAAAGTTCTTGGTCAAAGCCGATAGCATATTTTGGTCAAATAAAAAAGAAAACAAACAAAAGACTAAAAGAACATGAATTAAACAAAAAACAAAACACGTGAATCATTAAATAACATCAATCAACCGACACAACTCAAATCAGTAAAAAACAAACAAGTTATGGGGCCACACATGTAGGTATACGACAACAATAAAACAGAGACAAAACTATGGGACCACAGACAACTCGAATCATTATAAGGGACCACTAAGACATAAAAATATGAGAGACAAACTCCAACCCACCTTTTTTAATCGCTTTAGCTTAAAAGGGTCTCTAAAATTTGAATATCTTTTGGTAGGGTGAAATGTTAGAGCCCCAAACGGAGAAACGGCTTGATCGACGGTGAGAGAAGAAATTTCTCAAATCAGTCCCTACTAGACAGCGGCGTTGGTGGCTCCTCCAGTTTGGTTTGGGAACAAATTTCAACATAACGAGGAGATGGGAGACAGTCGGCTTTGTTTTAGGTCAAAATTGGGGGAAAATTTCCTACTTTAAACGTGGGTAAGCTCCACGAGTTTAAACATATGCTTTGGTTTTTTCTTTTAATTTTTTACAAATTTTTTTACAACAGGTGCCAACGTGGCTGTCGTTTAGTATTATTTTCAGATTCGTACACGTAGCGCGATATTATTGGGAGTGACGTGTCCTGCTGTTAGCTGACTGTGTACTGGGGGGACGGAATTGGACGAAAGGATTAAATTGACAAATGAAAATAACATAAGGACTTGGTTTGAGCAAAATTTGAACCCAGGGATCATTTTGATAAAGGACATTAAACCCAGGGACCAAAAAGGACATTAATCCTTTATTTTCTATAAATCACAAACTATTTATCTATGTAATGCAAATGATTCTTTAGTGTCCGTTTAATGATTCATTCTTTTCTTTGAATTAATCTAAGCTTCTGTATTAAAAATAAATATTTCTTTTACTCATTTATTAAATTACTAAAATTTCTATTAGGAAATATTAACTCTTTATTTATCCTTATTATCCTTTTATGTTTTTATAATTCAAGGAATATTAGAGTAATTATGTTATTTTATGATTAATCTTGTTCAATGTACTTACGGGCCTGATGGGCCCCATTGGATCCAAATAGGTCAGTGTTCCATTTCAATAGCATTAAGAAATCCATTTAGTATCTTTTGGTTAATGGGTCCATATTGGACCTTTACAGGCCGGGTGTTTGAGGCCCTTTAGGAGTGCGAGTTTGGGTTCAATTTTTGCATAAGCCCAGTTTTCGCATTTGGTCTCTAGAGATATAATGCATACATGTGTCTTTTTTTGTTCTTATCTTTCCTCTATGTGTACCAATGTGCTACTAAGCAATCAATGAAACAAAATAAATCTAGATTTAATGATAAAAAAATCAACAATCCAAATGCCTTTGGTTCCCATTTTCTTTCCAAATTTCACTATAATCCACGCATGTGGCTCAATGCCACTCATACCATTCAAGGCCATATGAACTCAAAATGAGCTCTCCTCATGCCACTGTCATGTCCCTCGCTATCCCATAGCTTCTCTTTTGCCATTTCCAATCTCCAGTTCATACATGCACAAGACTATAAGGAATTTACTCAAAACTAATGCAATATGGAGAAATAAATCAAAAGCACTACATGCATGTATTACACATTTCTTCTCTATGGCCAACTGTGGTCTTCTTGGCACTTTTTGAGCCATTTGAGCCACTAACTGTGGCCTCCTAGCACAAAAACTAACTTTTGCACAATCAAGTTACATACAACTACCATATGCAACAACTTCTCACACATATTTTAACATTTTTGCATATAGTATCATTCTCTACTCATCTTCTACATGCAACCAATAAATATGAAGGATCTCATCAAAAATGCAAGTGCAGTGGCATTTTTTTTGTAAGAAAAACATGGCAGCAACCTATCTAGCACACATACATGGCCATAAGCTTATTTTTCCCAAAAACCAACATGAACTACACCCTTACCTTGCAAGTTAGATTGACTCCTCTTGGTGGCTTTAAAATCTCCTAAGGTAAGAGAGTTTAGATTAAAATGGAGATTGGAAGAAATGAAGGAAATGGCTGATGGGAGAGGTTTTCCCCTATTGCCGAACACTCTATTGCCCTTTCCCCTCTTACCTTTTTCTTCTTCTTTTCCTTCTTCTTTCGACCTCTCCCTCTTTTTTCTCTCCTTGTTCTTTCTTATCTCTTTCTCTTCTTCTTTCTTTCTCTTTCTCTCTCTAATGCACAACACCAATTGGGTGTGATGTTTGAGCCACAGAAGTATCATAGTGAAGGAGAGATTGCTAGTGTTCCATAATGTCGCTCCTTACAAGCGGTCTTAGAACAGGCACGCTAGGTGCCATGTCGATTGCCATAAAAAATTTGGGTAGCGCTCTCCCGACACTGATTGGTTTTGGGAGGAATGGCACGTAGCTCAATAGTATGACAATTTTAATATCCAACTAATGAAGAAAGAACCCTAAATTGATTGGCGCTACAAGTCTCAAAGCCGAGGTCTCACACTCTGTCAATGGGAGGTATTTAGCGTTATGGTGCGATACATCAACATTTTAGTTTATTTGATACTTGTTTTGTATCTTTGAATATGTTTATTTTCCGTTGCTCTAATAGCATTTTGTTTAATACTGGAGATTCCTATTGTATGAGATTGATTTTGAATGTCATGTGTATAGATTATGAAATTTGAACGTGGTTTTTAGTATGTAGGTATGCAAGGAAATTTTATTATTGGGAAAGTTATAATAACCTCCCACAAATTGTCACCCTAACTCAATTACCCCCCTAAACTCTAACTTGTTCTGACTCACCCCCTTGAACTTTATGATTGGTACGATTCCATCCCAAAAAATTTCATCGTATAAAAATATATTGTTTAGGATGGATTTATTTTTCGTCACAAAAAATTAGCTAGTCACATCTTTCAGAATAGATCGTAAAATCCATCTTGAAAGAGTACTTTTTAGGGCGGATTTTTATTTTTCTTCCCTATCCATGATATCACGACTATTTGTAAGGATATATGTGAATGAATCTACTAATTTATAAGCTCATTCAATGAAGGAATTGGGCTACAATACAAACTTTGTTACAAATTTGAATGACCCAAACACTACATCTGCAATATTCACTACAAGATATTTAGGGCTAGTGTGGAACGGGCTCAGGTCCTAGTTTAGAAGTTGGACACCCAGGATCCTGTCCCACCAAAAACAGAGCCCTCTCCCCTATAGCCTGCTAGCACGTGCACGCTACCCTATTGCATTTTTAGCACTGTTGTCGTACAACTGACATATCTCGATGCCCAAAAAAATTTGGTACAGTAGTTGCAATTAATGCTTTGCTGCATGTGCGTCTAGGTAGAATGCCCACGTTGGAACTGATGCAATCATCCTCATAACAGGGCACTGTTCATCAATGGGTTGGGCTTGATTATAAGTAAAGATTATGGGCCATTCAATCATTCAGGGCTGCTATGATTTATCCAATCTCACTTTGAGATTGGCCTCACCCAACAATCACGTCCTGCCCAATGTGCCTTGCAAACGTGAAAAATCGTTGGTGACTTGAGGCCAATTCATTCGATGGTGTGTTTGGCATTTGGAGTACGTGTACTTACTTTAACTGCAATTATGTTCTGAGTAGCTCAAGTGTCCATTCGTCAGAATGCGACAGACAGAAGTTAGGAGAAGAGCTTAAGCAACATGGAAAGCGTTCGTCCAGCAGCATGTCTGTCAGAATTGGCCAAAATTCGCATGCTCAACCATGCAGCGATACACATGCGAGTCAATACTGTCCACGATGGGCCTTCGCTCAAACTCCTGAACGACTTAAATCAAAACCTCCCGACTCGCATTATTTTGTATATATTGACACGAAATATTGTTCTCGCATAACATAAGTGCGCTAGCGAAATGAATAAAAAATCTACAATAAGCCCTTCCATTGACCACAACAAATTGGCAAAAAAATTTCTGGTCCACTTACCATGTGCAAATTACAACACATTGGTTTTGTGACTCAATAATGCAATAATAGCAACGTGCCAATAACATCCTCTTCCCTCAATGTGACTAAATACGAGAGTCATCTTTCCCTATACCGGTGCTATTATGGTACATTTTTTTGTAAGGGTTTTAATTACTTTCGCCGAACTAAGTCTATGATGCGTTTTCTTCAGACAACGATTGGTTTGTTTATTGATCAAACAGATGGAATACATGTTTGTTTCCTAACATTCTGATCTTCATAAAAATTATATCTACCTCAATATTTTTGTTATTGGGTAGATACTATCACACTATCGATCTGGTTAAAACCACTCACATAATGGATAGAAACATAATTTCTTATAACGTGTCTGCCCAGCAGCAAGAGTCAACACCTTGCTCTTCCCTGCCCATAAGAATGGATTCCAACCATCCAAATATTACCAATGTCTACTCTACGTCATCTATTCCATATAATCACACACTTCATTTACAACACCTTCTGCTCAAAAGGCAGTCCCCCACAGTGCATTTAAAACATTGTTCCGTAAGTCTCGAGTGGGAACACTACATCATAGACAATTGCCAAACAAATATTACCTCTAGTGGTTTGTACATATAAGCCACTATAGCTCCATGACCTACTTAGCTATCAGCATTCCCAATTAAAAAGATTACAAGTAAAAGCAGATATAAGTACAGCTTGTACTGATCAGCTCCCTTAGAACGGACGGTGTTCCAACTGACGACCTCAGCTCCCAGCACCTCCACATGGAGCTCATCAACCCAGTAGAAGCACCCTGGGTGTTCTTGTACCACAGTTAAACTCAGATGCACATCTTCTGCCAACGTTTGAATTTTATTTACCAAATTCATTCAGGATTGGAATCTAGTCAACAACCGCATGCAAAAGTCCAACAATCAAAAACTGAATATGAAAATGGATAACAAAACTGTTGTGTTACCAAACAAGTCGCACCTCACCCAAAGGACAGTGGTAGAACCATCTCCCGTAGTTTTTCAAAGTCCTTGCCTGAAGCATACGCATCTGTCCCCCGCCACAGCTGCGGATTGGTCCTTTTTGCATCTAATGAATCAACCACCACAACCAAAGGAGCTTATCAACTACATTAATAATGGGGAACCCATACTCGAAACATACAAACTCTCCCTACCAGAATTGGGCAAATTTACGACCTACCTTAACCAACCTGATACATTCAAATACAAACACATATGGCAAGTTGCTAAAATCAGAACAATGCTCCGAAACAACCAACTAACAACAAAACCATTAACAATAATACTTCTCCACATATCTAGAGCGGTCAGAGTTTTCAAAAAAAAAAAAGAAGCATAACTGGATAACAGATTTTGACTGTGCTGTGAGTATCAAAAATATCGTATCTGGAGTACAGTATGTTTGGTACTCATTGCCACATCATATTGAACCAAACATCACTACTAATTAGGGTAGCATTTTTAACACATATCCAATCATCTAGCGCGTAGAATTCCACATCATGTTGGCTATTTCATCTCTCTGGCGACCCATCTCCCTTGCTGCTGTTGGGCTTACATCCACCGACGTTAGATGTCGAAAATCCCCTTCCCCTTCCACGTTTTGCTCGTTTTTGCTGAACTCCATAAATACTGCGTCTGTCAGTTGATATATCTGACAAAAGTTGTGTAGAGTACAACATGCTATGACCACACACAGTTGGAGGATTGGTAAGTAACGTGTCATACTCTCCAGTACGGGGAATCAATTCTTGAGCATTTCAAAGCACTTTTCAATTATTTTCCGCAGGGACGAATGGTTGCAATTAAATAGCTCTTTCTTCCCCGGTGGAGTCCTGCCAACACTAGAGAAGCACGACAAGTGATACCTCTGGCCTTTGTACAGCGGCAAGAATCCCTTCATTAGTGGAAACCCCGAGTCCACCAAATAGAACTTACCTACCAACGAAAATGAATGGTTCATAAGATTGCAATGCCCACTGCGATTTGCTTACCAGCTTTATCTCGTTATACCACAACTACATGATGTTGTTCAAAAAAATACTACATGTAAATCTTACCCTTGGGGGGGAGGGGAGTGGGAATTTGTTTTCAGGCCTTATCACTGCATCGTTGAATACTCACGAATCATGTGTTGAGCCTTCTCACCCGGAGTATATAAAGGTAAATTTAGTGTCGAAGTCACATACTGCTAAAACGTTTTATGAAATCCTCACCTTCCGGGTCCTATACCTTTTACTTGAACTGGCTCGACACCATGCAGTAACATGAGTTCCATCAATCGCCCCGCTGCAATCCTATTCACGATCGAATAAATACAAATATTTTATAACATTTGACACTAGTAACAACATGATTGTACAGTCCATTCGGAAATAACACTCGTTGAATAACACCATTACGAAAATGAAAATCACAATGGCAGCATTATCTTTGTGTTAAGAATGATTACCTTAAACCATGGGAAATACTTGGTATTGTACTCAACGTATGGATGGACCCCAGTATCAGGATTTGGTACTAGCAACATTTTCCCCAATCGGCACAATACTCGCATCACTCTCCTGAAGTGCCACGATATAGTTTCAAGAAAGTGCTAGAAACAACGTACAAGAATATGAATATTGCCTCCTCCACGCTAACACCCCTAGACTCCTTGATGTAATTCTGCTCCCTTAAAGTGTCACAAAGGATGCAAAAGTTTGGCCGCTCTAGTTGAAAGACCACATAGCACGTGCCAGGATGAGGACCACTGAGAAGCTCAAACACGTGCATGTGGCCTTGAAGCATGAATGTCCTATGCGGTGTTTTGCGTATTCTTTCTCACTCTTCCTCCTCCCAAATATAAAGGAATATGAACTCCTCGTCGATCCAACGTTCTTGCTCCAGTGACATTGGATGAAATGGGTCATTGGATAGTACGCTCTCTAGATTCAAAATAATGGTTTCCATTTATACCTATACCCTTTATGTGGTCATTAGTGGTACTAATTAACATTAAAAACATCCCCTGATATATTGCATTTTGATATGATAGATCCACATGTGATATGACATCGAAAACTCGCTTTTTTAATCTATGTTGCACAACAACCAATTTGAACGTAGTATTACTTCGCTCACAGTCCCAACCAAAAAATTCATACTGTTTTACTATCAATCGAATGCCAACGACAGGAGTGAAATCATCCCTAAACCACTTACAACCCTAATATACTGTTTGGTATACCTAAGTGTTCATGAAAATGTTATTAATCATATTGATCGTGAAAAACATGACTCACATTCCGACGGCTCTATATACTAAACTTAGCCCGCATTCCCTAATCCACTAACGACCTCAGTTTAATATGCATGCCCTAAAGAATCTATCAGATCCAACTAAACTTAAAACGACCGCCTAAAATCCATAAGTCGTGCAACAATTACTGTACCTCATACTCCACTTACCCATATATAAATACACACATCGAACATGCATTGTCAACCTCACTTGCTTCATATATAGGCTCACTTAAGTTCAAACACAACAAGCAGGAAAAATACGACCTTCTACGGCACACCCATCCATCCATTTTATGAAGTAAATCGAGCTTACCTTTGTTAATGTTTCTGCTGGCCCTGATCCACTGCCACCCAATGCGTAACCACCACCGCCTCTGACGATCGCTACTAAGCCGAACCAAGCCACAGAGACGCATTCCTCCTTCCCCGTTGGATGCCTCTGCTTTAGTTCTTTTCCGCATGACTATGTGGGAGTGCAAACTCTGCACAGGGTTTCATTTTTGGTGCACCACTTTTTTCCAACGCTCAAAATTTTTTCAAAAAATCCGAGCTTTCATTAACAATTGACACGCGACAGATCTGTCAGACTATTTACTCCTTTTGCAGACAAAATTAATGTGAACAGTTAACGGAAGCATGAGGGACCCACGTTGGCTTATGCTGCACACAACCGCCAAGAAAAAAAATTGCCAGTTGCAACCTACCACGAATCTTCCATTTGATTTGTCAAGGGGTCGCTCTATCATTCGTAGACCGAAACGAGTCTGACCAGTCTGGATAAACACGCGCGCAGCAGGGGAGCTCCAGTCGAGCGATATGTCTCTATATGCATCCTCTTTAACTCGCTCGAGCTAGGGTGGTGCGATAGTGAATTAGGCTACAAGATTCGCACGACTAATATTATCTCTTGAATTGTTTTTTTTTCACGACTAATATTACCTCAATCTTGTATATATGTTTATATATAATTTTAGGATTTTTTTTAATGTTGTTCATTCCTACCTCAATCATCCACTATCTTAATTTAACAAATTACCTTTTCGATATTGTAATACATGCCTGCATTCTATGTAGTTGGTAATTGCCTATGGTTCACAGTATGGAAATATCTTTGTACTTAAAATTTGTTATACCTTTCTTGTAAATTCAGTACTTATTTAATGTTCACATCCTCGGGTGTTGTTGCTTCCCTTTTGATTGTATAACTTAGTGTTATTTTGCTATGAGGAATATCATCTTCATATCTCTATAATGTGTACGTTAGTATTTAGTATACATACGTTGCTCACAACCCTTGTCTGTCGAGCTACTATCGAACGCAAGGTATTTCTCTTATTTATTCATGGGTACCTCGAGAGGTAGTCGCACATTAAGTACATTCACTAATTCGTATGAATCGCTCCAGTGTTGCTAGGGCGCCAGTCCAATGACAATTCGACTGTAAGAATTATTCCGAAATAGATCAAGCGGTATGCGAGTGATATTTATGCACGCAACTGCACAGACGAGCAAAAACTCGGAATAAAAGTAATATTTGTTTTTTTTTCCAAAATTCAACACGGACGACGACGTTCGCTCACAACCTGTAACTGCCACCTCCCCAACCCATTTGACCATGATGTTTAGAGTAAATGCCACCTTCTTCGTCAGACGACGATGTTTTACCAAATTACCGCCTGACATTCATTTTATTTGCATAAAATTCCCGTCAAGTCTACGCACGAACCTTAGCCTGATAGATCATTTTTTCCCAATCTGATTCATTTGCCGTCTGTGAAGGACAGATGATTCTGACCTTCTGAAATCTACTTCTTGCCACACACTTCGCCGTCGGGGAGGAACGATTGTTGCTGCAAAAGGTACATTTCGTCACCCACTTCATTTGCTCTTCAAAATAACTCTCAACCTCTGTTAAATGATCTATGGTTGTTTGCTGAGACTTGTGCTATTTATAGAAGGGTTACAGGGGTACGTACCTTTCGTAGTCGGTATTGAAGGATTACATACTATTGTTTAATTACATACCGATTATTTATACTATTGTTTAATTATGCTGTTATCTTGGTCGTTGGGTTCACGTGTGTGGGGTCAAAAAATGGAGCTTTGGAATTTTTATTCTGTTATTGCAGTCGTTATTGTCTTTGTTTGGTCCCTATGTACTTTATATGATGAATTTGTTGTCTATGCTTTCTAGGATGATTATCGTTGTCTTTGTCCTTAGTAGTGGTCCCCATGTATTTTATGTCTATCAATGTCTACCTGAATATTTGTGTCTCTGTCTAACGTAGTGGTCCACGTTAAATACAAATAGAGGGTATTGCCCTCACGTGTTCTTACAATTGAAATTTGCATGGCTTGTTTGAATGGCTTGTTTGTATGGCCTAAATTGACTCAAATTCATCTATTTGTAACACAATAATAGAGTACTCCTTCGCATGGCTATTAACTTTCGCTTGAACTTATACCTTTTAGTCTGACATTAAAGTGACAGAGCCTTCATTTTGATTTTAGATGGTGAGAATGCTCTTACATGATGGTGGGGCTATAACTGTTGCACGTGGAATGTATGTAGGTGGAGAGGCCAGTTGGATTGGCGATTTGAATCCAGACTAGATAAGTGTTACACAAATACTGAAGTGGGTACAAGATGAATTGAAGTACAACACCATGGAGGAAATGTGGTGTTAACTTGGATGGGAGTCATTTGAGGAACGACTGGCTGAGCTTGCTTCGAATGTTGACGTGTTGAGAGTAATTGACCAAATAAACCAGAGTAAGGTTCGGGATGAGCTGCATATCTACTTGGAGCATGCCATTGACATACCAGAGTTGTTGCCTATGCCTTCTCCTCTACAACCCCCGACTGATGGGCAATATGTGTGTATTGGTGGGGTTGGAAACACTGGTGAGGGCAAGGGAGTAGACTTGTGTGGTGGGGCTGAAAATATGGGTGACGGTAGGGGAGTAGATATGTGTGGTGGGGATGCAATTAGAGGTGCTGAAGGTGGTGACTTCTATGGGGCTTATGGGGCAAATGAAGATGTAAGCGGCATGCTTGATTTGAAGTTCCAAATTTATACGTAAGCATAAATAGTCACTAATAGCGTATCATTTGGCACAGGCATGTCCACAGCCACAAACTCTGCCACATAGACATCCAAGGAAAAAAATCCAGGGCACGAGTGAGAAAACAACAACAGGACCAACCTAATCCTAAGACGAATGTAATAAAATTCATAATTATGATATAAGTTACAGGACACAATTTATTACGGTTGGAATTATTATCCAAGTTACATACTTTTATTAACTAGATGTTTGTATTTTGATCTGATCAGCGAGGTTCCCTATCACCATGTTTGCCACGTAGATCACCTCGCAACAAGACTACGTCTTACACTAGGCATACATCCACTCAGTGATGCATGTGATTGAGTAGCCGTGTAAGTGGTGTCTTGTTTGTGAACTTGTGTATGTTGCAGCTATTTGGGGATGTCTTGTTGCATCCGTTGAAGAAGGATCATGGCATGGATCACCTACTGATGATGTTTTACTGTGATGTGTAACGCAATAATTGTGTAAAATGTATATGGATATTTTGTGAACATTTATAACTTGAATTTGTGTTCTGCAACCTGTAATTTAGTCTATGTAGTGGGAAAAAAAACAACTAGTTCAAACTAAAATTGCTTGTTATTCTTGTATGTTGTTTTATGAACCTCTGTACGACCTACTGATTTGAATGATAATGTGCATGTCATTTCGTACTATTTTGTTGCAGACATGCTGTCCAATTTTTGTAATGGGTTATTTGAGACTGGATTTGCAACTGGTTATGTTTGGATTGTGGCTCACAACATTGGAGTCCTTCTTTCCAACGTGCAAAATGT
This sequence comes from Morella rubra, assembly GCA_003952965.2. Taxonomy (NCBI): domain Eukaryota; kingdom Viridiplantae; phylum Streptophyta; class Magnoliopsida; order Fagales; family Myricaceae; genus Morella; species Morella rubra. The sequence continues at coordinate 4,223,500 of CM025855.1, read as the reverse complement.
TTTGCCATGCAAACATAAATCCCGAAACACTGTCGTCACACCCCTTATGCACCGACCGCGCAAGGATAGTGCCAAATAAATTACTTCAACAACCGTTATCAATGCACTAAAAGACTTGCATCTGGCTACAAAATCTAGGCAAGCACAACACTTTTTTTGTTTTTGACACGGTCTTATTTTTGGGTAAAAAAAAATAAAGAAAAAAAAAAAAAAAGGGTTATGTCAATCCATAAGTGAGAAGATTGGTGGAAGATTGTTAATTAAAAAACTAATTAATCAAATTTTTGGATCTTGGTGTAAAAATATTGAAATTTGTTTGAACATTTTCCGACCACAAAAGATTGCATTTATTAAAAAAAAATTCATACTGTGTTTTTTTCCTTGAAAAGTAAAAAAGGTCTGTCTCCTTTTTGCCATTGTTTGCATGCAAGCTTCGCGCACTTTTGCATTCTCTTTTTTTTTCCCTAGATGTGCGTTTTTGCATTCTCCTTTGGCTCTATCTCTCCTTTTACCTGAAGTGTGTGTGTTGGTGCGTCGGCCCCCACCTCTCTCTCTCTCCCTCCTTTTTCGCTCCTGTGTCTATGTCTCGGCCCCAACCCTTCTCTCTCTCTCAAACTCGGATGCTGGTGTTGGTGGTTAGTCTCTCACTATACGTTGTATATGTTTACGTTTGTTGTATCTACGTCTGTCTTGTATATGTATGAGATTTTTTCGGTGCTCTTCGTACTAATCATCTCTTTTTGGTTTTTTTTTGGGTATTTCATTAAGAATGTAAAGCTTAGCGAATTGCTCAAGGACAGCTCAACTGTCTTAAAGAACACGACTTCGACAGTGCAATGACTTGGAGAAGAACACTTATGTAATTTTACTCGACTGAACTAACTAATATTTACAGTTGTTTGCACTATATATAAAAGTTACAATAAACTTTCCTACACTATACACGTGTCTAGCTAACTGGCCAACTAGCTATGTACAAGCACCAATTGTAACTAATTATGTACAAGAGTACAAAAAAAAAAACTAATATTATACAAGGCAATACAACACATATTGCCTGAATAGGTCGTACTTTTATTTGTTAAGGAGCAATGAAGAACTATACCTTGCCGATTTATTCGAGAACCAAGGGAAACCATACCTGTTTTTACAAGAAGCACAATGAGCAGAAGAAGAGAAGAGCATGAGGAAAGATGATGTGGTGTGTTTGGGTGAATGGATAGATTTCACTACACCACCTGAGTCCCTCCTTCCTGATTTAATGTCAAAAGCAAAGTCTGCGTAAGCATTCATCTAAGCACACATAGACATGACGAAATGACTGTATTGAAAAAGCTTTAGTTAAATATCCTACCAGCAATAGCAGGAGCAACTTCATCTTATATGTCACAGTGAACTTGCATATAAGTTGATTGAGTAACACGAGAAAACTGACCAACAGATAGCCAGCAAAATAGTACAATCAAACAAACAATTGCTGGCTTAGGGATAACAAACAAGCAGGACATCCGGTAGATAAATGATTCCTGAATTAACTAACTGTTTCGTACCTCACTTCCTATAAGCAATTTCTCCATCTGGTGTATGAATTATGTGACATGAATCCCACACAAACTAGCATCAGGCAACAACAAAAAAAGATAAACATTATCAAAACACTTCCTTCCATGGATCCATATCCAACTCTTACCTTACTCCACTTCATCCACAACGTCATTATCATTCCTTACCCTCTTCTTCTTCTCCAGCTTATGTTGCTTCTTGCAAACAGGTCTACATTTCCCCTCGGCTCTCGTATATATCGGCTCGATATAATTCATCATTGCTCCTCAACAACTGAAAATACGACATGTTTCAATGAACTACCCAAAAAACCGAAACCAAACAGTGATGCTCAGTGCAAATAATTGGAAAAAATCTCACACATATACAAGACGGACGTGGGACACAGAAAATGTAAAACGTATACAGCATGACTCTGAGAAACTAACCTCCCTTCCTCTTCCTCTCTAGCGGTTTCCTTCCGATACCATCCCCGCTCACTCGGTAGCCTCCACATAAAGCAAGTAGATTCTAGAGACCCTCTATTTTCTAGATTGTACTCACACGTTGGCCTCTACATGGAGGAAGTAGCATCCAAAGACCCTCTATTCCTGTTTGGTGAGACTTGTGCTCTCCTTTCGGCTACTTCATTTGCCCATGCCCGAGGTTGGACTTCTGCTCTTTCGATACGGACAGTCAGCTTCTCAGTGACCTAGTTTTTACTGGATAATGCTGGTCTGTCAAATGTGGAACTGTATGTTGGCATTTATTTTTTACTTTTTACCCGGGTAGGGAATGAGCCTCCTTAATGATCTATCAAACGAGTAATTGTACACCAAATCTCAGGTCACGTGGACAAGTTCATAAAGTAGTGAGTTTCTGATATTCACACGGCTTCGCTAGCGCGCAGGTTGAACTATTGTCGAACGCGAAGACTCTATACTATCTATGCATGGGTCGCTGGATTGGTAATCGCACGAGCACTATCTTTGCAAATCCCGGGGTTCGATCGAGCGTGAGTATAGTGCATGTCCCGTGACAAGCCTCTGTATGCAATATTCCCAACGCGCTTCAGTGGGATTCGAGGGATATTCGAGCACAAACTTGAACCGTGCTTGTATTGACTCTGACTATAATATGAAATCGGCTTACCATATCCGTTTATGATATTCTTTTGTTAAGATTGGAGTTTTTATTCTCCCTACTCAACAAGAGATTCATTGATTTATTTGTCTCCCCACAAAGTAGTTACAACACAGCTGGTTCCTATCAAACGTTAGGCCAATCCCTTTATCATGCACTATCATATTGTAGGATTGGATTCCGGTAGTTAAATTATAATTCTATCGAACACCCATTTTGGGATGCTTTTAATTTCTAAATTTACCTTAACGCACCTACATACCCAGATGATTCAGAATGAATTAAAATAAACACTAACAAAAAGGGACGCATATATAACCGAATTCGAAGGCTGTGTAAACACACAGTGCTTGGATGGAACAAAACGTGTCAACATTCAAATAATCAGACTGACCTAAAAGTCTACACAACTCACGAGTGATCAGAGGATAGTCAACGATGACACACTCGGCAAAATTCAGAGCTACCTAACATATATACTGATATTTCAAGAAAAAAAAACAAATAACATATATACTGATACTCATAATTCTGCATCAGTCTCAGTTATCAGGATGAATCCTGATGACGTTATCCCATACTTTCCATAACCGTGACCACCACTGGGTTCAGTCGGCACCCCGGCGAGCATCGACATTGTGCCATAGTGTATGAAACCCTTCCTTAGGAACACACAGGGCAAAACAAGACAATCTTCAGCACTCTCTCATCCAGATATGAATACAAACAAACCAAATTATAAATACAGAACACCCATCCAACTTGGTTGACAAACACATAAAACATGCATACGATTGCATACTCTCACCCGTGCATACCGCTCCCACACATCTTCGGTTACGATGACCGTGTTTGTCCCCTTGTTATATGAGAAACTGTCATGCGATAACATGTTGCAGAATAAATCATGTCGACAACAGAGCCTTAGCCATTGGTGGCGAACCTCATTACCGCGAAAATCACATCCATTTCTACGTCGGAGTCCATGAGTTATGATCGCCCAGTGTGCATCAGAATCGATATTGAAATTTGAGTTCTATCGACGAAGTCCTGTGATTACCTCCAACAGCACCGTTTCTAACTCCGACATCCAACTTTGGCGTCAAGCTAACGACGATGGTTGATCCATCCGCAGTGGCGACCTTCAGGGTAGAACTAATTTAGTCCAACGTCTGCGAGACTCGCGGGTAGTGATGAGACTATGCAGTCGTGAACTCCACGTTACACTCAGGAAAACAGGGATGTTTCACTCACGTACTGTAGGTGGATTATCCCGCAAATCTCTGATATATAATGCATAGCTTGCCATATCTCTAATGCCAGTGAGAGAACAGGAATACGATGGGTGAAGAGCCAGTGAATCTCTAGTGCTCCACTGCGATCACGTGCAAAGTTAGACGTGTACTTTTTTTTTGCAAAAGTAAGACATGTACTCAGACAGATAGATATCGTTTACAGTCCATCACAGTCAAAACATAAGCTTTTCCAGGAGTTGTGCTCGCGGGAATAGACACTTCTTAAGGTAACAATTCATTTAGTCAGGTTGAGTTTGATGCCACAGGTCATCTATCCCTTTGCAAAACATCAAGTAATAGTTATTTATATAGGAATTACACAGTAATTGTTGTGACACATCCCCGGAGACATACCACATCGTCCATGCTTGACACGTAGCACTCGTACCCATACATATTATGTATTGATTAGGATACTTTCATTGTGTAAATTTGACGAAAAAGGACAAGGCTTTTTGTCTTTTTTATGTTTCTGTTTTTATTTAATTTTAAAGAGTCACAAATTGTCATTTTTTACTATATGCTTATGGGTTTATTTTCCTGTATTACTAACTATTGAGGGATACGATGTAAGTATAAAACGTGTACCCCAAATTTTTTCAATCACTCCACACCCATGACCAAATTGATGGGATCACTCCAAGCACGTTAACAAACATTGGTATGCATACATACTAGTAAGTGTAACAAGACACTGTCGCCTTAAATTGGATCAAAGAAACATTTAGCAAATAAATTGGACAAGACTATTTTGGTATAATTATTACGATAATCAAGGTATTACTGAATCCACAACCAAAAAGCTAAAGCTATGTATATCTGGTTCACAACACACGACAAGCATAAACAGTTGAACTACCAATGAATGAAAGAAGGCCGCACATACATGCCTAAAAACACGTTCAGTGTTTTGTTTCATTCAAAACACATGTAAAACCTACAAAGCACATACATACCATAACAACACTGCCTAAAAACACGTTCAGAGATTTGGATCATTCAAAACACAGATCAGTTTCATCTTAGAACAAGAAAAGCTTTAGTTAAACACATCTGCAGCAGCGTGCGTCTCATATACGCTTCCAACATCAAAATCTGACTCAAAACTAAAGGGTAGGACTTCGATCATGCTGCTCCATTTGGCCTTTCCACCTGCTGTTGGCACCTACCCTTAAATACTTCCCATGCATCACTTTTTTGCATCATCAGGCGGCACCTCAGATGATGTAACCTCAGGGTCACCCGACACTAACAAGTAGAAACAGCGAAACAGAGTCGAGTATATAGTGCATTAAACATACGAAGGTCTATAGTGATAGATGAACACAAGCATAGCTAAACCAGATTACCTGGTGTGGGCGATGGATTCCTTTTACGACTAACACCATCTGCCGGCGTCCCGTCCCTGAACATGTTGAGCACGAGCTGGCAAACAGCATAACTGGCCCTCTTCTGTGGTGTATGCCCCATTGAACATGTAGGGACTAGCTCCCGCTTTATGCTTTTGGCTATAGGTGTGAGGACTAGTGCCATCCCAGATGATATGGTCATGATTGATGATGGAGATGGAGAGTTACTAAGGACAATAACCTTACGAGTTTGAGTGTCACTGACGGAGCCAAGCGTCGGTGACATTGTGGACGCATGATGGTGGACATGGACGAGACTATTCACTGGACTCTTAGAGCTGTATGAGCTTGATATTTCAATGGTGGTTGTGTAACTATCGGATAGGGAGAGGGTTTCAGAAGCGTGAGAATCATCTGACATTGCGTAAACTTGTTGGGAACTTAAGTTACCTTGGGAGACTTGTGGAAATGTGTGTGAGAGGTGTGTAAGAGTTTCTAAAGAATCCAGTGTAAGTGTGATTTTCTGTATATAATCAAGCCATTATGCGATACAGATAATCGCAAATAGTTAGAGTAAGGGTATAGGTTAATGATGATGTGTTGGGCATGCAGTCGAATCAAACTGCAGTTCTATGCATCACTAAGATTAACTAGCATGGATAGACATTATTGAGTTGTTAGAGTTGCACTATTCATAAGTAATGTTCTGAACCACCTACTAAATGCTCAACAAAAGGTGAAGTTTCATTCTTCCCTTCAGCTCTTGGGTATTTTTACACTACGTCCTTGCCCGGCCGGCTCAAATTAGACGCAATGAGATGAATTCCAATTGATGTACTCGTCAATTGTTTGCATCGACGTTTGGAAACAATTGATGCTGATGGGGTTACGACGCCATGATGTGCTGATGTTACTTAACCTTCGTTATCCTTGTGTGCTTTTGTTGTTCTCTGCTAGTGTGTTCGTCACCCATAGACACACTTTAGAGTTAGTCTGTGTAGGTAATGTACAAAATCAAGTAGTTATGAAGTAACGATATGGGTGTTTGCTTTTACGTGCATGGTGGCTCCAGCAACCACGAAATAATGGTTGTCATTCCCATGATGATATGTGTAATGAATGAGATCGACAGTGTACTATGGTAGCAATAATCCTTGATTGTACAACGATTACCACACAGATATGAGATGGAGGAAGAGGGGGAGAGGGAAAGATATCTGGATCGGCTCCCAATAGTATGGATTCTAGCATCGAGCGGTACTTGGGAGTATTGAGATCGAATTTTCACTGTGAACTGGCTGGGCATCTCGCCTGAGCGGGATTCATACGCAACAGAATCTTGCTTTCAATATGAGAGAAGGTTGTTGGGCATCTCGCACGATCGAGGTTCATACGACTGGGGGCGAATGGTGCTTGTAAGGTGGTTGGAAGCGTCGGTTGAGCGATGGCTCACACGAACACACACTGGAAATTGATGGGCAGTATCGACCAAGCATGAGTCAAACGCATATAGGGCGAATATTCTCTGTATGCGTGAGGCATAAACTCTCTTCGTAAATACATCCCCCAAACCTGGGCCACACACATGCCCTATCGATCAAGTGGTACTAAAGCTTATAGAGAGCGAATGTTCTCTGTGAAGTGTATGCGTGTCTCGCCCGAGCGTGCTTCAAGCTCGAAAAATCCTGCTTTAAATCTATCTTGATGACTCCCCCCCCGAATATATAGAGATCAACATAGATTAAAGCACGGCATTTTTTCGAGCTTGAAGCGGCTGCTCGCGCGCGCTCGGGCGAGACACGCATACACTTCACAGAGAACATTCGCTCTCTATAAGCTTTAGTACCACTTGATCGATAGGGCATGTGTGTGGCCCAGGTTTGGGGGATGTATTTACGAAGAGAGTTTATGCCTCACGCATACAGAGAATATTCGCCCTATATGCGTTTGACTCATGCTTGGTCGATACTGCCCATCAATTTCCAGTGTGTGTTCGTGTGAGCCATCGCTCAACCGACGCTTCCAACCACCTTACAAGCACCATTCGCCCCCAGTCGTATGAACCTCGATCGTGCGAGATGCCCAACAACCTTCTCTCATATTGAAAGCAAGATTCTGTTGCGTATGAATCCCGCTCAGGCGAGATGCCCAGCCAGTTCACAGTGAAAATTCGATCTCAATACTCCCAAGTACCGCTCGATGCTAGAATCCATACTATTGGGAGCCGATCCAGATATCTTTCCCTCTCCCCCTCTTCCTCCATCTCATATCTGTGTGGTAATCGTTGTACAATCAAGGATTATTGCTACCATAGTACACTGTCGATCTCATTCATTACACATATCATCATGGGAATGACAACCATTATTTCGTGGTTGCTGGAGCCACCATGCACGTAAAAGCAAACACCCATATCGTTACTTCATAACTACTTGATTTTGTACATTACCTACACAGACTAACTCTAAAGTGTGTCTATGGGTGACGAACACACTAGCAGAGAACAACAAAAGCACACAAGGATAACGAAGGTTAAGTAACATCAGCACATCATGGCGTCGTAACCCCATCAGCATCAATTGTTTCCAAACGTCGATGCAAACAATTGACGAGTACATCAATTGGAATTCATCTCATTGCGTCTAATTTGAGCCGGCCGGGCAAGGACGTAGTGTAAAAATACCCAAGAGCTGAAGGGAAGAATGAAACTTCACCTTTTGTTGAGCATTTAGTAGGTGGTTCAGAACATTACTTATGAATAGTGCAACTCTAACAACTCAATAATGTCTATCCATGCTAGTTAATCTTAGTGATGCATAGAACTGCAGTTTGATTCGACTGCATGCCCAACACATCATCATTAACCTATACCCTTACTCTAACTATTTGCGATTATCTGTATCGCATAATGGCTTGATTATATACAGAAAATCACACTTACACTGGATTCTTTAGAAACTCTTACACACCTCTCACACACATTTCCACAAGTCTCCCAAGGTAACTTAAGTTCCCAACAAGTTTACGCAATGTCAGATGATTCTCACGCTTCTGAAACCCTCTCCCTATCCGATAGTTACACAACCACCATTGAAATATCAAGCTCATACAGCTCTAAGAGTCCAGTGAATAGTCTCGTCCATGTCCACCATCATGCGTCCACAATGTCACCGACGCTTGGCTCCGTCAGTGACACTCAAACTCGTAAGGTTATTGTCCTTAGTAACTCTCCATCTCCATCATCAATCATGACCATATCATCTGGGATGGCACTAGTCCTCACACCTATAGCCAAAAGCATAAAGCGGGAGCTAGTCCCTACATGTTCAATGGGGCATACACCACAGAAGAGGGCCAGTTATGCTGTTTGCCAGCTCGTGCTCAACATGTTCAGGGACGGGACGCCGGCAGATGGTGTTAGTCGTAAAAGGAATCCATCGCCCACACCAGGTAATCTGGTTTAGCTATGCTTGTGTTCATCTATCACTATAGACCTTCGTATGTTTAATGCACTATATACTCGACTCTGTTTCGCTGTTTCTACTTGTTAGTGTCGGGTGACCCTGAGGTTACATCATCTGAGGTGCCGCCTGATGATGCAAAAAAGTGATGCATGGGAAGTATTTAAGGGTAGGTGCCAACAGCAGGTGGAAAGGCCAAATGGAGCAGCATGATCGAAGTCCTACCCTTTAGTTTTGAGTCAGATTTTGATGTTGGAAGCGTATATGAGACGCACGCTGCTGCAGATGTGTTTAACTAAAGCTTTTCTTGTTCTAAGATGAAACTGATCTGTGTTTTGAATGATCCAAATCTCTGAACGTGTTTTTAGGCAGTGTTGTTATGGTATGTATGTGCTTTGTAGGTTTTACATGTGTTTTGAATGAAACAAAACACTGAACGTGTTTTTAGGCATGTATGTGCGGCCTTCTTTCATTCATTGGTAGTTCAACTGTTTATGCTTGTCGTGTGTTGTGAACCAGATATACATAGCTTTAGCTTTTTGGTTGTGGATTCAGTAATACCTTGATTATCGTAATAATTATACCAAAATAGTCTTGTCCAATTTATTTGCTAAATGTTTCTTTGATCCAATTTAAGGCGACAGTGTCTTGTTACACTTACTAGTATGTATGCATACCAATGTTTGTTAACGTGCTTGGAGTGATCCCATCAATTTGGTCATGGGTGTGGAGTGATTGAAAAAATTTGGGGTACACGTTTTATACTTACATCGTATCCCTCAATAGTTAGTAATACAGGAAAATAAACCCATAAGCATATAGTAAAAAATGACAATTTGTGACTCTTTAAAATTAAATAAAAACAGAAACATAAAAAAGACAAAAAGCCTTGTCCTTTTTCGTCAAATTTACACAATGAAAGTATCCTAATCAATACATAATATGTATGGGTACGAGTGCTACGTGTCAAGCATGGACGATGTGGTATGTCTCCGGGGATGTGTCACAACAATTACTGTGTAATTCCTATATAAATAACTATTACTTGATGTTTTGCAAAGGGATAGATGACCTGTGGCATCAAACTCAACCTGACTAAATGAATTGTTACCTTAAAGAAGTGTCTATTCCCGCGAGCACAACTCCTGGAAAAGCTTATGTTTTGACTGTGATGGACTGTAAACGATATCTATCTGTCTGAGTACATGTCTTACTTTTGCAAAAAAAAAGTACACGTCTAACTTTGCACGTGATCGCAGTGGAGCACTAGAGATTCACTGGCTCTTCACCCATCGTATTCCTGTTCTCTCACTGGCATTAGAGATATGGCAAGCTATGCATTATATATCAGAGATTTGCGGGATAATCCACCTACAGTACGTGAGTGAAACATCCCTGTTTTCCTGAGTGTAACGTGGAGTTCACGACTGCATAGTCTCATCACTACCCGCGAGTCTCGCAGACGTTGGACTAAATTAGTTCTACCCTGAAGGTCGCCACTGCGGATGGATCAACCATCGTCGTTAGCTTGACGCCAAAGTTGGATGTCGGAGTTAGAAACGGTGCTGTTGGAGGTAATCACAGGACTTCGTCGATAGAACTCAAATTTCAATATCGATTCTGATGCACACTGGGCGATCATAACTCATGGACTCCGACGTAGAAATGGATGTGATTTTCGCGGTAATGAGGTTCGCCACCAATGGCTAAGGCTCTGTTGTCGACATGATTTATTCTGCAACATGTTATCGCATGACAGTTTCTCATATAACAAGGGGACAAACACGGTCATCGTAACCGAAGATGTGTGGGAGCGGTATGCACGGGTGAGAGTATGCAATCGTATGCATGTTTTATGTGTTTGTCAACCAAGTTGGATGGGTGTTCTGTATTTATAATTTGGTTTGTTTGTATTCATATCTGGATGAGAGAGTGCTGAAGATTGTCTTGTTTTGCCCTGTGTGTTCCTAAGGAAGGGTTTCATACACTATGGCACAATGTCGATGCTCGCCGGGGTGCCGACTGAACCCAGTGGTGGTCACGGTTATGGAAAGTATGGGATAACGTCATCAGGATTCATCCTGATAACTGAGACTGATGCAGAATTATGAGTATCAGTATATATGTTATTTGTTTTTTTTTCTTGAAATATCAGTATATATGTTAGGTAGCTCTGAATTTTGCCGAGTGTGTCATCGTTGACTATCCTCTGATCACTCGTGAGTTGTGTAGACTTTTAGGTCAGTCTGATTATTTGAATGTTGACACGTTTTGTTCCATCCAAGCACTGTGTGTTTACACAGCCTTCGAATTCGGTTATATATGCGTCCCTTTTTGTTAGTGTTTATTTTAATTCATTCTGAATCATCTGGGTATGTAGGTGCGTTAAGGTAAATTTAGAAATTAAAAGCATCCCAAAATGGGTGTTCGATAGAATTATAATTTAACTACCGGAATCCAATCCTACAATATGATAGTGCATGATAAAGGGATTGGCCTAACGTTTGATAGGAACCAGCTGTGTTGTAACTACTTTGTGGGGAGACAAATAAATCAATGAATCTCTTGTTGAGTAGGGAGAATAAAAACTCCAATCTTAACAAAAGAATATCATAAACGGATATGGTAAGCCGATTTCATATTATAGTCAGAGTCAATACAAGCACGGTTCAAGTTTGTGCTCGAATATCCCTCGAATCCCACTGAAGCGCGTTGGGAATATTGCATACAGAGGCTTGTCACGGGACATGCACTATACTCACGCTCGATCGAACCCCGGGATTTGCAAAGATAGTGCTCGTGCGATTACCAATCCAGCGACCCATGCATAGATAGTATAGAGTCTTCGCGTTCGACAATAGTTCAACCTGCGCGCTAGCGAAGCCGTGTGAATATCAGAAACTCACTACTTTATGAACTTGTCCACGTGACCTGAGATTTGGTGTACAATTACTCGTTTGATAGATCATTAAGGAGGCTCATTCCCTACCCGGGTAAAAAGTAAAAAATAAATGCCAACATACAGTTCCACATTTGACAGACCAGCATTATCCAGTAAAAACTAGGTCACTGAGAAGCTGACTGTCCGTATCGAAAGAGCAGAAGTCCAACCTCGGGCATGGGCAAATGAAGTAGCCGAAAGGAGAGCACAAGTCTCACCAAACAGGAATAGAGGGTCTTTGGATGCTACTTCCTCCATGTAGAGGCCAACGTGTGAGTACAATCTAGAAAATAGAGGGTCTCTAGAATCTACTTGCTTTATGTGGAGGCTACCGAGTGAGCGGGGATGGTATCGGAAGGAAACCGCTAGAGAGGAAGAGGAAGGGAGGTTAGTTTCTCAGAGTCATGCTGTATACGTTTTACATTTTCTGTGTCCCACGTCCGTCTTGTATATGTGTGAGATTTTTTCCAATTATTTGCACTGAGCATCACTGTTTGGTTTCGGTTTTTTGGGTAGTTCATTGAAACATGTCGTATTTTCAGTTGTTGAGGAGCAATGATGAATTATATCGAGCCGATATATACGAGAGCCGAGGGGAAATGTAGACCTGTTTGCAAGAAGCAACATAAGCTGGAGAAGAAGAAGAGGGTAAGGAATGATAATGACGTTGTGGATGAAGTGGAGTAAGGTAAGAGTTGGATATGGATCCATGGAAGGAAGTGTTTTGATAATGTTTATCTTTTTTTGTTGTTGCCTGATGCTAGTTTGTGTGGGATTCATGTCACATAATTCATACACCAGATGGAGAAATTGCTTATAGGAAGTGAGGTACGAAACAGTTAGTTAATTCAGGAATCATTTATCTACCGGATGTCCTGCTTGTTTGTTATCCCTAAGCCAGCAATTGTTTGTTTGATTGTACTATTTTGCTGGCTATCTGTTGGTCAGTTTTCTCGTGTTACTCAATCAACTTATATGCAAGTTCACTGTGACATATAAGATGAAGTTGCTCCTGCTATTGCTGGTAGGATATTTAACTAAAGCTTTTTCAATACAGTCATTTCGTCATGTCTATGTGTGCTTAGATGAATGCTTACGCAGACTTTGCTTTTGACATTAAATCAGGAAGGAGGGACTCAGGTGGTGTAGTGAAATCTATCCATTCACCCAAACACACCACATCATCTCACCCTCTTTTCTCTTCTTCTGCTCATTGTGCTTCTTGTAAAAACAGGTATGGTTTCCCTTGGTTCTCAATAAATCGGCAAGGTATAGTTCTTCATTGCTCCTTAACAAATAAAAGTACGACCTATTTCAGGCAATATGTGTTGTATTGCCTTGTATAATATTAGTTTTTTTTTGTACTCTTGTACATAATTAGTTACAATTGGTGCTTGTACATAGCTAGTTGGCCAGTTAGCTAGACACGTGTATAGTGTAGGAAAGTTTATTGTAACTTTTATATATAGTGCAAACAACTGTAAATATTAGTTAGTTCAGTCGAGTAAAATTACATAAGTGTTCTTCTCCAAGTCATTGCACTGTCGAAGTCGTGTTCTTTAAGACAGTTGAGAGCTGTCCTTGAGCAATTTCGCTAAGCTTTACATTCTTAATGAAATACCAAAAAAAAACCAAAAAGAGATGATTAGTACGAAGAGCACCGAAAAAATCTCATACATATACAAGACAGACGTAGATACAACAAACGTAAACATATACAACGTATAGTGAGAGACTAACCACCAACACCAGCATCCGAGTTTGAGAGAGAGAGAAGGGTTGGGGCCGAGACATAGACACAGGAGCGAAAAAGGAGGGAGAGAGAGAGAGGTGGGGGCCGACGCACCAACACACACACTTCAGGTAAAAGGAGAGATAGAGCCAAAGGAGAATGCAAAAACGCACATCTAGGGAAAAAAAAAGAGAATGCAAAAGTGCGCGAAGCTTGCATGCAAACAATGGCAAAAAGGAGACAGACCTTTTTTACTTTTCAAGGAAAAAAACACAGTATGAATTTTTTTTTAATAAATGCAATCTTTTGTGGTCGGAAAATGTTCAAACAAATTTCAATATTTTTACACCAAGATCCAAAAATTTGATTAATTAGTTTTTTAATTAACAATCTTCCACCAATCTTCTCACTTATGGATTGACATAACCTTTTTTTTTTTTTTTTCTTTTTTTTGTTTTTTACCCAAAAATAAGACCGTGTCAAAAACAAAAAAAGTGTTGTGCTTGCCTAGATTTTGTAGCCAGATGCAAGTCTTTTAGTGCATTGATAACGGTTGTTGAAGTAATTTATTTGGCACTATCCTTGCGCGGTCGGTGCATAAGGGGTGTGACGACAGTGTTTCGGGATTTATGTTTGCATGGCAAAACATTTTGCACGTTGGAAAGAAGGACTCCAATGTTGTGAGCCACAATCCAAACATAACCAGTTGCAAATCCAGTCTCAAATAACCCATTACAAAAATTGGACAGCATGTCTGCAACAAAATAGTACGAAATGACATGCACATTATCATTCAAATCAGTAGGTCGTACAGAGGTTCATAAAACAACATACAAGAATAACAAGCAATTTTAGTTTGAACTAGTTGTTTTTTTTCCCACTACATAGACTAAATTACAGGTTGCAGAACACAAATTCAAGTTATAAATGTTCACAAAATATCCATATACATTTTACACAATTATTGCGTTACACATCACAGTAAAACATCATCAGTAGGTGATCCATGCCATGATCCTTCTTCAACGGATGCAACAAGACATCCCCAAATAGCTGCAACATACACAAGTTCACAAACAAGACACCACTTACACGGCTACTCAATCACATGCATCACTGAGTGGATGTATGCCTAGTGTAAGACGTAGTCTTGTTGCGAGGTGATCTACGTGGCAAACATGGTGATAGGGAACCTCGCTGATCAGATCAAAATACAAACATCTAGTTAATAAAAGTATGTAACTTGGATAATAATTCCAACCGTAATAAATTGTGTCCTGTAACTTATATCATAATTATGAATTTTATTACATTCGTCTTAGGATTAGGTTGGTCCTGTTGTTGTTTTCTCACTCGTGCCCTGGATTTTTTTCCTTGGATGTCTATGTGGCAGAGTTTGTGGCTGTGGACATGCCTGTGCCAAATGATACGCTATTAGTGACTATTTATGCTTACGTATAAATTTGGAACTTCAAATCAAGCATGCCGCTTACATCTTCATTTGCCCCATAAGCCCCATAGAAGTCACCACCTTCAGCACCTCTAATTGCATCCCCACCACACATATCTACTCCCCTACCGTCACCCATATTTTCAGCCCCACCACACAAGTCTACTCCCTTGCCCTCACCAGTGTTTCCAACCCCACCAATACACACATATTGCCCATCAGTCGGGGGTTGTAGAGGAGAAGGCATAGGCAACAACTCTGGTATGTCAATGGCATGCTCCAAGTAGATATGCAGCTCATCCCGAACCTTACTCTGGTTTATTTGGTCAATTACTCTCAACACGTCAACATTCGAAGCAAGCTCAGCCAGTCGTTCCTCAAATGACTCCCATCCAAGTTAACACCACATTTCCTCCATGGTGTTGTACTTCAATTCATCTTGTACCCACTTCAGTATTTGTGTAACACTTATCTAGTCTGGATTCAAATCGCCAATCCAACTGGCCTCTCCACCTACATACATTCCACGTGCAACAGTTATAGCCCCACCATCATGTAAGAGCATTCTCACCATCTAAAATCAAAATGAAGGCTCTGTCACTTTAATGTCAGACTAAAAGGTATAAGTTCAAGCGAAAGTTAATAGCCATGCGAAGGAGTACTCTATTATTGTGTTACAAATAGATGAATTTGAGTCAATTTAGGCCATACAAACAAGCCATTCAAACAAGCCATGCAAATTTCAATTGTAAGAACACGTGAGGGCAATACCCTCTATTTGTATTTAACGTGGACCACTACGTTAGACAGAGACACAAATATTCAGGTAGACATTGATAGACATAAAATACATGGGGACCACTACTAAGGACAAAGACAACGATAATCATCCTAGAAAGCATAGACAACAAATTCATCATATAAAGTACATAGGGACCAAACAAAGACAATAACGACTGCAATAACAGAATAAAAATTCCAAAGCTCCATTTTTTGACCCCACACACGTGAACCCAACGACCAAGATAACAGCATAATTAAACAATAGTATAAATAATCGGTATGTAATTAAACAATAGTATGTAATCCTTCAATACCGACTACGAAAGGTACGTACCCCTGTAACCCTTCTATAAATAGCACAAGTCTCAGCAAACAACCATAGATCATTTAACAGAGGTTGAGAGTTATTTTGAAGAGCAAATGAAGTGGGTGACGAAATGTACCTTTTGCAGCAACAATCGTTCCTCCCCGACGGCGAAGTGTGTGGCAAGAAGTAGATTTCAGAAGGTCAGAATCATCTGTCCTTCACAGACGGCAAATGAATCAGATTGGGAAAAAATGATCTATCAGGCTAAGGTTCGTGCGTAGACTTGACGGGAATTTTATGCAAATAAAATGAATGTCAGGCGGTAATTTGGTAAAACATCGTCGTCTGACGAAGAAGGTGGCATTTACTCTAAACATCATGGTCAAATGGGTTGGGGAGGTGGCAGTTACAGGTTGTGAGCGAACGTCGTCGTCCGTGTTGAATTTTGGAAAAAAAAACAAATATTACTTTTATTCCGAGTTTTTGCTCGTCTGTGCAGTTGCGTGCATAAATATCACTCGCATACCGCTTGATCTATTTCGGAATAATTCTTACAGTCGAATTGTCATTGGACTGGCGCCCTAGCAACACTGGAGCGATTCATACGAATTAGTGAATGTACTTAATGTGCGACTACCTCTCGAGGTACCCATGAATAAATAAGAGAAATACCTTGCGTTCGATAGTAGCTCGACAGACAAGGGTTGTGAGCAACGTATGTATACTAAATACTAACGTACACATTATAGAGATATGAAGATGATATTCCTCATAGCAAAATAACACTAAGTTATACAATCAAAAGGGAAGCAACAACACCCGAGGATGTGAACATTAAATAAGTACTGAATTTACAAGAAAGGTATAACAAATTTTAAGTACAAAGATATTTCCATACTGTGAACCATAGGCAATTACCAACTACATAGAATGCAGGCATGTATTACAATATCGAAAAGGTAATTTGTTAAATTAAGATAGTGGATGATTGAGGTAGGAATGAACAACATTAAAAAAAATCCTAAAATTATATATAAACATATATACAAGATTGAGGTAATATTAGTCGTGAAAAAAAAACAATTCAAGAGATAATATTAGTCGTGCGAATCTTGTAGCCTAATTCACTATCGCACCACCCTAGCTCGAGCGAGTTAAAGAGGATGCATATAGAGACATATCGCTCGACTGGAGCTCCCCTGCTGCGCGCGTGTTTATCCAGACTGGTCAGACTCGTTTCGGTCTACGAATGATAGAGCGACCCCTTGACAAATCAAATGGAAGATTCGTGGTAGGTTGCAACTGGCAATTTTTTTTCTTGGCGGTTGTGTGCAGCATAAGCCAACGTGGGTCCCTCATGCTTCCGTTAACTGTTCACATTAATTTTGTCTGCAAAAGGAGTAAATAGTCTGACAGATCTGTCGCGTGTCAATTGTTAATGAAAGCTCGGATTTTTTGAAAAAATTTTGAGCGTTGGAAAAAAGTGGTGCACCAAAAATGAAACCCTGTGCAGAGTTTGCACTCCCACATAGTCATGCGGAAAAGAACTAAAGCAGAGGCATCCAACGGGGAAGGAGGAATGCGTCTCTGTGGCTTGGTTCGGCTTAGTAGCGATCGTCAGAGGCGGTGGTGGTTACGCATTGGGTGGCAGTGGATCAGGGCCAGCAGAAACATTAACAAAGGTAAGCTCGATTTACTTCATAAAATGGATGGATGGGTGTGCCGTAGAAGGTCGTATTTTTCCTGCTTGTTGTGTTTGAACTTAAGTGAGCCTATATATGAAGCAAGTGAGGTTGACAATGCATGTTCGATGTGTGTATTTATATATGGGTAAGTGGAGTATGAGGTACAGTAATTGTTGCACGACTTATGGATTTTAGGCGGTCGTTTTAAGTTTAGTTGGATCTGATAGATTCTTTAGGGCATGCATATTAAACTGAGGTCGTTAGTGGATTAGGGAATGCGGGCTAAGTTTAGTATATAGAGCCGTCGGAATGTGAGTCATGTTTTTCACGATCAATATGATTAATAACATTTTCATGAACACTTAGGTATACCAAACAGTATATTAGGGTTGTAAGTGGTTTAGGGATGATTTCACTCCTGTCGTTGGCATTCGATTGATAGTAAAACAGTATGAATTTTTTGGTTGGGACTGTGAGCGAAGTAATACTACGTTCAAATTGGTTGTTGTGCAACATAGATTAAAAAAGCGAGTTTTCGATGTCATATCACATGTGGATCTATCATATCAAAATGCAATATATCAGGGGATGTTTTTAATGTTAATTAGTACCACTAATGACCACATAAAGGGTATAGGTATAAATGGAAACCATTATTTTGAATCTAGAGAGCGTACTATCCAATGACCCATTTCATCCAATGTCACTGGAGCAAGAACGTTGGATCGACGAGGAGTTCATATTCCTTTATATTTGGGAGGAGGAAGAGTGAGAAAGAATACGCAAAACACCGCATAGGACATTCATGCTTCAAGGCCACATGCACGTGTTTGAGCTTCTCAGTGGTCCTCATCCTGGCACGTGCTATGTGGTCTTTCAACTAGAGCGGCCAAACTTTTGCATCCTTTGTGACACTTTAAGGGAGCAGAATTACATCAAGGAGTCTAGGGGTGTTAGCGTGGAGGAGGCAATATTCATATTCTTGTACGTTGTTTCTAGCACTTTCTTGAAACTATATCGTGGCACTTCAGGAGAGTGATGCGAGTATTGTGCCGATTGGGGAAAATGTTGCTAGTACCAAATCCTGATACTGGGGTCCATCCATACGTTGAGTACAATACCAAGTATTTCCCATGGTTTAAGGTAATCATTCTTAACACAAAGATAATGCTGCCATTGTGATTTTCATTTTCGTAATGGTGTTATTCAACGAGTGTTATTTCCGAATGGACTGTACAATCATGTTGTTACTAGTGTCAAATGTTATAAAATATTTGTATTTATTCGATCGTGAATAGGATTGCAGCGGGGCGATTGATGGAACTCATGTTACTGCATGGTGTCGAGCCAGTTCAAGTAAAAGGTATAGGACCCGGAAGGTGAGGATTTCATAAAACGTTTTAGCAGTATGTGACTTCGACACTAAATTTACCTTTATATACTCCGGGTGAGAAGGCTCAACACATGATTCGTGAGTATTCAACGATGCAGTGATAAGGCCTGAAAACAAATTCCCACTCCCCTCCCCCCCAAGGGTAAGATTTACATGTAGTATTTTTTTGAACAACATCATGTAGTTGTGGTATAACGAGATAAAGCTGGTAAGCAAATCGCAGTGGGCATTGCAATCTTATGAACCATTCATTTTCGTTGGTAGGTAAGTTCTATTTGGTGGACTCGGGGTTTCCACTAATGAAGGGATTCTTGCCGCTGTACAAAGGCCAGAGGTATCACTTGTCGTGCTTCTCTAGTGTTGGCAGGACTCCACCGGGGAAGAAAGAGCTATTTAATTGCAACCATTCGTCCCTGCGGAAAATAATTGAAAAGTGCTTTGAAATGCTCAAGAATTGATTCCCCGTACTGGAGAGTATGACACGTTACTTACCAATCCTCCAACTGTGTGTGGTCATAGCATGTTGTACTCTACACAACTTTTGTCAGATATATCAACTGACAGACGCAGTATTTATGGAGTTCAGCAAAAACGAGCAAAACGTGGAAGGGGAAGGGGATTTTCGACATCTAACGTCGGTGGATGTAAGCCCAACAGCAGCAAGGGAGATGGGTCGCCAGAGAGATGAAATAGCCAACATGATGTGGAATTCTACGCGCTAGATGATTGGATATGTGTTAAAAATGCTACCCTAATTAGTAGTGATGTTTGGTTCAATATGATGTGGCAATGAGTACCAAACATACTGTACTCCAGATACGATATTTTTGATACTCACAGCACAGTCAAAATCTGTTATCCAGTTATGCTTCTTTTTTTTTTTTTGAAAACTCTGACCGCTCTAGATATGTGGAGAAGTATTATTGTTAATGGTTTTGTTGTTAGTTGGTTGTTTCGGAGCATTGTTCTGATTTTAGCAACTTGCCATATGTGTTTGTATTTGAATGTATCAGGTTGGTTAAGGTAGGTCGTAAATTTGCCCAATTCTGGTAGGGAGAGTTTGTATGTTTCGAGTATGGGTTCCCCATTATTAATGTAGTTGATAAGCTCCTTTGGTTGTGGTGGTTGATTCATTAGATGCAAAAAGGACCAATCCGCAGCTGTGGCGGGGGACAGATGCGTATGCTTCAGGCAAGGACTTTGAAAAACTACGGGAGATGGTTCTACCACTGTCCTTTGGGTGAGGTGCGACTTGTTTGGTAACACAACAGTTTTGTTATCCATTTTCATATTCAGTTTTTGATTGTTGGACTTTTGCATGCGGTTGTTGACTAGATTCCAATCCTGAATGAATTTGGTAAATAAAATTCAAACGTTGGCAGAAGATGTGCATCTGAGTTTAACTGTGGTACAAGAACACCCAGGGTGCTTCTACTGGGTTGATGAGCTCCATGTGGAGGTGCTGGGAGCTGAGGTCGTCAGTTGGAACACCGTCCGTTCTAAGGGAGCTGATCAGTACAAGCTGTACTTATATCTGCTTTTACTTGTAATCTTTTTAATTGGGAATGCTGATAGCTAAGTAGGTCATGGAGCTATAGTGGCTTATATGTACAAACCACTAGAGGTAATATTTGTTTGGCAATTGTCTATGATGTAGTGTTCCCACTCGAGACTTACGGAACAATGTTTTAAATGCACTGTGGGGGACTGCCTTTTGAGCAGAAGGTGTTGTAAATGAAGTGTGTGATTATATGGAATAGATGACGTAGAGTAGACATTGGTAATATTTGGATGGTTGGAATCCATTCTTATGGGCAGGGAAGAGCAAGGTGTTGACTCTTGCTGCTGGGCAGACACGTTATAAGAAATTATGTTTCTATCCATTATGTGAGTGGTTTTAACCAGATCGATAGTGTGATAGTATCTACCCAATAACAAAAATATTGAGGTAGATATAATTTTTATGAAGATCAGAATGTTAGGAAACAAACATGTATTCCATCTGTTTGATCAATAAACAAACCAATCGTTGTCTGAAGAAAACGCATCATAGACTTAGTTCGGCGAAAGTAATTAAAACCCTTACAAAAAAATGTACCATAATAGCACCGGTATAGGGAAAGATGACTCTCGTATTTAGTCACATTGAGGGAAGAGGATGTTATTGGCACGTTGCTATTATTGCATTATTGAGTCACAAAACCAATGTGTTGTAATTTGCACATGGTAAGTGGACCAGAAATTTTTTTGCCAATTTGTTGTGGTCAATGGAAGGGCTTATTGTAGATTTTTTATTCATTTCGCTAGCGCACTTATGTTATGCGAGAACAATATTTCGTGTCAATATATACAAAATAATGCGAGTCGGGAGGTTTTGATTTAAGTCGTTCAGGAGTTTGAGCGAAGGCCCATCGTGGACAGTATTGACTCGCATGTGTATCGCTGCATGGTTGAGCATGCGAATTTTGGCCAATTCTGACAGACATGCTGCTGGACGAACGCTTTCCATGTTGCTTAAGCTCTTCTCCTAACTTCTGTCTGTCGCATTCTGACGAATGGACACTTGAGCTACTCAGAACATAATTGCAGTTAAAGTAAGTACACGTACTCCAAATGCCAAACACACCATCGAATGAATTGGCCTCAAGTCACCAACGATTTTTCACGTTTGCAAGGCACATTGGGCAGGACGTGATTGTTGGGTGAGGCCAATCTCAAAGTGAGATTGGATAAATCATAGCAGCCCTGAATGATTGAATGGCCCATAATCTTTACTTATAATCAAGCCCAACCCATTGATGAACAGTGCCCTGTTATGAGGATGATTGCATCAGTTCCAACGTGGGCATTCTACCTAGACGCACATGCAGCAAAGCATTAATTGCAACTACTGTACCAAATTTTTTTGGGCATCGAGATATGTCAGTTGTACGACAACAGTGCTAAAAATGCAATAGGGTAGCGTGCACGTGCTAGCAGGCTATAGGGGAGAGGGCTCTGTTTTTGGTGGGACAGGATCCTGGGTGTCCAACTTCTAAACTAGGACCTGAGCCCGTTCCACACTAGCCCTAAATATCTTGTAGTGAATATTGCAGATGTAGTGTTTGGGTCATTCAAATTTGTAACAAAGTTTGTATTGTAGCCCAATTCCTTCATTGAATGAGCTTATAAATTAGTAGATTCATTCACATATATCCTTACAAATAGTCGTGATATCATGGATAGGGAAGAAAAATAAAAATCCGCCCTAAAAAGTACTCTTTCAAGATGGATTTTACGATCTATTCTGAAAGATGTGACTAGCTAATTTTTTGTGACGAAAAATAAATCCATCCTAAACAATATATTTTTATACGATGAAATTTTTTGGGATGGAATCGTACCAATCATAAAGTTCAAGGGGGTGAGTCAGAACAAGTTAGAGTTTAGGGGGGTAATTGAGTTAGGGTGACAATTTGTGGGAGGTTATTATAACTTTCCCAATAATAAAATTTCCTTGCATACCTACATACTAAAAACCACGTTCAAATTTCATAATCTATACACATGACATTCAAAATCAATCTCATACAATAGGAATCTCCAGTATTAAACAAAATGCTATTAGAGCAACGGAAAATAAACATATTCAAAGATACAAAACAAGTATCAAATAAACTAAAATGTTGATGTATCGCACCATAACGCTAAATACCTCCCATTGACAGAGTGTGAGACCTCGGCTTTGAGACTTGTAGCGCCAATCAATTTAGGGTTCTTTCTTCATTAGTTGGATATTAAAATTGTCATACTATTGAGCTACGTGCCATTCCTCCCAAAACCAATCAGTGTCGGGAGAGCGCTACCCAAATTTTTTATGGCAATCGACATGGCACCTAGCGTGCCTGTTCTAAGACCGCTTGTAAGGAGCGACATTATGGAACACTAGCAATCTCTCCTTCACTATGATACTTCTGTGGCTCAAACATCACACCCAATTGGTGTTGTGCATTAGAGAGAGAAAGAGAAAGAAAGAAGAAGAGAAAGAGATAAGAAAGAACAAGGAGAGAAAAAAGAGGGAGAGGTCAAAGAAGAAGGAAAAGAAGAAGAAAAAAAGGTAAGAGGGGAAAGGGCAATAGAGTGTTCGGCAATAGGGGAAAACCTCTCCCATCAGCCATTTCCTTCATTTCTTCCAATCTCCATTTTTAATCTAAACTCTCTTACCTTAGGAGATTTTAAAGCCACCAAGAGGAGTCAATCTAACTTGCAAGGTAAGGGTGTAGTTCATGTTGGTTTTTGTGGGAAAAATAAGCTTATGGCCATGTATGTGTGCTAGATAGGTTGCTGCCATGTTTTTCTTACAAAAAAAATGCCACTGCACTTGCATTTTTGATGAGATCCTTCATATTTATTGGTTGCATGTAGAAGATGAGTAGAGAGAATGATACTATATGCAAAAATGTTAAAATATGTGTGAGAAGTTGTTGCATATGGTAGTTGTATGTAACTTGATTGTGCAAAAGTTAGTTTTTGTGCTAGGAGGCCACAGTTAGTGGCTCAAATGGCTCAAAAAGTGCCAAGAAGACCACAGGTTGGCCATAGAGAAGAAATGTAATACATGCATGTAGTGCTTTTGATTTATTTCTCCATATTGCATTAGTTTTGAGTAAATTCCTTATAGTCTTGTGCATGTATGAACTGGAGATTGGAAAAATGGCAAAAGAGAAGCTATGGGATAGCGAGGGACATGACAGTGGCATGAGGAGAGCTCATTTTGAGTTCATATGGCCTTGAATGGTATGAGGAGTGGCATTGAGCCACATGCGTGGATTATAGTGAAATTTGGAAAGAAAATGGGAACCAAAGGCATTTGGATTGTTGATTCATTTTTTATCATTAAATCTAGATTTATTTTGTTTCATTGATTGCTTAGTAGCACATTGGTACACATAGAGGAAAGATAAGAACAAAAAAAGACACATGTATGCATTATATCTCTAGAGACCAAATGCGAAAACTGGGCTTATGCAAAAATTGAACCCAAACTCGCACTCCTAAAGGGCCTCAAACACCCGGCCTGTAAAGGTCCAATATGGACCCATTAACCAAAAGATACTAAATGGATTTCTTAATGCTATTGAAATGGAACACTGACCTATTTGGATCCAATGGGGCCCATCAGGCCCGTAAGTACATTGAATAAGATTAATCATAAAATAACATAATTACTCTAATATTCCTTGAATTATAAAAACATAAAAGGATAATAAGGATAAATAAAGAGTTAATATTTCCTAATAGAAATTTTAGTAATTTAATAAATGAGTAAAAGAAATATTTATTTTTAATACAGAAGCTTAGATTAATTCAAAGAAAAGAATGAATCATTAAACGGACACTAAAGAATCATTTGCATTACATAGATAAATAGTTTGTGATTTATAGAAAATAAAGGATTAATGTCCTTTTTGGTCCCTGGGTTTAATGTCCTTTATCAAAATGATCCCTGGGTTCAAATTTTGCTCAAACCAGTCCTTATGTTATTTTCATTTGTCAATTTAATCCTTTCGTCCAATTCCGTCCCCCCAGTACACAGTCAGCTAACAGCAGGACACGTCACTCCCAATAATATCGCGCTACGTGTACGAATCTGAAAAAAAAATAATACTAAACGACAGCCACGTTGGCACCTGTTGTAAAAAAATTTGTAAAAAATTAAAAGAAAAAACCAAAGCATATGTTTAAACTCGTGGAGCTTACCCACGTTTAAAGTAGGAAATTTTCCCCCAATTTTGACCTAAAACAAAGCCGACTGTCTCCCATCTCCTCGTTATGTTGAAATTTGTTCCCAAACCAAACTGGAGGAGCCACCAACGCCGCTGTCTAGTAGGGACTGATTTGAGAAATTTCTTCTCTCACCGTCGTCGATCAAGCCGTTTCTCCGTTTGGGGCTCTAACATTTCACCCTACCAAAAGATATTCAAATTTTAGAGACCCTTTTAAGCTAAAGCGATTAAAAAAGGTGGCTCTCTCATATTTTTATGTCTTAGTGGTCCCTTATAATGATTCGAGTTGTCTGTGGTCCCATAGTTTTGTCTCTGTTTTATTGTTGTCGTATACCTACATGTAACTTGTTTGTTTTTTACTGATTTGAGTTGTGTCGGTTGATTGATGCTATTTAATGATTCACGTGTTTTGTTTTTTGTTTAATTCATGTTCTTTTAAGGTGGGATTTGGAACGTGATACTGTAGTTGCTATGGAGTTAGGTTGGGTTGTGGTTGGTGAGAAGGAATTGTAAGTTGGGATTGATCATCTTAGACAGACACAATCTCCTAATGAATTATCTAGGGTGGGGGTGGGGCTCTCCTCCATGATTTTAAATGCTTTGAATTAGAACAGAGGAAACAGGTGGCAAATGTAAGAATAGGGTGTTCGGTTAGTGTTTTCTAGCAGAGAAGGGGGTCCATCCAAGAAAAGATAGAAAATTAGGTAGAATAATAGGGCATATGTTGTTTCTCATACAACTTAATGTGTATAGAATGACTTTTTTAAAATATATAGTTTGACTTCATTTTTTATCACATCAATCAGTTCTCTATTTCTAATGGTGACATCCTAGGTTTTGTGGTTGGGAAGCATATTCTTAAACTATAGCTATCGTTGGGATGTTCTCGTGCCTCTTTGCACTTCCCCTACGCAATCTTTATTTTTTTCCTAATTTTTGTTCCCCTAACACAAGTAATTTTTAATTGAATAAAAACTGAAGTCATTTGTGAGTTTCTATTTGTCTTGCATGCATAATGTGAATCTATTGAAATGCCACACTCCAAACAATTCCATTTGTCAAAATCAATTCCTTAGCTATTGGTGCTTTCTGAAGATTCTATAATATTGGCACCAAATTTATCTGTCAACATTTTCAAGTGTTCTTATTCTTTTTTATCTAGCAACCTCAAATGATACCATAAAAAATGTTAACTTTGCATACATCTTCAATGTTCATCCACTGTTACAACCTATATGTGTATCTCATAGACGTGCATCTTCTTTCTATTATCTTATTTGTGCATTGTATTTGTAGTATCTTATTTGTTTCTTGAATTATCTGTATCAGTAAATAATCTATTTACTCTCTATGTTACAGGGATAAAAATGATGAAGGTGGTTATGCATCATGGTGGGTCAATTTCGGAGGACACCAATGCATATGTCGGTGGGTTTGTTGAGGATGTGGGTATGGTTGAGGTGGACTACTTGACAGTCCCAGACCTCAAAGGTGTGGTTGAAGGATGTGGGTACATGAATGCTGGGGAAATGTTTTGTAGCTGAGATGACGAAGAATCAATCCACATGAAGCCTTTGCAGAGAGATATGGATATCATAATAGTCATCCAAAGGATTGAGGTGAAGAAGTCTAAAACACTACATATATATGTGAAGCATGCTGTAGACGTACCTGTTGTTGTGGGACCGGTACCGGCTGATGGGGTTAGAGAGGAAGTACATGGAATGGGGAGTTGGAGTGAGGGAGGGGGGATGATGATCACAGTGAGGGAGAGGGGGATGGTGCTAAGAAGGATAAAGAAGTCATGAGTGATTTCCATGAGTCAGAAGATGCAAACCCAGACTTGTATGACAGTTATTGCAATAGTGTGAAGGTTGCAAAGGAAGCTAGGGTTGCTGCAAATCAGTGGTTTGCATGATGGAGTTGGGGAACTAGTCGTACTGGGGCCGAGGGCAAAGTGGAGTCTGACTACGTTGACTCCAAAGAGTGGGGGAGTATAGATGAACATTGTCCTTCTGACAACAATGGTGAAGTTAAGCCAAGATAGCCTAAGAAAGAAAGTTTTTCGGATTATAAGGACACTCCGGATTTGAGGGCTAAGGTGATGTTTCAAGTGGGTGAAGTATTTAAGGATTGTAAGCAATTCAAGAGTGCACTTCGGACACATTGTATTCAAGAGGGATTTGAGTACAACTTTGTGAAGTACAACAAAGTGAGGGTTAGGGTCGTGTGCAAGCTGAGGTGTGGATGGGAGATCTATCTTGGTCAGACACGTGTAAAGGATGCACTCCAAATCAAGACGTACAACTCTAAGCACACATGTGGCAACCATCATACAAATAAAAAGGCCTCTATTAAGTGGTTGGCATATCGGTATTTGGAGAATTTCAGAGATGATCCTTTTTGGACAGCGAGTGCACTATGAGGGGAAGTTGTAAGAGAATATTTAATCGACGTTTGCCCACTTACGTGTAGCCGTGCAAGAAGGATGGCAACCCGGATGCCCGAGGAAAAATAGAAGACGTGTGCCAGATGAGAACGAAGAAAATCCGACCAAGCTCTCTCAACGTGGGTATGTCGTGATTTGTGGAAATTGTGGAGTTGTTGGGCTCCATAATGCAAGTTGTTGTCCCGAACCTGAAAACCTGAATAAGAAGAAGTGGCCAAAGAGAGTGAGAAAGCCAAAGAATCAGGTACCTATTTTTTACGTTAGACACTTTTGGTTTCTGTTTTAGATATGTATCTTTTTTGAACATGACATATAAGTGTAATTATATATCCAAGCCACATGTGGTAAAGCTGGTGAAGCATGTGTTGAAACTGAACCTTCACATGGAAGGGAGGAAATTGTTAGTGGGACCCAACAACGTAGTGATATAAGGAGGACGAGAAAAAGGGTGCGAATCCAGATTTAATGTTCATTTAGTTGTTTGTTAGTGTTTAATTGACATTTGGTTGACATGTTTGGTTGCTTTGCAGGTGGGAGATGGTCTTGCTGTTGCCCATGCTATGTCACAGCCTACAGAGCAACAAATGCATGATCAGGGTGTGTCACAAAGCCAACCAATACCACAGAGACGAAGGGGATCAATGTCCAAGGGTCCAGAGACAGGAATGACAACTTAATAAGTAGTTGCATGTTTTAGTGAGAAGTTGGGTGTTTTTGTGATGGGCTGGTGTTTTAGTTAGAAGTTGGGGTTACTGGTATACTCATGTGGCAGATTGGTGTTTTGGGGTGAATTGGTTTGGGCAGAATATTTTTTTAGGCGTATCTGGTTGGAGATCACGTTTTTTGGGTTGTAAAAATTGGAGAAAACTTGTTTTTTGCACATATTATGTTGGCAGATGTATTCAAGATGATACTGACTTATTGTTTCTCAAAACATTGCATATAACTTACTTAAATGTGAATATGGATGACATTGGATGCACTTATGATACATGGTCTTTAAATGTATATGGATGATATTGATTTATGGGCAGCAAGACCAATTGAATGTATATGGATGATACATGGTCTTTTGAATGTTTATGGATAATATTGATTTATGAGCAGCAAGACCAACTGCATGTATATGGATGATACGTGGTCTTTTGGATGTTTAAACCATAGGGTCATTCTCTTTGGTATGTCTTCATGGTATTTAATTTGCAAATGCATTCTTGATGCTTTGCCGTGCTCAGCAACTGGGATAGAATCCAAAAGTAGTCCATTTAATGGGACTTTTTTTCCTGCGTGTATATTCAAAAACCAAAGACCTAATAAACCAAATTGCTATCAGCAGAAAATGGACTCTCTTCCAGTCTCTCTCTAAGATAGACATATGGATTTTGGTAGGTCAGCAATAACAATCACAATTCTTACTTTTATTTTCCTTCCTTTTTTATGGATGTAAATGATTATGGAATATTGATGTGCTCTCTTGGTATATAGTTGAATCTGAAATTGTCATACTAGTTTTTTGCCAAACGCAAAAGGAAAAAGGGGGCTAAAATATGAATTATAGGTTGGGTTTCAGCTCCCCTGATGGTTGACCATCTACAAAAAGCACATAAGCTGAAAGTGACATTCTAAACAAGTAGTATCCAGTTGCTCTCAAAAGCAAGTCATTGGCTTTTAGTACGATTTCGAACATAAATTAGTAGGCCCATAAGCTAAAAGTGACATTCTAAACAAATCTAAAATTACAACAAAAATAGATGACTATCATTGAAGGGGCCTTGTCTATGCTATCTTCGAAACCATCCACATGGAAACACGCACACGGCCACAATGGTTACCGCCCACGACACGAAAGAAAACACCATATGTTTTTTCTCCCTAGCCTAGTACATATGTACTTGATTTTCTAATATCCTCATCTTTCTCAGCATTCTTGGTAGGACTTCCATTCCATGTGGGCAAATTTTGGGATCATACCATAAGAAAAAACCACACACGCCACCTCCCTGTGCAGAAAAGAAATGAATTACTTATTTGAATCACCTAAATAAAATCGTTACGTAGTTTTTGTATACATACCGATTGTTTGTTGTACCTTCCACATCCAAAAAAATGACAGCCTAGATTTTGATCAGTCCAAGATGTTTTCAAGAGTGCTTTGACTCAGCAATAGAATTTGCGCGACTCCACACCCCAGCACTTGGAATTTGAAGCAAAAGTCATGGAAGAATTTTCGGGTTTTTCCTTGCCCTGACATGGAACAAACATGATGTAAACATAAAAAAATTGTACTTCACATGACACACTTAAAAATGATTTTAGTAATGACAAATAAAAAGGAACTACAACGAATGTGAAGAAAAATGACACACGTCTGTTTTGTCTCTTATGAACATTCCTCTAACAATATATTGATGTAATTCAATATTTTCTTTTTCTTACCAATAGTCTTCAACAAGTCCATGTCAAATTCAGTGTTAATTCCAGGAAGACAAACCCAATACTAACTAAGGCCAAATAGAACAAAGTAAGATTTTTGGAAATCTAGGTCAATGATAATCCAATCAGCTGAACTCACAACCCAGGTGCTTAAATTCACAATGGAGAAGAATCTTCTGACAACTTCAACAATATTTCAAGATAATTCCATTAAGAGATAGAAATATCACAATTCTAGACATAAATTCGCAATGAAAGTGAAGCTTGAAGGCATATGGGTTTCCTCACAATATTCCAAATTGAAATAACAAACAACAAAGCTATAGAAGAATTTCAAAACTGAATTTCCTCTCGAGTAAGAAAAGAAGCAAAAGAGGTCTTTCAATGGAAGCTTGGAGCGACGAATGGCACTGAACAATGGTAATTGGTAAGACTTCAAGTTAGAGCAAAAACTAGACTTCCAACTAAGAACCGTAACCCATTTTAGAAAGCAGAACATAAATCATAACCCATTTACCTTGGTGCTTCTAGTACTCATCTGGAAAAGGAATGGAAGCTAAAATGGGAGCCACAGACGCTGCTCCAGAAGAAGATGAAATTAGCGTCGGAGGGGTGAAAATGGAGGTCAGTAGCTCAAACTAGTTTAGGCGTGGGTAAGTGTATCGGGTAAGCTCCATGGGTTCATATCAACTTTCGGACATTTTTATGCCTTGGTTTTTTCTTTTAATTTTTTACAACAGGTGCCAACATGGCTATCGTTTAGTGATTTTTTTTTCAAATTCGTACACGTGGCTCGATATTATTGGGAATGACGTGTCCCACCGTTAGTTGACTGTGCACCAGGGGATGAAATTAGACAGAAGGATTAAATCGACAAATGAAAATAACCTAAAGACTGATTTGAGCAAAATTTAAACCCAGGGATCATTTTGATAAAGGACATAAAACCCAGGGACCAAAAAGGACATAAACCCGAAAATAAATTACAATTGTTCGCATTTTAATCTATGTTTTGCATCAATGTTTGAGCATTGCCATATTCCTTATTACGTCATTGATTGAGCATCATTGAATGCATACATGACATGATGAGAGTGGACCAAGATCGAAATTTGGAAACCGAACCTACCCAAAGTGGTTCCAGAGAAAAGGGTAACAATACCGAGCACATATGGGGGGAGAGTGCATATTTGGGGAATTTGGAGCCACCAAGCCATATTAGCCTTTTTATTCATTAAATGAGGTGGACTTGTATAAACTGTTAGATTGCAGGGACAAAAGGGAGACCGTCCCTTTGGAGGGAATCCGTTCCCATCCTCACGTCCTTGAAATGGTTATTGACGATGCAAATTCTCTAGGTTGGTTGTGATATGCTTATTTGCTCCACCATCAATTTACCAGACCTAATCTTCTTGGGCAAGATTAGAGTCGATATGCACCACCATATTAGTAAGCTGAGATGGAAGTTGCCTACCCTGATAAGAGTAATCCATCCAATGGTAATAGTCAAGAGCCCGATGGTTGGTCTTGCTGCAAATTTTGACACGGTGACCAATTGGAACTAGAGTTTATGAAGCCTTAAAAGTTTAAGACGCTCTTTGGTTGAAGTCAAACCATGGTTATGAGGGGTTTTTATGTGGATATTTGTGGTTTAGAGTGGACAATGATGGATTCCAAATGAACCCATGGTTTTTAGGTTTTCGATTTACAGTGGAGTAATTTTATTTGTTGGAGAACACAGTATAATTGCTGGAATTTGAGATGGGGTAGTTTGACGTTGAGTGACAAGTAGAGTTTCACAACTCAAAAGCTCAAGTTGAAAATCCTCATAAGAGAAGAAGGCCTCTCACGTAGCAAAGTTGAATGAGGTAATGAAAGCATTACAGAGTGGGTTCGATCCACTTATAATGAACATGATTAGATCTTCGACATGTTACCGCCTTTCCCACGACAACTAACTGATCAGCCCATGATTTTGCTTATTGGAGATATTCAATGCAAAGCTTTGCATCTTGTCGAAGTGTTTGCAATTAACGCTTAAGATGAGCAATGTAAAAAGTTGATTGTGAGGCAAATCTTGTTGCCAAAGAAGTCCAAACCTGTTGAGAAGAATTCAAACCATACTCCGTCGACAGAACTTAGTCAGTAAGTGTGGCATTTAGCCAACTCAAAAGATATCAATCCTTTTTATTCCTAAGAACATATTTTGGATTCAAGGATTCTTTACCCTCTGAATCTGTAATCATTTTCGGTGGACACATGTATGAGCCATCAACAATGCCTAGGAGGTCATGACTGCGCAGGATGGGAAGGAATTGTCAAACCCACAACAGGTAATTGGTACCATCAAGTTGATTGAGATCAAGTGAGAAAGGTTAGGTAGCTGAAAAGGCGCATTTGCAGAGGAAGATGCAGTTGCCATGAAAGAATCAGTGTTAGACTGCAAAGGCTCTGATACCATGTAAGGAAATAAGATCAAGGTGGGTTTGAAATGACTTTCTTTCACTGTGTATTGAGATTGGAAATGGTATACAAATTTATAAAAATGTCCATGAGATATTTAAGGAAAGTTACAATGAAAAAGAATACAATTTTACAAAGTTTGAAATTCATGAAGGAGCGTCTATGATCTATGAATGGGAAAATGCTTATCTTTTGCCTTCTTTTCCTTTTGTTTGTTTGCCTCTATTTATGCCTTGAATATATTCTCCTAAACTTTAGCCTAGTCACACTCCTTTCCATTTGCCAACTCATTAGGCATGCTATTGGTCTCCATATGCTTAAAACAATCTACCTAGAAAATCGTAACCTCGTAAATCACAAAATTCCTTACCTATTGACTTTAGTTCACAATCAAGATTTTGATGATTACAATAAAGTGATTAAGATTATGAAAAGGACATCTTCAATGATCAAAGAGACAAATGATTAAAGAACCAAGTCACAATGGATTAAAGAACAAAGAGTTTAAGACATAGATCTTAGGGTATAATCTTGTAGCTCTATAGCTCATTACATTGAGAGAATCACACATTCACTTTCAAGAAAATTAGAAACGTGTCTTTTAACCAAATTTTTGTTAGCCCCAAAGATTTTTGACAAACTTCAAAAGTTTCAAAGAAAAATTCAATAAGTTTAAGTCAACATAAAAGGACCAGTGGTCGACTGGTACGTGTACCTAGGGCTGTCCAATGGCCGGTCCGGTCCGGTCCGGCCCAAACCGGTAAGGCCCTAAGGTACACATACCGGACCAGACCGGACCGGACCGTTAGACCGGTCCGGTCTGGTCCCCCGGTTTCACCGGTCCGGATTAGCCGGTTTGGGCATGTTTGGGCCATGACATTTTGGGCCTTTTTTTGGTTTGGGCCTCTTAGCATTTTTACTTTTTTAGGCCTTTTTTGGGGTTTTATTTTGGACTTTTTGGGACCATTTTTTGGGTTTCTTTACATCAATTTTTTGGCCTATTTTTACATGAAATATTTGGCTACATTTCAACCAAATTTTGTAAAAGTTGTTACATTTGATTTGAAGAAAATACTAAGCTCTAATTAAAGAGTTCTAAATCCTAGTTTTTTTAAGATAATAAATCATACATTTAAAATCAACAAAACAAATAGACATTACAATATAAAGGAAGTCTAAAAAAAAAAAATCAAATAGAATTACAAGTAAAACTAATTAATAATTACTAACTACACTACTCTATTACAAGCCATAACAAACAACAAAATAATCAAATCAACAAACTAAAAGTATAATCAATACATGTCATTTAATTTTAAATATCCACTGTAATACGAGCACTCTAATGTCCCATCTGATCTGTGAAGCAGGCTGGTGATTGTTCCTCTCCCATGAAAGCTGTGTGTAAGGAAAAAATTACACTATGATACCCAGATTTATTGATAATATACGATAGTTAGCTTATTAAATCAATGTATTAGTGTTGGACTTTATTAAAAAAGCTTATTATAAAACTTACCGATTGAAATTTCAATAACTTTAAAAACAAAAAAATAGCTGTCTTTACGGTATTTATTTTACGCTCATAATTAAACACTCAGTTTTTTCCAAATGGGAAAAAAAAAAAAAAATCAACGAAAAGTCCTATTTTTGATAATTTTGAGTTTTGAAATACTCGTTTATTTCATGTCCGCAATTGTGAAAAAAAAAAAAAAAGTTTTAGCGAAGACGAATTCCCGCAAAGCGATCTGTTTCCCTAGAAATAAGATCCATATAAGAAATAAACACAACACCAATGACGGGTGCGACAATACCTGCACTAATGCACCGGATCCCATCAGAACTCCGCAGTTAAGCGTGCTTGGGCGAGAGTAGTACTAGGATGGTGACCTCCTGGGAAGTCCTCCTGTTGCACCCCGCCTTTTTTTTCCCCCAACCCCAGATGATTTGTAATGCAGACAAAAATAGCTGTCTTAACGGTATTAATTTTGCGCTCATAATTAAAACACTCAGTTTTTTTCCAATGAAAAAAAAAAATAACGAAAAGTCAAATTTTGAAATTTTGAGTTTTCAAAACTCGTTTATTTCATGATCGCAATTGGCAAAAAAAAAAAAAATGTTTTTAGCGAGGTCGAATTCCCCCAAAGCGATCTGTTTCCTAGAAATAAAGATCCATATAAGAAATAAACGCACCACCTCTGACGGGTGCGATCATACCAGCACTAATGCAACGGATCCCATCAGAACTCCGCAGTTAAGCATGCTTGGGCGAGAGTAGTAACTTAGGATGGGTGACCTCCTGGGAAGTCCTCGTGTTGCACCCCCGCTTTTTTTTCCCGAACCCCAGATGATTTGGATGCAGACAAAAATAGCTGTCTCAACGGTATTAATTTTACGCCTCATAATAAACACTCAGTTTTTTTCCAAATGAAAAAAAAAAAATAACGAAAAAGTCAAATTTTGAAATTTTAAGTTTTCAAATACTCGTTTATTTCATGATCGCAATTGGCAAAAAAAAAAAAAAGTTTTTTTAGCGGGGTCGAATTCCCGCAAAGCGATCTGTTTCCCTAGAAATAAAGATCCATATAAGAAATAAACGCACCACCTCTGACGGGTGCGATCATACCAGCACTAATGCACCGGATCCCATCAGAACTCCCAGTTAAGCGTGCCTGGGCGAGAGTAGTACTAGGACGTGTGACCTCCTGGGAAGTCCTCTTGTTGCAACCCGCCTTTTCTTTGCCCGAACCCCAGATGATTTGGATGCAGACAAAAAAAGCTGTCTTAACGGTATTAATTTTACGCTCATAATTAAAACACTCAGTTTTTTTTCAAATGGAAAAAAAATAACGAAAAGTCAAATTTTGAAATTTTGAGTTTTCAAATACTCGTTTATTTCATGATCGCAATTGGCAAAAAAAAAAAAAAATGTTTTAGCGAGGTCGAATTCCGCAAAGCGATCTGTTTCCCTAGAAAATAAAGATCCATATAAGAAATAAACGCACCACCACTGACGGTGCGATCATACCAGCACTAATGCACCGGATCCCATCAGAACTCCGCAGTTAAGCGCGCTTGGGCGAGAGTAGTACTAGGATGGGTGACCTCCTGGGAAGTCCTCGTGTTGCACCCCGCCTTTTTTTTCCCCGAACCCCAGATGATTTGGATGCAGACAAAAATAGCTGTCTTAACGGTATTTAATTTTACGCTCATAATTTAAAACACTCAGTTTTTTTTCCAAATGGAAAAAAAAAAATAACGAAAAGTCAATTTTTAAATTTTGAGTTTTCAAATACTCGTTTATTTCATGATCGCAATTGCCAAAAAAAAAAAAATGTTTTAGCGAAGTCGAATTCCCGCAAAGCGATCTGTTTCCCTAGAAAATAAAGATCCATATAAGAAATAAACGCACCACCACTGACGGGTGCGATCATACCAGCACTAATGCACCGGATCCCATCAGAACTCCGCAGTTAAGCGTGCTTGGGCGAGAGTAGTACTAGGATGGGTGACCTTGGGAAGTCCTCGTGTTGCACCTGCCTTTTTTTTCCCCGAACCCCAGATGATTTGGAAGCAGACAAAAATGCTGTCTTAACGTATTATTTTACGCTCATAATTAAAACACTCAGTTTTTTTCCAAATGGAAAAAAAAAATAACGAAAAGTCCTATTTTGAAATTTTGAGTTTTAAATACTCGTTTATTTCATGATCGCAATTGGAAAAAAAAAAAAAAAATGCTTTAGCGAGGTCGAATTCCGCAAAGCGATCTGTTTCCCTAGAAAATAAAGATCCATATAAGAAATAAACGCACCACCACTGACGGGTGCGATCATACCAGCACTAATGCACGGATCCCATCAGAACTCCGCAGTTAAGCGTGCTTGGGCGAGAGTAGTACTAGGATGGGTGACCTCCTAGGAAGTCCTCGTGTTGCACCCCCCTTTTTTTTCCCCGAACCCCAGATGATTTGGATGCAGACAAAAATAGCTGTCTTAACGGTATTTATTTTACGCTCATAATTAAAACACTCAGTTTTTTTCAAAATGGAAAAAAAAAATAACGAAAAGTCAAATTTGAAATTTTGAGTTTTCAAAATACTCGTTTATTTCATGATCGCAATTGGCAAAAAAAAAAAAATGTTTTTAGCGATGGTCGAATTCCCGCAAAGCGATCTGTTTCCCTAGAAATAAAGATCCATATAAGAAATAAACGCACCACTTCTGACGGGTGCGATCATACCAGCACTAATGCACCGGATCCCATCAGAACTCCGCAGTTAAGCGTGCTTGGGCGAGAGTAGTACTAGGATGGGTGACCTCCTGCTGGAAGTCCTCGTGTTGCACCCCGCCTTTTTTTTCCCCGAACCCCAGATGATTTGGATGCAGACAAAAATAGCTGTCTTAACGGTTAATTTTACGCTCATAAATTAAAACTCTCAGTTTTTTTCAAATGGAAAAAAAAAATAACGAAAAGATCCTAATTTTTGAAATTTTGAGTTTTTGAAATACTCGTTTATTTCATGATCGCAATTGGCAAAAAAAAAAAAAAAAAAAAATGTTTAGCGAGGTCGAATTCCCGCAAAAAAATCTGTTTCCCCAGAAATAAAGATCCATATAAAGAAATAAACGCACCACCACTAACGGGTGCGATCATACCAGCACTAATGCACCGGATCCCATCAGAACTCCGCAGTTAAGCGTGCTTGGGCGAGAGTAGTACTAGGATGGGTGACCTCCTGGGAAGTCCTCGTGTTGCACCCCGCCTTTTTTTTCCCCGAACCCCAGATGATTTGGATGCAGACAAAAATAGCTGTCTTAACGGTATTTAATTTTACGCTCATAATTAAAACACTCAGTTTTTTTCCAAATGGAAAAAAAAAATAACGAAAATCAAATTTTGAAATTTTGAGTTTTCAAATACTCGTTTATTTCATGATCGCAATTGGAAAAAAAAAAAAAAAAAAAAAAATGTTTTAGCGAGGTCGAATTCCCGCAAAGCGATCTGTTTCCCTAGAAATAAGATCCATATAAGAAATAAACGCACCACCTCTGACGGGTGCGATCATACCAGCACTAATGCACCGGATCCCATCAGAACTCCGCAGTTAAGCGTGCTTGGGCGAGAGTAGTACTAGGATGGGTGACCTCCTGGGAAGTCCTCGTGTTGCACCCCGCCTTTTTTTTCCCCGAACCCCAGATGATTTGGTGCAGACAAAAATAGCTGTCTTAACGGTATTATTTTACGCTCATAATTAAAACACTCAGTTTTTTCAAATGGAAAAAAAAAAAATAACGAAAATCATATTTTGAAATTTTGAGTTTTCAAAAACTCGTTTATTTCATGATCGCAATTGGAAAAAAAAAAAAATGTTTTAGCGAGGTCGAATTCCGCAAAGCGATCTGTTTCCCTAGAAATAAAGATCCATATAAGAAATAAACGCACCACCTGACGGGTGCGATCATACCAGCACTAATGCACCGGATCCCATCAGAACTCCGCAGTTAAGCGTGCTTGGGCGAGAGTAGTACTAGGATGGGTGACCTCCTGGGAAGTCCTCGTGTTGCACCCCGCCTTTTTTTTCCCCGAACCCCAGATGATTTGGATGCAGACAAAAATAGCTGTCTTAACGGTATTATTTTACGCTCATAATTAAAACACTCAGTTTTTTTCCAAATGGAAAAAAAAAAAATAACGAAAAGTATATTTTGAAATTTTGAGTTTTCAAAAAATGAAAAAAATTGGGCAAAAAAAAAAAAAATGTTTTAGCGAGGTCGAATTCCCGCAAAGCGATCTGTTTCCCTAGAAATAAAGATCCATATAAGAAATAAACGCACCACCCTGACGGGTGCGATCATACCAGCACTAATGCACCGGATCCCATCAGAACTCCGCAGTTAAGCGTGCTTGGGCGAGAGTAGTACTAGGATGGGTGACCTCCTGGGAAGTCCTCGTGTTGCACCCTGCCTTTTTTTTCCCCGAACCCCAGATGATTTGGATGCAGACAAAAATAGCTGTCTTAACGGTATTAATTTTACGCTCATAATTAAAACACTCAGTTTTTTTCAAATGGAAAAAAAAAAAAAATAACGAAAAGTCAAAATTTTTGAAATTTTGAGTTTTCAAATACTCGTTTATTTCATGATCGCAATTGGCAAAAAAAAAAAAATGTTTTAGCGAGGTCGAATTCCCGCAAAGCGATCTGTTTCCCTAGAAATAAAGATCCATATAAGAAATAAACGCACCACCTCTGACGGGTGCGATCATACCAGCACTAATGCACCGGATCCCATCAGAACTCCGCAGTTAAGCGTGCTTGGGCGAGAGTAGTACTAGGATGGGTGACCTCCTGGGAAGTCCTCGTGTTGCACCCCGCCTTTTTTTTCCCCGAACCCCAGATGATTTGGATGCAGACAAAAATAGCTGTCTTAACGGTATTAATTTTACGCTCATAATTAAAACACTCAGTTTTTTTTCAAATGGAAAAAAAAAAAAACGAAAAGTCAAATTTTGAAATTTTGAGTTTTCAAATACTCGTTTATTTCATGATCGCAATTGGCAAAAAAAAAAAAATGTTTAGCGAGTCGAATTCCCGCAAAGCGATCTGTTTCCCCAGAAATAAAGATCCATATAAGAAATAAACGCACCACCACTGACGGGTGCGATCATACCAGCACTAATGCACCGGATCCCATCAGAACTCCGCAGTTAAGCGTGCTTGGGCGAGAGTAGTACTAGGATGGGTGACCTCCTGGGAAGTCCTCGTGTTGCACCCCGCCTTTTTTTTCCCCGAACCCCAGATGATTTGGATGCAGACAAAAATAGCTGTCTTAACGGTATTTATTTTACGCTCATAATTAAAACACTCAGTTTTTTTCCAAATGGAAAAAAAAATAACGAAAAGTCAATTTGAAATTTTGAGTTTTCAAATACTCGTTTATTTCATGATCGCAATTGGCAAAAAAAAAAAAATGTTTTAGCGAGGTCGAATTCCCGCAAAGCGATCTGTTTCCCTAGAAATAAAGATCCATATAAGAAATAAACGCACCACCTCTGACGGGTGCGATCATACCAGCACTAATGCACCGGATCCCATCAGAACTCCGCAGTTAAGCGTGCTTGGGCGAGAGTAGTACTAGGATGGGTGACCTCCTGGGAAG
The DNA here is from genome assembly GCA_003952965.2 of Morella rubra. Classification (NCBI taxonomy): domain Eukaryota; kingdom Viridiplantae; phylum Streptophyta; class Magnoliopsida; order Fagales; family Myricaceae; genus Morella; species Morella rubra. The sequence goes on along the minus strand of CM025855.1, from coordinate 4,184,152 downwards.
TCCTCGTGTTGCACCCCCCTTTTTTTTCCCCGAACCCCAGATGATTTGGATGCAGACAAAAATAGCTGTCTTAACGGTATTAATTTTACGCTCATAATTAAAACACTCAGTTTTTTTCCAAATGGAAAAAAAAAAAATAACGAAAAGTCATATTTTGAAATTTTGAGTTTTCAAATACTCGTTTATTTCATGATCGCAATTGGCAAAAAAAAAAAAAATGTTTTAGCGAGGTCGAATTCCCGCAAAGCGATCTGTTTCCCTAGAAATAAAAGATCCATATAAGAAATAAACGCACCACCACTGACGGGTGCGATCATACCAGCACTAATGCACCGGATCCCATCAGAACTCCGCAGTTAAGCGTGCTTGGGCGAGAGTAGTACTAGGATGGGTGACCTCCTGGGAAGTCCTCGTGTTGCACCCCGCCTTTTTTTTCCCCGAACCCCAGATGATTTGGATGCAGACAAAAATAGCTGTCTTAACGGTATTAATTTTACGCTCATAATTAAAACACTCAGTTTTTTTCAAATGGAAAAAAAAAAAAAAAAAACGAAAAGTCAAAAAAAAAAAATTTTGAGTTTTAAAATACTCGTTTATTTCATGATCGCAATTGGCAAAAAAAAAAAAAATGTTTTAGCGAGGTCGAATTCCCGCAAAGCGATCTGTTTCCCTAGAAATAAAGATCCATATAAGAAATAAACGCACCACCACTGACGGGTGCGATCATACCAGCACTAATGCACCGGATCCCATCAGAACTCCGCAGTTAAGCGTGCTTGGGCGAGAGTAGTACTAGGATGGGTGACCTCCTGGGAAGTCCTCGTGTTGCACCCCTTTTTTTTTCCGAACCCCAGATGATTTGGATGCAGACAAAAATAGCTGTCTTAACGGTATTATTTTACGCTCATAATTAAAACACTCAGTTTTTTTTCAAATGGAAAAAAAAAATAACGAAAAGTCATATTTTGAAATTTTGAGTTTTCAAATACTCGTTTATTTCATGATCGCAATTGGCAAAAAAAAAAATGTTTTAGCGAGGTCGAATTCCCGCAAAGCGATCTGTTTCCCCAGAAATAAAGATCCATATAAGAAATAAACGCACCACCTCTGACGGGTGCGATCATACCAGCACTAATGCACCGGATCCCATCAGAACTCCGCAGTTAAGCGTGCTTGGGCGAGAGTAGTACTAGGATGGGTGACCTCCTGGGAAGTCCTCGTGTTGCACCCCGCCTTTTTTTTCCCCGAACCCCAGATGATTTGGATGCAGACAAAAATAGCTGTCTTAACGGTATTAATTTTACGCTCATAATTAAAACACTCAGTTTTTTTTCAAATGGAAAAAAAAAAAAATAACGAAAAGTCATATTTTGAAATTTTGAGTTTTCAAATACTCGTTTATTTCATGATCGCAATTGGCAAAAAAAAAAAATGTTTTAGCGAGGTCGAATTCCCGCAAAGCGATCTGTTTCCCTAGAAATAAAGATCCATATAAGAAATAAACGCACCACCTCTGACGGGTGCGATCATACCAGCACTAATGCACCGGATCCCATCAGAACTCCGCAGTTAAGCGTGCTTGGGCGAGAGTAGTACTAGGATGGGTGACCTCCTGGGAAGTCCTCGTGTTGCACCCGCCTTTTTTTTCCCGAACCCCAGATGATTTGGATGCAGACAAAAATAGCTGTCTTAACGGTATTATTTTACGCTCATAATTAAAACACTCAGTTTTTTTTCAAATGGAAAAAAAAAAATAACGAAAAGTCAAATTTTGAAATTTTGAGTTTTCAAATACTCGTTTATTTCATGATCGCAATTGGCAAAAAAAAAAAAAATGTTTTAGCGAGGTCGAATTCCCGCAAAGCGATCTGTTTCCCTAGAAATAAAGATCCATATAAGAAATAAACGCACCACCACTGACGGGTGCGATCATACCAGCACTAATGCACCGGATCCCATCAGAACTCCGCAGTTAAGCGTGCTTGGGCGAGAGTAGTACTAGGATGGGTGACCTCCTGGGAAGTCCTCGTGTTGCACCCCGCCTTTTTTTTCCCCGAACCCAGATGATTTGGATGCAGACAAAAATAGCTGTCTTAACGGTATTAATTTTACGCTCATAATTAAAACACTCAGTTTTTTTTCAAATGGAAAAAAAAAAATAACGAAAAGTCATATTTTGAAATTTTGAGTTTTCAAATACTCGTTTATTTCATGATCGCAATTGGCAAAAAAAAAAAAAATGTTTTAGCGAGGTCGAATTCCCGCAAAGCGATCTGTTTCCCTAGAAATAAAGATCCATATAAGAAATAAACGCACCACCACTGACGGGTGCGATCATACCAGCACTAATGCACCGGATCCCATCAGAACTCCGCAGTTAAGCGTGCTTGGGCGAGAGTAGTACTAGGATGGGTGACCTCCTGGGAAGTCCTCGTGTTGCACCCCGCCTTTTTTTTCCCCGAACCCCAGATGATTTGGATGCAGACAAAAATAGCTGTCTTAACGGTATTAATTTTACGCTCATAATTAAAACACTCAGTTTTTTTTCAAATGGAAAAAAAAAATAACGAAAAGTCATATTTTGAAATTTTGAGTTTTCAAATACTCGTTTATTTCATGATCGCAATTGGCAAAAAAAAAAAAATGTTTTAGCGAGGTCGAATTCCCGCAAAGCGATCTGTTTCCCTAGAAATAAAGATCCATATAAGAAATAAACGCACCACCTCTGACGGGTGCGATCATACCAGCACTAATGCACCGGATCCCATCAGAACTCCGCAGTTAAGCGTGCTTGGGCGAGAGTAGTACTAGGATGGGTGACCTCCTGGGAAGTCCTCGTGTTGCACCCCGCCTTTTTTTTCCCCGAACCCAGATGATTTGGATGCAGACAAAAATAGCTGTCTTAACGGTATTAATTTTACGCTCATAATTAAAACACTCAGTTTTTTTTCAAATGGAAAAAAAAAAAAATAACGAAAAGTCAATTTTGAAATTTTGAGTTTTCAAATACTCGTTTATTTCATGATCGCAATTGGCAAAAAAAAAAAATGTTTTAGCGAGGTCGAATTCCCGCAAAGCGATCTGTTTCCCTAGAAATAAAGATCCATATAAGAAATAAACGCACCACCACTGACGGGTGCGATCATACCAGCACTAATGCACCGGATCCCATCAGAACTCCGCAGTTAAGCGTGCTTGGGCGAGAGTAGTACTAGGATGGGTGACCTCCTGGGAAGTCCTCGTGTTGCACCCCGCCTTTTTTTTCCCCGAACCCCAGATGATTTGGATGCAGACAAAAATAGCTGTCTTAACGGTATTAATTTTACGCTCATAATTAAAACACTCAGTTTTTTTTCAAATGGAAAAAAAAAAATAACGAAAAGTCATATTTTGAAATTTTGAGTTTTCAAATACTCGTTTATTTCATGATCGCAATTGGCAAAAAAAAAAAATGTTTTTAGCGAGGTCGAATTCCCGCAAAGCGATCTGTTTCCCTAGAAATAAAGATCCATATAAGAAATAAACGCACCACCACTGACGGGTGCGATCATACCAGCACTAATGCACCGGATCCCATCAGAACTCCGCAGTTAAGCGTGCTTGGGCGAGAGTAGTACTAGGATGGGTGACCTCCTGGGAAGTCCTCGTGTTGCACCCCGCCTTTTTTTTCCCGAACCCCAGATGATTTGGATGCAGACAAAAATAGCTGTCTTAACGGTATTAATTTTACGCTCATAATTAAAACACTCAGTTTTTTTTCAAATGGAAAAAAAAAATAACGAAAAGTCATATTTTGAAATTTTGAGTTTTCAAATACTCGTTTATTTCATGATCGCAATTGGCAAAAAAAAAAAATGTTTTAGCGAGGTCGAATTCCCGCAAAGCGATCTGTTTCCCTAGAAATAAAGATCCATATAAGAAATAAACGCACCACCTCTGACGGGTGCGATCATACCAGCACTAATGCACCGGATCCCATCAGAACTCCGCAGTTAAGCGTGCTTGGGCGAGAGTAGTACTAGGATGGGTGACCTCCTGGGAAGTCCTCGTGTTGCACCCCGCCTTTTTTTTCCCCGAACCCCAGATGATTTGGATGCAGACAAAAATAGCTGTCTTAACGGTATTAATTTTACGCTCATAATTAAAACACTCAGTTTTTTTCAAATGGAAAAAAAAAATAACGAAAAGTCATATTTTGAAATTTTGAGTTTTCAAATACTCGTTTATTTCATGATCGCAATTGGCAAAAAAAAAAAATGTTTTAGCGAGGTCGAATTCCCGCAAAGCGATCTGTTTCCCTAGAAATAAAGATCCATATAAGAAATAAACGCACCACCACTGACGGGTGCGATCATACCAGCACTAATGCACCGGATCCCATCAGAACTCCGCAGTTAAGCGTGCTTGGGCGAGAGTAGTACTAGGATGGGTGACCTCCTGGGAAGTCCTCGTGTTGCACCCCGCCTTTTTTTTCCCCGAACCCCAGATGATTTGGATGCAGACAAAAATAGCTGTCTTAACGGTATTAATTTTACGCTCATAATTAAAACACTCAGTTTTTTTTCAAATGGAAAAAAAAAATAACGAAAAGTCATATTTTGAAATTTTGAGTTTTCAAATACTCGTTTATTTCATGATCGCAATTGGCAAAAAAAAAAAAATGTTTTAGCGAGGTCGAATTCCCGCAAAGCGATCTGTTTCCCTAGAAATAAAGATCCATATAAGAAATAAACGCACCACCACTGACGGGTGCGATCATACCAGCACTAATGCACCGGATCCCATCAGAACTCCGCAGTTAAGCGTGCTTGGGCGAGAGTAGTACTAGGATGGGTGACCTCCTGGGAAGTCCTCGTGTTGCACCCCGCCTTTTTTTTCCCCGAACCCCAGATGATTTGGATGCAGACAAAAATAGCTGTCTTAACGGTATTAATTTTACGCTCATAATTAAAACACTCAGTTTTTTTTCAAATGGAAAAAAAAAAATAACGAAAAGTCATATTTTGAAATTTTGAGTTTTCAAATACTCGTTTATTTCATGATCGCAATTGCAAAAAAAAAAAAAGTTTTAGCGAGGTCGAATTCCCGCAAAGCGATCTGTTTCCCTAGAAATAAAGATCCATATAAGAAATAAACGCACCACCTCTGACGGGTGCGATCATACCAGCACTAATGCACCGGATCCCATCAGAACTCCGCAGTTAAGCGTGCTTGGGCGAGAGTAGTACTAGGATGGGTGACCTCCTGGGAAGTCCTCGTGTTGCACCCCGCCTTTTTTTTCCCCGAACCCCAGATGATTTGGATGCAGACAAAAATAGCTGTCTTAACGGTATTAATTTTACGCTCATAATTAAAACACTCAGTTTTTTTCAAATGGAAAAAAAAAATAACGAAAAGTCATATTTTGAAATTTTGAGTTTTCAAATACTCGTTTATTTCATGATCGCAATTGGCAAAAAAAAAAAAATGTTTTAGCGAGGTCGAATTCCCGCAAAGCGATCTGTTTCCCTAGAAATAAAGATCCATATAAGAAATAAACGCACCACCTCTGACGGGTGCGATCATACCAGCACTAATGCACCGGATCCCATCAGAACTCCGCAGTTAAGCGTGCTTGGGCGAGAGTAGTACTAGGATGGGTGACCTCCTGGGAAGTCCTCGTGTTGCACCCCCCTTTTTTTTCCCCGAACCCCAGATGATTTGGATGCAGACAAAAATAGCTGTCTTAACGGTATTAATTTTACGCTCATAATTAAAACACTCAGTTTTTTTTCAAATGGAAAAAAAAAAAATAACGAAAAGTCATATTTTGAAATTTTGAGTTTTCAAATACTCGTTTATTTCATGATCGCAATTGGCAAAAAAAAAAAAATGTTTTAGCGAGGTCGAATTCCCGCAAAGCGATCTGTTTCCCTAGAAATAAAGATCCATATAAGAAATAAACGCACCACCACTGACGGGTGCGATCATACCAGCACTAATGCACCGGATCCCATCAGAACTCCGCAGTTAAGCTTGGGCGAGAGTAGTACTAGGATGGGTGACCTCCTGGGAAGTCCTCGTGTTGCACCCCGCCTTTTTTTTTCCCCGAACCCCAGATGATTTGGATGCAGACAAAAATAGCTGTCTTAACGGTATTAAACGCTCATAATTAAAACACTCAGTTTTTTTTCAAATGGAAAAAAAAAATAACGAAAAGTCATATTTTGAAATTTTGAGTTTTCAAATACTCGTTTATTTCATGATCGCAATTGGCAAAAAAAAAAAAAAATGTTTTAGCGAGGTCGAATTCCCGCAAAGCGATCTGTTTCCCTAGAAATAAAGATCCATATAAGAAATAAACGCACCACCACTGACGGGTGCGATCATACCAGCACTAATGCACCGGATCCCATCAGAACTCCGCAGTTAAGCGTGCTTGGGCGAGAGTAGTACTAGGATGGGTGACCTCCTGGGAAGTCCTCGTGTTGCACCCCGCCTTTTTTTTCCCCGAACCCCAGATGATTTGGATGCAGACAAAAATAGCTGTCTTAACGGTATTAATTTTACGCTCATAATTAAAACACTCAGTTTTTTTTCAAATGGAAAAAAAAAAATAACGAAAAGTCATATTTTGAAATTTTGAGTTTTCAAATACTCGTTTATTTCATGATCGCAATTGGCAAAAAAAAAAAATGTTTTAGCGAGGTCGAATTCCCGCAAAGCGATCTGTTTCCCTAGAAATAAAGATCCATATAAGAAATAAACGCACCACCACTGACGGGTGCGATCATACCAGCACTAATGCACCGGATCCCATCAGAACTCCGCAGTTAAGCGTGCTTGGGCGAGAGTAGTACTAGGATGGGTGACCTCCTGGGAAGTCCTCGTGTTGCACCCCGCCTTTTTTTTCCCCGAACCCCAGATGATTTGGATGCAGACAAAAATAGCTGTCTTAACGGTATTAATTTTACGCTCATAATTAAAACACTTTTTTTTCAAATGGAAAAAAAAATAACGAAAAGTCATATTTTGAAATTTTGAGTTTTCAAATACTCGTTTATTTCATGATCGCAATTGGCAAAAAAAAAAAAAATGTTTTAGCGAGGTCGAATTCCCGCAAAGCGATCTGTTTCCCTAGAAATAAAGATCCATATAAGAAATAAACGCACCACCACTGACGGGTGCGATCATACCAGCACTAATGCACCGGATCCCATCAGAACTCCGCAGTTAAGCGTGCTTGGGCGAGAGTAGTACTAGGATGGGTGACCTCCTGGGAAGTCCTCGTGTTGCACCCCCTTTTTTTTCCCCGAACCCCAGATGATTTGGATGCAGACAAAAATAGCTGTCTTAACGGTATTAATTTTACGCTCATAATTAAAACACTCAGTTTTTTTCAAATGGAAAAAAAAAAAATAACGAAAAGTCATATTTTGAAATTTTGAGTTTTCAAATACTCGTTTATTTCATGATCGCAATTGGCAAAAAAAAAAAAAATGTTTTAGCGAGGTCGAATTCCCGCAAAGCGATCTGTTTCCCTAGAAATAAAGATCCATATAAGAAATAAACGCACCACCACTGACGGGTGCGATCATACCAGCACTAATGCACCGGATCCCATCAGAACTCCGCAGTTAAGCGTGCTTGGGCGAGAGTAGTACTAGGATGGGTGACCTCCTGGGAAGTCCTCGTGTTGCACCCGCCTTTTTTTTCCCCGAACCCCAGATGATTTGGATGCAGACAAAAATAGCTGTCTTAACGGTATTAATTTTACGCTCATAATTAAAACACTCAGTTTTTTTTCAAATGGAAAAAAAAATAACGAAAAGTCATATTTTGAAATTTTGAGTTTTCAAATACTCGTTTATTTCATGATCGCAATTGGCAAAAAAAAAAAAAATGTTTTAGCGAGGTCGAATTCCCGCAATCTGTTTCCCTAGAAATAAAGATCCATATAAGAAATAAACGCACCACCACTGACGGGTGCGATCATACCAGCACTAATGCACCGGATCCCATCAGAACTCCGCAGTTAAGCGTGCTTGGGCGAGAGTAGTACTAGGATGGGTGACCTCCTGGGAAGTCCTCGTGTTGCACCCCGCCTTTTTTTTCCCCGAACCCCAGATGATTTGGATGCAGACAAAAATAGCTGTCTTAACGGTATTAATTTTACGCTCATAATTAAAACACTCAGTTTTTTTTCAAATGGAAAAAAAAAATAACGAAAAGTCATATTTTGAAATTTTGAGTTTTCAAATACTCGTTTATTTCATGATCGCAATTGGCAAAAAAAAAAAATGTTTTAGCGAGGTCGAATTCCCGCAAAGCGATCTGTTTCCCTAGAAATAAAGATCCATATAAGAAATAAACGCACCACCACTGACGGGTGCGATCATACCAGCACTAATGCACCGGATCCCATCAGAACTCCGCAGTTAAGCGTGCTTGGGCGAGAGTAGTACTAGGATGGGTGACCTCCTGGGAAGTCCTCGTGTTGCACCCCGCCTTTTTTTTCCCCGAACCCCAGATGATTTGGATGCAGACAAAAATAGCTGTCTTAACGGTATTAATTTTACGCTCATAATTAAAACACTCAGTTTTTTTTCAAATGGAAAAAAAAAATAACGAAAAGTCATATTTTGAAATTTTGAGTTTTCAAATACTCGTTTATTTCATGATCGCAATTGGCAAAAAAAAAAAAATGTTTTAGCGAGGTCGAATTCCCGCAAAGCGATCTGTTTCCCTAGAAATAAAGATCCATATAAGAAATAAACGCACCACCACTGACGGGTGCGATCATACCAGCACTAATGCACCGGATCCCATCAGAACTCCGCAGTTAAGCGTGCTTGGGCGAGAGTAGTACTAGGATGGGTGACCTCCTGGGAAGTCCTCGTGTTGCACCCGCCTTTTTTTTCCCCGAACCCCAGATGATTTGGATGCAGACAAAAATAGCTGTCTTAACGGTATTAATTTTACGCTCATAATTAAAACACTCAGTTTTTTTTCAAATGGAAAAAAAAAAAATAACGAAAAGTCATATTTTGAAATTTTGAGTTTTCAAATACTCGTTTATTTCATGATCGCAATTGGCAAAAAAAAAAAAATGTTTTAGCGAGGTCGAATTCCCGCAAAGCGATCTGTTTCCCTAGAAATAAAGATCCATATAAGAAATAAACGCACCACCACTGACGGGTGCGATCATACCAGCACTAATGCACCGGATCCCATCAGAACTCCGCAGTTAAGCGTGCTTGGGCGAGAGTAGTACTAGGATGGGTGACCTCCTGGGAAGTCCTCGTGTTGCACCCCGCCTTTTTTTTCCCCGAACCCCAGATGATTTGGATGCAGACAAAAATAGCTGTCTTAACGGTATTAATTTTACGCTCATAATTAAAACACTCAGTTTTTTTTCAAATGGAAAAAAAAAAATAACGAAAAGTCATATTTTGAAATTTTGAGTTTTCAAATACTCGTTTATTTCATGATCGCAATTGGCAAAAAAAAAAAAAATGTTTTAGCGAGGTCGAATTCCCGCAAAGCGATCTGTTTCCCTAGAAATAAAGATCCATATAAGAAATAAACGCACCACCACTGACGGGTGCGATCATACCAGCACTAATGCACCGGATCCCATCAGAACTCCGCAGTTAAGCGTGCTTGGGCGAGAGTAGTACTAGGATGGGTGACCTCCTGGGAAGTCCTCGTGTTGCACCCCCTTTTTTTTCCCCGAACCCCAGATGATTTGGATGCAGACAAAAATAGCTGTCTTAACGGTATTAATTTTACGCTCATAATTAAAACACTCAGTTTTTTTTCAAATGGAAAAAAAAATAACGAAAAGTCATATTTTGAAATTTTGAGTTTTCAAATACTCGTTTATTTCATGATCGCAATTGGCAAAAAAAAAAAAAAATGTTTTAGCGAGGTCGAATTCCCGCAAAGCGATCTGTTTCCCTAGAAATAAAGATCCATATAAGAAATAAACGCACCACCACTGACGGGTGCGATCATACCAGCACTAATGCACCGGATCCCATCAGAACTCCGCAGTTAAGCGTGCTTGGGCGAGAGTAGTACTAGGATGGGTGACCTCCTGGGAAGTCCTCGTGTTGCACCCCGCCTTTTTTTTCCCCGAACCCCAGATGATTTGGATGCAGACAAAAATAGCTGTCTTAACGGTATTAATTTTACGCTCATAATTAAAACACTCAGTTTTTTTTCAAATGGAAAAAAAAAAATAACGAAAAGTCATATTTTGAAATTTTGAGTTTTCAAATACTCGTTTATTTCATGATCGCAATTGGCAAAAAAAAAAAAAAATGTTTTAGCGAGGTCGAATTCCCGCAAAGCGATCTGTTTCCCTAGAAATAAAGATCCATATAAGAAATAAACGCACCACCACTGACGGGTGCGATCATACCAGCACTAATGCACCGGATCCCATCAGAACTCCGCAGTTAAGCGTGCTTGGGCGAGAGTAGTACTAGGATGGGTGACCTCCTGGGAAGTCCTCGTGTTGCACCCCGCCTTTTTTTTCCCCGAACCCCAGATGATTTGGATGCAGACAAAAATAGCTGTCTTAACGGTATTAATTTTACGCTCATAATTAAAACACTCAGTTTTTTTTCAAATGGAAAAAAAAATAACGAAAAGTCATATTTTGAAATTTTGAGTTTTCAAATACTCGTTTATTTCATGATCGCAATTGGCAAAAAAAAAAAATGTTTTAGCGAGGTCGAATTCCCGCAAAGCGATCTGTTTCCCTAGAAATAAAGATCCATATAAGAAATAAACGCACCACCACTGACGGGTGCGATCATACCAGCACTAATGCACCGGATCCCATCAGAACTCCGCAGTTAAGCGTGCTTGGGCGAGAGTAGTACTAGGATGGGTGACCTCCTGGGAAGTCCTCGTGTTGCACCCCGCCTTTTTTTTCCCCGAACCCCAGATGATTTGGATGCAGACAAAAATAGCTGTCTTAACGGTATTAATTTTACGCTCATAATTAAAACACTCAGTTTTTTTTCAAATGGAAAAAAAAAATAACGAAAAGTCATATTTTGAAATTTTGAGTTTTCAAATACTCGTTTATTTCATGATCGCAATTGGCAAAAAAAAAAAAATGTTTTAGCGAGGTCGAATTCCCGCAAAGCGATCTGTTTCCCTAGAAATAAAGATCCATATAAGAAATAAACGCACCACCACTGACGGGTGCGATCATACCAGCACTAATGCACCGGATCCCATCAGAACTCCGCAGTTAAGCGTGCTTGGGCGAGAGTAGTACTAGGATGGGTGACCTCCTGGGAAGTCCTCGTGTTGCACCCCGCCTTTTTTTTCCCCGAACCCCAGATGATTTGGATGCAGACAAAAATAGCTGTCTTAACGGTATTAATTTTACGCTCATAATTAAAACACTCAGTTTTTTTTCAAATGGAAAAAAAAATAACGAAAAGTCATATTTTGAAATTTTGAGTTTTCAAATACTCGTTTATTTCATGATCGCAATTGGAAAAAAAAAAATGTTTTAGCGAGGTCGAATTCCCGCAAAGCGATCTGTTTCCCTAGAAATAAAGATCCATATAAGAAATAAACGCACCACCACTGACGGGTGCGATCATACCAGCACTAATGCACCGGATCCCATCAGAACTCCGCAGTTAAGCGTGCTTGGGCGAGAGTAGTACTAGGATGGGTGACCTCCTGGGAAGTCCTCGTGTTGCACCCCGCCTTTTTTTTCCCCGAACCCCAGATGATTTGGATGCAGACAAAAATAGCTGTCTTAACGGTATTAATTTTACGCTCATAATTAAAACACTCAGTTTTTTTTCAAATGGAAAAAAAAAATAACGAAAAGTCATATTTTGAAATTTTGAGTTTTCAAAACTCGTTTATTTCATGATCGCAATTGGCAAAAAAAAAAAAATGTTTTAGCGAGGTCGAATTCCCGCAAAGCGATCTGTTTCCCTAGAAATAAAGATCCATATAAGAAATAAACGCACCACCACTGACGGGTGCGATCATACCAGCACTAATGCACCGGATCCCATCAGAACTCCGCAGTTAAGCGTGCTTGGGCGAGAGTAGTACTAGGATGGGTGACCTCCTGGGAAGTCCTCGTGTTGCACCCCGCCTTTTTTTTCCCCGAACCCCAGATGATTTGGATGCAGACAAAAATAGCTGTCTTAACGGTATTAATTTTACGCTCATAATTAAAACACTCAGTTTTTTTTCAAATGGAAAAAAAAAAAATAACGAAAAGTCATATTTTGAAATTTTGAGTTTTCAAATACTCGTTTATTTCATGATCGCAATTGGCAAAAAATGTTTTAGCGAGGTCGAATTCCCGCAAAGCGATCTGTTTCCCTAGAAATAAAGATCCATATAAGAAATAAACGCACCACCACTGACGGGTGCGATCATACCAGCACTAATGCACCGGATCCCATCAGAACTCCGCAGTTAAGCGTGCTTGGGCGAGAGTAGTACTAGGATGGGTGACCTCCTGGGAAGTCCTCGTGTTGCACCCCCTTTTTTTTCCCCGAACCCCAGATGATTTGGATGCAGACAAAAATAGCTGTCTTAACGGTATTAATTTTACGCTCATAATTAAAACACTCAGTTTTTTTTCAAATGGAAAAAAAAAAATAACGAAAAGTCATATTTTGAAATTTTGAGTTTTCAAAACTCGTTTATTTCATGATCGCAATTGGCAAAAAAAAAAAAATGTTTTAGCGAGGTCGAATTCCCGCAAAGCGATCTGTTTCCCTAGAAATAAAGATCCATATAAGAAATAAACGCACCACCACTGACGGGTGCGATCATACCAGCACTAATGCACCGGATCCCATCAGAACTCCGCAGTTAAGCGTGCTTGGGCGAGAGTAGTACTAGGATGGGTGACCTCCTGGGAAGTCCTCGTGTTGCACCCCGCCTTTTTTTTCCCCGAACCCCAGATGATTTGGATGCAGACAAAAATAGCTGTCTTAACGGTATTAATTTTACGCTCATAATTAAAACACTCAGTTTTTTTTCAAATGGAAAAAAAAAAATAACGAAAAGTCATATTTTGAAATTTTGAGTTTTCAAATACTCGTTTATTTCATGATCGCAATTGGCAAAAAAAAAAAAATGTTTTAGCGAGGTCGAATTCCCGCAAAGCGATCTGTTTCCCTAGAAATAAAGATCCATATAAGAAATAAACGCACCACCACTGACGGGTGCGATCATACCAGCACTAATGCACCGGATCCCATCAGAACTCCGCAGTTAAGCGTGCTTGGGCGAGAGTAGTACTAGGATGGGTGACCTCCTGGGAAGTCCTCGTGTTGCACCCCGCCTTTTTTTTCCCCGAACCCCAGATGATTTGGATGCAGAAAAATAGCTGTCTTAACGGTATTAATTTTACGCTCATAATTAAAACACTCAGTTTTTTTTCAAATGGAAAAAAAAAAATAACGAAAAGTCATATTTTGAAATTTTGAGTTTTCAAATACTCGTTTATTTCATGATCGCAATTGGCAAAAAAAAAAAAATGTTTTAGCGAGGTCGAATTCCCGCAAAGCGATCTGTTTCCCTAGAAATAAAGATCCATATAAGAAATAAACGCACCACCACTGACGGGTGCGATCATACCAGCACTAATGCACCGGATCCCATCAGAACTCCGCAGTTAAGCGTGCTTGGGCGAGAGTAGTACTAGGATGGGTGACCTCCTGGGAAGTCCTCGTGTTGCACCCGCCTTTTTTTTCCCCGAACCCCAGATGATTTGGATGCAGACAAAAATAGCTGTCTTAACGGTATTAATTTTACGCTCATAATTAAAACACTCAGTTTTTTTTCAAATGGAAAAAAAAAAATAACGAAAAGTCATATTTTGAAATTTTGAGTTTTCAAATACTCGTTTATTTCATGATCGCAATTGGCAAAAAAAAAAAAAAATGTTTTAGCGAGGTCGAATTCCCGCAAAGCGATCTGTTTCCCTAGAAATAAAGATCCATATAAGAAATAAACGCACCACCACTGACGGGTGCGATCATACCAGCACTAATGCACCGGATCCCATCAGAACTCCGCAGTTAAGCGTGCTTGGGCGAGAGTAGTACTAGGATGGGTGACCTCCTGGGAAGTCCTCGTGTTGCACCCCGCCTTTTTTTTCCCCGAACCCCAGATGATTTGGATGCAGACAAAAATAGCTGTCTTAACGGTATTAATTTTACGCTCATAATTAAAACACTCAGTTTTTTTTCAAATGGAAAAAAAAAAATAACGAAAAGTCATATTTTGAAATTTTGAGTTTTCAAATACTCGTTTATTTCATGATCGCAATTGGCAAAAAAAAAAAAATGTTTTAGCGAGGTCGAATTCCCGCAAAGCGATCTGTTTCCCTAGAAATAAAGATCCATATAAGAAATAAACGCACCACCACTGACGGGTGCGATCATACCAGCACTAATGCACCGGATCCCATCAGAACTCCGCAGTTAAGCGTGCTTGGGCGAGAGTAGTACTAGGATGGGTGACCTCCTGGGAAGTCCTCGTGTTGCACCCCGCCTTTTTTTTCCCCGAACCCCAGATGATTTGGATGCAGACAAAAATAGCTGTCTTAACGGTATTAATTTTACGCTCATAATTAAAACACTCAGTTTTTTTTCAAATGGAAAAAAAAAAATAACGAAAAGTCATATTTTGAAATTTTGAGTTTTCAAATACTCGTTTATTTCATGATCGCAATTGGCAAAAAAAAAAAAATGTTTTAGCGAGGTCGAATTCCCGCAAAGCGATCTGTTTCCCTAGAAATAAAGATCCATATAAGAAATAAACGCACCACCACTGACGGGTGCGATCATACCAGCACTAATGCACCGGATCCCATCAGAACTCCGCAGTTAAGCGTGCTTGGGCGAGAGTAGTACTAGGATGGGTGACCTCCTGGGAAGTCCTCGTGTTGCACCCCGCCTTTTTTTTCCCCGAACCCCAGATGATTTGGATGCAGACAAAAATAGCTGTCTTAACGGTATTAATTTTACGCTCATAATTAAAACACTCAGTTTTTTTTCAAATGGAAAAAAAAAATAACGAAAAGTCATATTTTGAAATTTTGAGTTTTCAAATACTCGTTTATTTCATGATCGCAATTGGCAAAAAAAAAAAAAATGTTTTAGCGAGGTCGAATTCCCGCAAAGCGATCTGTTTCCCCAGAAATAAAGATCCATATAAGAAATAAACGCACCACCACTGACGGGTGCGATCATACCAGCACTAATGCACCGGATCCCATCAGAACTCCGCAGTTAAGCGTGCTTGGGCGAGAGTAGTACTAGGATGGGTGACCTCCTGGGAAGTCCTCGTGTTGCACCCCGCCTTTTTTTTCCCCGAACCCCAGATGATTTGGATGCAGACAAAAATAGCTGTCTTAACGGTATTAATTTTACGCTCATAATTAAAACACTCAGTTTTTTTTCAAATGGAAAAAAAAAATAACGAAAAGTCATATTTTGAAATTTTGAGTTTTCAAATACTCGTTTATTTCATGATCGCAATTGGCAAAAAAAAAAAAATGTTTTAGCGAGGTCGAATTCCCGCAAAGCGATCTGTTTCCCCAGAAATAAAGATCCATATAAGAAATAAACGCACCACCACTGACGGGTGCGATCATACCAGCACTAATGCACCGGATCCCATCAGAACTCCGCAGTTAAGCGTGCTTGGGCGAGAGTAGTACTAGGATGGGTGACCTCCTGGGAAGTCCTCGTGTTGCACCCCGCCTTTTTTTTCCCCGAACCCCAGATGATTTGGATGCAGACAAAAATAGCTGTCTTAACGGTATTAATTTTACGCTCATAATTAAAACACTCAGTTTTTTTTCAAATGGAAAAAAAAAATAACGAAAAGTCATATTTTGAAATTTTGAGTTTTCAAATACTCGTTTATTTCATGATCGCAATTGGCAAAAAAAAAAAAATGTTTTAGCGAGGTCGAATTCCCGCAAAGCGATCTGTTTCCCTAGAAATAAAGATCCATATAAGAAATAAACGCACCACCACTGACGGGTGCGATCATACCAGCACTAATGCACCGGATCCCATCAGAACTCCGCAGTTAAGCGTGCTTGGGCGAGAGTAGTACTAGGATGGGTGACCTCCTGGGAAGTCCTCGTGTTGCACCCCGCCTTTTTTTTCCCCGAACCCCAGATGATTTGGATGCAGACAAAAATAGCTGTCTTAACGGTATTAATTTTACGCTCATAATTAAAACACTCAGTTTTTTTTCAAATGGAAAAAAAAAATAACGAAAAGTCATATTTTGAAATTTTGAGTTTTCAAATACTCGTTTATTTCATGATCGCAATTGGCAAAAAAAAAAAAATGTTTTAGCGAGGTCGAATTCCCGCAAAGCGATCTGTTTCCCTAGAAATAAAGATCCATATAAGAAATAAACGCAC
This sequence comes from Morella rubra, assembly GCA_003952965.2. NCBI lineage: Eukaryota > Viridiplantae > Streptophyta > Magnoliopsida > Fagales > Myricaceae > Morella > Morella rubra. The sequence goes on along the minus strand of CM025855.1, from coordinate 4,167,720 downwards.
CACCACTGACGGGTGCGATCATACCAGCACTAATGCACCGGATCCCATCAGAACTCCGCAGTTAAGCGTGCTTGGGCGAGAGTAGTACTAGGATGGGTGACCTCCTGGGAAGTCCTCGTGTTGCACCCCGCCTTTTTTTTCCCCGAACCCCAGATGATTTGGATGCAGACAAAAATAGCTGTCTTAACGGTATTAATTTTACGCTCATAATTAAAACACTCAGTTTTTTTTCAAATGGAAAAAAAAAATAACGAAAAGTCATATTTTGAAATTTTGAGTTTTCAAATACTCGTTTATTTCATGATCGCAATTGGCAAAAAAAAAAAAATGTTTTAGCGAGGTCGAATTCCCGCAAAGCGATCTGTTTCCCAGAAATAAAGATCCATATAAGAAATAAACGCACCACCACTGACGGGTGCGATCATACCAGCACTAATGCACCGGATCCCATCAGAACTCCGCAGTTAAGCGTGCTTGGGCGAGAGTAGTACTAGGATGGGTGACCTCCTGGGAAGTCCTCGTGTTGCACCCCGCCTTTTTTTTCCCCGAACCCCAGATGATTTGGATGCAGACAAAAATAGCTGTCTTAACGGTATTAATTTTACGCTCATAATTAAAACACTCAGTTTTTTTTCAAATGGAAAAAAAAAATAACGAAAAGTCATATTTTGAAATTTTGAGTTTTCAAATACTCGTTTATTTCATGATCGCAATTGGCAAAAAAAAAAAAAATGTTTTAGCGAGGTCGAATTCCCGCAAAGCGATCTGTTTCCCTAGAAATAAAGATCCATATAAGAAATAAACGCACCACCACTGACGGGTGCGATCATACCAGCACTAATGCACCGGATCCCATCAGAACTCCGCAGTTAAGCGTGCTTGGGCGAGAGTAGTACTAGGATGGGTGACCTCCTGGGAAGTCCTCGTGTTGCACCCCGCCTTTTTTTTCCCCGAACCCCAGATGATTTGGATGCAGACAAAAATAGCTGTCTTAACGGTATTAATTTTACGCTCATAATTAAAACACTCAGTTTTTTTTCAAATGGAAAAAAAAAATAACGAAAAGTCATATTTTGAAATTTTGAGTTTTCAAATACTCGTTTATTTCATGATCGCAATTGGCAAAAAAAAAAAATGTTTTAGCGAGGTCGAATTCCCGCAAAGCGATCTGTTTCCCTAGAAATAAAGATCCATATAAGAAATAAACGCACCACCACTGACGGGTGCGATCATACCAGCACTAATGCACCGGATCCCATCAGAACTCCGCAGTTAAGCGTGCTTGGGCGAGAGTAGTACTAGGATGGGTGACCTCCTGGGAAGTCCTCGTGTTGCACCCCGCCTTTTTTTTCCCCGAACCCCAGATGATTTGGATGCAGACAAAAATAGCTGTCTTAACGGTATTAATTTTACGCTCATAATTAAAACACTCAGTTTTTTTTCAAATGGAAAAAAAAAAAACGAAAAGTCATATTTTGAAATTTTGAGTTTTCAAATACTCGTTTATTTCATGATCGCAATTGGCAAAAAAAAAAAAAATGTTTTAGCGAGGTCGAATTCCCGCAAAGCGATCTGTTTCCCTAGAAATAAAGATCCATATAAGAAATAAACGCACCACCACTGACGGGTGCGATCATACCAGCACTAATGCACCGGATCCCATCAGAACTCCGCAGTTAAGCGTGCTTGGGCGAGAGTAGTACTAGGATGGGTGACCTCCTGGGAAGTCCTCGTGTTGCACCCCGCCTTTTTTTTCCCCGAACCCCAGATGATTTGGATGCAGACAAAAATAGCTGTCTTAACGGTATTAATTTTACGCTCATAATTAAAACACTCAGTTTTTTTTCAAATGGAAAAAAAAATAACGAAAAGTCATATTTTGAAATTTTGAGTTTTCAAATACTCGTTTATTTCATGATCGCAATTGGCAAAAAAAAAAAATGTTTTAGCGAGGTCGAATTCCCGCAAAGCGATCTGTTTCCCCAGAAATAAAGATCCATATAAGAAATAAACGCACCACCACTGACGGGTGCGATCATACCAGCACTAATGCACCGGATCCCATCAGAACTCCGCAGTTAAGCGCTTGGGCGAGAGTAGTACTAGGATGGGTGACCTCCTGGGAAGTCCTCGTGTTGCACCCCGCCTTTTTTTTCCCCGAACCCCAGATGATTTGGATGCAGACAAAAATAGCTGTCTTAACGGTATTAATTTTACGCTCATAATTAAAACACTCAGTTTTTTTTCAAATGGAAAAAAAAAATAACGAAAAGTCATATTTTGAAATTTTGAGTTTTCAAAACTCGTTTATTTCATGATCGCAATTGGCAAAAAAAAAAAAATGTTTTAGCGAGGTCGAATTCCCGCAAAGCGATCTGTTTCCCTAGAAATAAAGATCCATATAAGAAATAAACGCACCACCACTGACGGGTGCGATCATACCAGCACTAATGCACCGGATCCCATCAGAACTCCGCAGTTAAGCGTGCTTGGGCGAGAGTAGTACTAGGATGGGTGACCTCCTGGGAAGTCCTCGTGTTGCACCCCGCCTTTTTTTTCCCCGAACCCCAGATGATTTGATGCAGACAAAAATAGCTGTCTTAACGGTATTAATTTTACGCTCATAATTAAAACACTCAGTTTTTTTTCAAATGGAAAAAAAAAAATAACGAAAAGTCATATTTTGAAATTTTGAGTTTTCAAATACTCGTTTATTTCATGATCGCAATTGGCAAAAAAAAAAAATGTTTTAGCGAGGTCGAATTCCCGCAAAGCGATCTGTTTCCCCAGAAATAAAGATCCATATAAGAAATAAACGCACCACCACTGACGGGTGCGATCATACCAGCACTAATGCACCGGATCCCATCAGAACTCCGCAGTTAAGCGTGCTTGGGCGAGAGTAGTACTAGGATGGGTGACCTCCTGGGAAGTCCTCGTGTTGCACCCCGCCTTTTTTTTCCCGAACCCCAGATGATTTGATGCAGACAAAAATAGCTGTCTTAACGGTATTAATTTTACGCTCATAATTAAAACACTCAGTTTTTTTTCAAATGGAAAAAAAAAAACGAAAAGTCATATTTTGAAATTTTGAGTTTTCAAATACTCGTTTATTTCATGATCGCAATTGGCAAAAAAAAAAAAATGTTTTTAGCGAGGTCGAATTCCCGCAAAGCGATCTGTTTCCCCAGAAATAAAGATCCATATAAGAAATAAACGCACCACCACTGACGGGTGCGATCATACCAGCACTAATGCACCGGATCCCATCAGAACTCCGCAGTTAAGCGTGCTTGGGCGAGAGTAGTACTAGGATGGGTGACCTCCTGGGAAGTCCTCGTGTTGCACCCCGCCTTTTTTTTCCCCGAACCCCAGATGATTTGATGCAGACAAAAATAGCTGTCTTAACGGTATTAATTTTACGCTCATAATTAAAACACTCAGTTTTTTTTCAAATGGAAAAAAAAATAACGAAAAGTCATATTTTGAAATTTTGAGTTTTCAAATACTCGTTTATTTCATGATCGCAATTGGCAAAAAAAAAAAAATGTTTTAGCGAGGTCGAATTCCCGCAAAGCGATCTGTTTCCCCAGAAATAAAGATCCATATAAGAAATAAACGCACCACCACTGACGGGTGCGATCATACCAGCACTAATGCACCGGATCCCATCAGAACTCCGCAGTTAAGCGTGCTTGGGCGAGAGTAGTACTAGGATGGGTGACCTCCTGGGAAGTCCTCGTGTTGCACCCCGCCTTTTTTTTCCCCGAACCCCAGATGATTTGATGCAGACAAAAATAGCTGTCTTAACGGTATTAATTTTACGCTCATAATTAAAACACTCAGTTTTTTTTCAAATGGAAAAAAAAATAACGAAAAGTCATATTTTGAAATTTTGAGTTTTCAAATACTCGTTTATTTCATGATCGCAATTGGCAAAAAAAAAAAAATGTTTTAGCGAGGTCGAATTCCCGCAAAGCGATCTGTTTCCCCAGAAATAAAGATCCATATAAGAAATAAACGCACCACCACTGACGGGTGCGATCATACCAGCACTAATGCACCGGATCCCATCAGAACTCCGCAGTTAAGCGTGCTTGGGCGAGAGTAGTACTAGGATGGGTGACCTCCTGGGAAGTCCTCGTGTTGCACCCCGCCTTTTTTTTCCCGAACCCCAGATGATTTGATGCAGACAAAAATAGCTGTCTTAACGGTATTAATTTTACGCTCATAATTAAAACACTCAGTTTTTTTTCAAATGGAAAAAAAAAATAACGAAAAGTCATATTTTGAAATTTTGAGTTTTCAAATACTCGTTTATTTCATGATCGCAATTGGCAAAAAAAAAAAAATGTTTTAGCGAGGTCGAATTCCCGCAAAGCGATCTGTTTCCCCAGAAATAAAGATCCATATAAGAAATAAACGCACCACCACTGACGGGTGCGATCATACCAGCACTAATGCACCGGATCCCATCAGAACTCCGCAGTTAAGCGTGCTTGGGCGAGAGTAGTACTAGGATGGGTGACCTCCTGGGAAGTCCTCGTGTTGCACCCCGCCTTTTTTTTCCCGAACCCCAGATGATTTGATGCAGACAAAAATAGCTGTCTTAACGGTATTAATTTTACGCTCATAATTAAAACACTCAGTTTTTTTTCAAATGGAAAAAAAAATAACGAAAAGTCATATTTTGAAATTTTGAGTTTTCAAATACTCGTTTATTTCATGATCGCAATTGGCAAAAAAAAAAAAATGTTTTAGCGAGGTCGAATTCCCGCAAAGCGATCTGTTTCCCCAGAAATAAAGATCCATATAAGAAATAAACGCACCACCACTGACGGGTGCGATCATACCAGCACTAATGCACCGGATCCCATCAGAACTCCGCAGTTAAGCGTGCTTGGGCGAGAGTAGTACTAGGATGGGTGACCTCCTGGGAAGTCCTCGTGTTGCACCCCGCCTTTTTTTTCCCCGAACCCCAGATGATTTGGATGCAGACAAAAATAGCTGTCTTAACGGTATTAATTTTACGCTCATAATTAAAACACTCAGTTTTTTTTCAAATGGAAAAAAAAATAACGAAAAGTCATATTTTGAAATTTTGAGTTTTCAAATACTCGTTTATTTCATGATCGCAATTGGCAAAAAAAAAAAAATGTTTTAGCGAGGTCGAATTCCCGCAAAGCGATCTGTTTCCCCAGAAATAAAGATCCATATAAGAAATAAACGCACCACCACTGACGGGTGCGATCATACCAGCACTAATGCACCGGATCCCATCAGAACTCCGCAGTTAAGCGTGCTTGGGCGAGAGTAGTACTAGGATGGGTGACCTCCTGGGAAGTCCTCGTGTTGCACCCCGCCTTTTTTTTCCCCGAACCCCAGATGATTTCGATGCAGACAAAAATAGCTGTCTTAACGGTATTAATTTTACGCTCATAATTAAAACACTCAGTTTTTTTTCAAATGGAAAAAAAAAAATAACGAAAAGTCATATTTTGAAATTTTGAGTTTTCAAATACTCGTTTATTTCATGATCGCAATTGGCAAAAAAAAAAAAAATGTTTTAGCGAGGTCGAATTCCCGCAAAGCGATCTGTTTCCCCAGAAATAAAGATCCATAAGAAATAAACGCACCACCACTGACGGGTGCGATCATACCAGCACTAATGCACCGGATCCCATCAGAACTCCGCAGTTAAGCGTGCTTGGGCGAGAGTAGTACTAGGATGGGTGACCTCCTGGGAAGTCCTCGTGTTGCACCCCGCCTTTTTTTTCCCCGAACCCCAGATGATTTCGATGCAGACAAAAATAGCTGTCTTAACGGTATTAATTTTACGCTCATAATTAAAACACTCAGTTTTTTTTCAAATGGAAAAAAAAAATAACGAAAAGTCATATTTTGAAATTTTGAGTTTTCAAATACTCGTTTATTTCATGATCGCAATTGGCAAAAAAAAAAAAATGTTTTAGCGAGGTCGAATTCCCGCAAAGCGATCTGTTTCCCCAGAAATAAAGATCCATATAAGAAATAAACGCACCACCACTGACGGGTGCGATCATACCAGCACTAATGCACCGGATCCCATCAGAACTCCGCAGTTAAGCGTGCTTGGGCGAGAGTAGTACTAGGATGGGTGACCTCCTGGGAAGTCCTCGTGTTGCACCCCGCCTTTTTTTTCCCCGAACCCCAGATGATTTCGATGCAGACAAAAATAGCTGTCTTAACGGTATTAATTTTACGCTCATAATTAAAACACTCAGTTTTTTTTCAAATGGAAAAAAAAAAATAACGAAAAGTCATATTTTGAAATTTTGAGTTTTCAAATACTCGTTTATTTCATGATCGCAATTGGCAAAAAAAAAAAAAATGTTTTAGCGAGGTCGAATTCCCGCAAAGCGATCTGTTTCCCCAGAAATAAAGATCCATATAAGAAATAAACGCACCACCACTGACGGGTGCGATCATACCAGCACTAATGCACCGGATCCCATCAGAACTCCGCAGTTAAGCGTGCTTGGGCGAGAGTAGTACTAGGATGGGTGACCTCCTGGGAAGTCCTCGTGTTGCACCCCGCCTTTTTTTCCCCGAACCCCAGATGATTTCGATGCAGACAAAAATAGCTGTCTTAACGGTATTAATTTTACGCTCATAATTAAAACACTCAGTTTTTTTTCAAATGGAAAAAAAAATAACGAAAAGTCATATTTTGAAATTTTGAGTTTTCAAATACTCGTTTATTTCATGATCGCAATTGGCAAAAAAAAAAAAATGTTTTAGCGAGGTCGAATTCCCGCAAAGCGATCTGTTTCCCCAGAAATAAAGATCCATATAAGAAATAAACGCACCACCACTGACGGGTGCGATCATACCAGCACTAATGCACCGGATCCCATCAGAACTCCGCAGTTAAGCGTGCTTGGGCGAGAGTAGTACTAGGATGGGTGACCTCCTGGGAAGTCCTCGTGTTGCACCCCGCCTTTTTTTTCCCCGAACCCCAGATGATTTCGATGCAGACAAAAATAGCTGTCTTAACGGTATTAATTTTACGCTCATAATTAAAACACTCAGTTTTTTTTCAAATGGAAAAAAAAAAAACGAAAAGTCATATTTTGAAATTTTGAGTTTTCAAATACTCGTTTATTTCATGATCGCAATTGGCAAAAAAAAAAAAAATGTTTTAGCGAGGTCGAATTCCCGCAAAGCGATCTGTTTCCCCAGAAATAAAGATCCATATAAGAAATAAACGCACCACCACTGACGGGTGCGATCATACCAGCACTAATGCACCGGATCCCATCAGAACTCCGCAGTTAAGCGTGCTTGGGCGAGAGTAGTACTAGGATGGGTGACCTCCTGGGAAGTCCTCGTGTTGCACCCCGCCTTTTTTTTCCCCGAACCCCAGATGATTTCGATGCAGACAAAAATAGCTGTCTTAACGGTATTAATTTTACGCTCATAATTAAAACACTCAGTTTTTTTTCAAATGGAAAAAAAAAAACGAAAAGTATTTTTTTGAAATTTTGAGTTTTCAAATACTCGTTTATTTCATGATCGCAATTGGCAAAAAAAAAAAAATGTTTTAGCGAGGTCGAATTCCCGCAAAGCGATCTGTTTCCCCAGAAATAAAGATCCATATAAGAAATAAACGCACCACCACTGACGGGTGCGATCATACCAGCACTAATGCACCGGATCCCATCAGAACTCCGCAGTTAAGCGTGCTTGGGCGAGAGTAGTACTAGGATGGGTGACCTCCTGGGAAGTCCTCGTGTTGCACCCCGCCTTTTTTTTCCCCGAACCCCAGATGATTTCGATGCAGACAAAAATAGCTGTCTTAACGGTATTAATTTTACGCTCATAATTAAAACACTCAGTTTTTTTTCAAATGGAAAAAAAAATAACGAAAAGTCATATTTTGAAATTTTGAGTTTTCAAATACTCGTTTATTTCATGATCGCAATTGGCAAAAAAAAAAAAATGTTTTAGCGAGGTCGAATTCCCGCAAAGCGATCTGTTTCCCCAGAAATAAAGATCCATATAAGAAATAAACGCACCACCACTGACGGGTGCGATCATACCAGCACTAATGCACCGGATCCCATCAGAACTCCGCAGTTAAGCGTGCTTGGGCGAGAGTAGTACTAGGATGGGTGACCTCCTGGGAAGTCCTCGTGTTGCACCCCGCCTTTTTTTTCCCCGAACCCCAGATGATTTCGATGCAGACAAAAATAGCTGTCTTAACGGTATTAATTTTACGCTCATAATTAAAACACTCAGTTTTTTTTCAAATGGAAAACAAAAATAACGAAAAGTCATATTTTGAAATTTTGAGTTTTCAAATACTCGTTTATTTCATGATCGCAATTGGCAAAAAAAAAAAAATGTTTTAGCGAGGTCGAATTCCCGCAAAGCGATCTGTTTCCCCAGAAATAAATCCATATAAGAAATAAACGCACCACCACTGACGGTGCGATGCACACTAATGCACCGGATCCCATCAGAACTCCGCAGTTAAGCGTGCTTGGCGAGAGTAGTACTAGGATGGGTGACCTCCTGGGAAGTCCTCGTGTGCACCCCGCCTTTTTTCCCGAACCCCAGATGATTTCGATGCAGACAAAAATAGCTGTCTTAACGGTATTAATTTTACGCTCATAATTAAAACACTCAGTTTTTTTTCAAATGGAAAAAAAAAATAACGAAAAGTCATATTTTGAAATTTTGAGTTTTCAAATACTCGTTTATTTCATGATCGCAATTGGCAAAAAAAAAAAAATGTTTTAGCGAGGTCGAATCCCGCAAAGCGATCTGTTTCCCCAGAAATAAGATCCATATAAGAAATAACGCACCACCACTGACGGGTGCGATCATACCAGCACTAATGCACCGGATCCCATCAGAACTCCGCAGTTAAGCGTGCTTGGGCGAGAGTAGTACTAGGATGGGTGACCTCCTGGGAAGTCCTCGTGTTGCACCCCGCCTTTTTTTCCCCGAACCCCAGATGATTTCGATGCAGACAAAAATAGCTGTCTTAACGGTATTAATTTTACGCTCATAATTAAAACACTCAGTTTTTTTTCAAATGGAAAAAAAAAATAACGAAAAGTCATATTTTGAAATTTTGAGTTTTCAAATACTCGTTTATTTCATGATCGCAATTGGCAAAAAAAAAAAAATGTTTTAGCGAGGTCGAATTCCCGCAAGATCTGTTTCCCCAGAAATAAAGATCCATATAAGAAATAAACGCACCACCACTGACGGGTGCGATCATACCAGCACTAATGCACCGGATCCCATCAGAACTCCGCAGTTAAGCGTGCTTGGCGAGAGTAGTACTAGGATGGTGACCTCCTGGGAAGTCCTCGTGTTGCACCCCGCCTTTTTTTTCCCCGAACCCCAGATGATTTCGATGCAGACAAAAATAGCTGTCTTAACGGTATTAATTTTACGCTCATAATTAAAACACTCAGTTTTTTTTCAAATGGAAAAAAAAAAAACGAAAAGTCATATTTTGAAATTTTGAGTTTTCAAATACTCGTTTATTTCATGATCGCAATTGGCAAAAAAAAAAAAATGTTTTAGCGAGGTCGAATTCCCGCAAAGCGATCTGTTTCCCCAGAAATAAAGATCCATATAAGAAATAAACGCACCACCACTGACGGGTGCGATCATACCAGCACTAATGCACCGGATCCCATCAGAACTCCGCAGTTAAGCGTGCTTGGGCGAGAGTAGTACTAGGATGGGTGACCTCCTGGGAAGTCCTCGTGTTGCACCCCGCCTTTTTTTTTCCCGAACCCCAGATGATTTCGATGCAGACAAAAATAGCTGTCTTAACGGTATTAATTTTACGCTCATAATTAAAACACTCAGTTTTTTTTCAAATGGAAAAAAAAAAACGAAAAGTCATATTTTGAAATTTTGAGTTTTCAAATACTCGTTTATTTCATGATCGCAATTGGCAAAAAAAAAAAAATGTTTTAGCGAGGTCGAATTCCCGCAAAGCGATCTGTTTCCCCAGAAATAAAGATCCATATAAGAAATAAACGCACCACCACTGACGGGTGCGATCATACCAGCACTAATGCACCGGATCCCATCAGAACTCCGCAGTTAAGCGTGCTTGGGCGAGAGTAGTACTAGGATGGGTGACCTCCTGGGAAGTCCTCGTGTTGCACCCCGCCTTTTTTTTTCCCGAACCCCAGATGATTTCGATGCAGACAAAAATAGCTGTCTTAACGGTATTAATTTTACGCTCATAATTAAAACACTCAGTTTTTTTTCAAATGGAAAAAAAAAATAACGAAAAGTCATATTTTTTAAATTTTGAGTTTTCAAATACTCGTTTATTTCATGATCGCAATTGGCAAAAAAAAAAAAATGTTTTAGCGAGGTCGAATTCCCGCAAAGCGATCTGTTTCCCCAGAAATAAAGATCCATATAAGAAATAAACGCACCACCACTGACGGGTGCGATCATACCAGCACTAATGCACCGGATCCCATCAGAACTCCGCAGTTAAGCGTGCTTGGGCGAGAGTAGTACTAGGATGGGTGACCTCCTGGGAAGTCCTCGTGTTGCACCCCGCCTTTTTTTTCCCCGAACCCCAGATGATTTCGATGCAGACAAAAATAGCTGTCTTAACGGTATTAATTTTACGCTCATAATTAAAACACTCAGTTTTTTTTCAAATGGAAAACAAAAAAAAAACGAAAAGTCATATTTTGAAATTTTGAGTTTTCAAATACTCGTTTATTTCATGATCGCAATTGGCAAAAAAAAAAAAATGTTTTAGCGAGGTCGAATTCCCGCAAAGCGATCTGTTTCCCCAGAAATAAAGATCCATATAAGAAATAAACGCACCACCACTGACGGGTGCGATCATACCAGCACTAATGCACCGGATCCCATCAGAACTCCGCAGTTAAGCGTGCTTGGGCGAGAGTAGTACTAGGATGGGTGACCTCCTGGGAAGTCCTCGTGTTGCACCCCGCCTTTTTTTCCCCGAACCCCAGATGATTTCGATGCAGACAAAAATAGCTGTCTTAACGGTATTAATTTTACGCTCATAATTAAAACACTCAGTTTTTTTTCAAATGGAAAAAAAAAAATAACGAAAAGTCATATTTTGAAATTTTGAGTTTTCAAATACTCGTTTATTTCATGATCGCAATTGGCAAAAAAAAAAAAAATGTTTTAGCGAGGTCGAATTCCCGCAAAGCGATCTGTTTCCCAGAAATAAAGATCCATATAAGAAATAAACGCACCACCACTGACGGGTGCGATCATACCAGCACTAATGCACCGGATCCCATCAGAACTCCGCAGTTAAGCGTGCTTGGGCGAGAGTAGTACTAGGATGGGTGACCTCCTGGGAAGTCCTCGTGTTGCACCCCGCCTTTTTTTTCCCCGAACCCCAGATGATTTCGATGCAGACAAAAATAGCTGTCTTAACGGTATTAATTTTACGCTCATAATTAAAACACTCAGTTTTTTTTCAAATGGAAAACAAAAATAACGAAAAGTCATATTTTGAAATTTTGAGTTTTCAAAAAAAAAAATTGGCAAAAAAAAAAAAAATGTTTTAGCGAGGTCGAATTCCCGCAAAGCGATCTGTTTCCCCAGAAATAAAGATCCATATAAGAAATAAACGCACCACCACTGACGGGTGCGATCATACCAGCACTAATGCACCGGATCCCATCAGAACTCCGCAGTTAAGCGTGCTTGGGCGAGAGTAGTACTAGGATGGGTGACCTCCTGGGAAGTCCTCGTGTTGCACCCCGCCTTTTTTTCCCGAACCCCAGATGATTTGATGCAGACAAAAATAGCTGTCTTAACGGTATTAATTTTACGCTCATAATTAAAACACTCAGTTTTTTTTCAAATGGAAAAAAAAAAAAACGAAAAGTCATATTTTTAAATTTTGAGTTTTCAAATACTCGTTTATTTCATGATCGCAATTGGCAAAAAAAAAAAAAATGTTTTAGCGAGGTCGAATTCCCGCAAAGCGATCTGTTTCCCCAGAAATAAAGATCCATATAAGAAATAAACGCACCACCACTGACGGGTGCGATCATACCAGCACTAATGCACCGGATCCCATCAGAACTCCGCAGTTAAGCGTGCTTGGGCGAGAGTAGTACTAGGATGGGTGACCTCCTGGGAAGTCCTCGTGTTGCACCCCGCCTTTTTTTCCCCGAACCCCAGATGATTTCGATGCAGACAAAAATAGCTGTCTTAACGGTATTAATTTTACGCTCATAATTAAAACACTCAGTTTTTTTTCAAATGGAAAAAAAAAATAACGAAAAGTCATATTTTGAAATTTTGAGTTTTCAAATACTCGTTTATTTCATGATCGCAATTGGCAAAAAAAAAAAAAATGTTTTAGCGAGGTCGAATTCCCGCAAAGCGATCTGTTTCCCAGAAATAAAGATCCATATAAGAAATAAACGCACCACCACTGACGGGTGCGATCATACCAGCACTAATGCACCGGATCCCATCAGAACTCCGCAGTTAAGCGTGCTTGGGCGAGAGTAGTACTAGGATGGGTGACCTCCTGGGAAGTCCTCGTGTTGCACCCCGCCTTTTTTTCCCCGAACCCCAGATGATTTCGATGCAGACAAAAATAGCTGTCTTAACGGTATTAATTTTACGCTCATAATTAAAACACTCAGTTTTTTTTCAAATGGAAAAAAAAAATAACGAAAAGTCATATTTTGAAATTTTGAGTTTTCAAATACTCGTTTATTTCATGATCGCAATTGGCAAAAAAAAAAAAAATGTTTTAGCGAGGTCGAATTCCCGCAAAGCGATCTGTTTCCCCAGAAATAAAGATCCATATAAGAAATAAACGCACCACCACTGACGGGTGCGATCATACCAGCACTAATGCACCGGATCCCATCAGAACTCCGCAGTTAAGCGTGCTTGGGCGAGAGTAGTACTAGGATGGGTGACCTCCTGGGAAGTCCTCGTGTTGCACCCCGCCTTTTTTTTCCCGAACCCCAGATGATTTGGATGCAGACAAAAATAGCTGTCTTAACGGTATTAATTTTACGCTCATAATTAAAACACTCAGTTTTTTTTCAAATGGAAAAAAAAAAAATAACGAAAAGTCATATTTTGAAAATTTTGAGTTTTCAAATACTCGTTTATTTCATGATCGCAATTGGCAAAAAAAAAAAAAATGTTTTAGAGGTCGAATTCCCGCAAAGCGATCTGTTTCCCCAGAAATAAAGATCCATATAAGAAAAAACGCACCACCACTGACGGGTGCGATCATACCAGCACTAATGCACCGGATCCCATCAGAACTCCGCAGTTAAGCGTGCTTGGGCGAGAGTAGTACTAGGATGGGTGACCTCCTGGGAAGTCCTCGTGTTGCACCCCGCCTTTTTTTCCCCGAACCCCAGATGATTTCGATGCAGACAAAAATAGCTGTCTTAACGGTATTAATTTTACGCTCATAATTAAAACACTCAGTTTTTTTCAAATGGAAAAAAAAAATAACGAAAAGTCATATTTTGAAATTTTGAGTTTTCAAATACTCGTTTATTTCATGATCGCAATTGGCAAAAAAAAAAAAATGTTTTAGAGGTCGAATTCCCGCAAAGCGATCTGTTTCCCCAGAAATAAAGATCCATATAAGAAATAAACGCACCACCACTGACGGGTGCGATCATACCAGCACTAATGCACCGGATCCCATCAGAACTCCGCAGTTAAGCGTGCTTGGGCGAGAGTAGTACTAGGATGGGTGACCTCCTGGGAAGTCCTCGTGTTGCACCCCGCCTTTTTTTCCCGAACCCCAGATGATTTCGATGCAGACAAAAATAGCTGTCTTAACGGTATTAATTTTACGCTCATAATTAAAACACTCAGTTTTTTTCAAATGGAAAAAAAAAAAACGAAAAGTCATATTTTGAAATTTTGAGTTTTCAAATACTCGTTTATTTCATGATCGCAATTGGCAAAAAAAAAAAAAATGTTTTAGCGAGGTCGAATTCCCGCAAAGCGATCTGTTTCCCAGAAATAAAGATCCATATAAGAAATAAACGCACCACCACTGACGGGTGCGATCATACCAGCACTAATGCACCGGATCCCATCAGAACTCCGCAGTTAAGCGTGCTTGGGCGAGAGTAGTACTAGGATGGGTGACCTCCTGGGAAGTCCTCGTGTTGCACCCCGCCTTTTTTTTCCCCGAACCCCAGATGATTTGGATGCAGACAAAAATAGCTGTCTTAACGGTATTAATTTTACGCTCATAATTAAAACACTCAGTTTTTTTTCAAATGGAAAAAAAAAATAACGAAAAGTCATATTTTGAAATTTTGAGTTTTCAAATACTCGTTTATTTCATGATCGCAATTGGCAAAAAAAAAAAAATGTTTTAGCGAGGTCGAATTCCCGCAAAGCGATCTGTTTCCCCAGAAATAAAGATCCATATAAGAAATAAACGCACCACCACTGACGGGTGCGATCATACCAGCACTAATGCACCGGATCCCATCAGAACTCCGCAGTTAAGCGTGCTTGGGCGAGTAGTACTAGGATGGGTGACCTCCTGGGAAGTCCTCGTGTTGCACCCCGCCTTTTTTTTCCCCGAACCCCAGATGATTTGGATGCAGACAAAAATAGCTGTCTTAACGGTATTAATTTTACGCTCATAATTAAAACACTCAGTTTTTTTTCAAATGGAAAAAAAAAAATAACGAAAAGTCATATTTTTAAAATTTTGAGTTTTCAAATACTCGTTTATTTCATGATCGCAATTGGCAAAAAAAAAAAAATGTTTTAGCGAGGTCGAATTCCCGCAAAGCGATCTGTTTCCCCAGAAATAAAGATCCATATAAGAAATAAACGCACCACCACTGACGGGTGCGATCATACCAGCACTAATGCACCGGATCCCATCAGAACTCCGCAGTTAAGCGTGCTTGGGCGAGAGTAGTACTAGGATGGGTGACCTCCTGGGAAGTCCTCGTGTTGCACCCCGCCTTTTTTTTTCCCCGAACCCCAGATGATTTCGATGCAGACAAAAATAGCTGTCTTAACGGTATTAATTTTACGCTCATAATTAAAACACTCAGTTTTTTTTCAAATGGAAAAAAAAAAAACGAAAAGTCATATTTTGAAATTTTGAGTTTTCAAATACTCGTTTATTTCATGATCGCAATTGGCAAAAAAAAAAAAATGTTTTAGCGAGGTCGAATTCCCGCAAAGCGATCTGTTTCCCCAGAAATAAAGATCCATATAAGAAATAAACGCACCACCACTGACGGGTGCGATCATACCAGCACTAATGCACCGGATCCCATCAGAACTCCGCAGTTAAGCGTGCTTGGGCGAGAGTAGTACTAGGATGGGTGACCTCCTGGGAAGTCCTCGTGTTGCACCCCGCCTATTTTTTCCCCGAACCCCAGATGATTTGGATGCAGACAAAAATAGCTGTCTTAACGGTATTAATTTTACGCTCATAATTAAAACACTCAGTTTTTTTCAAATGGAAAAAAAAAAAAACGAAAAGTCATATTTTGAAATTTTGAGTTTTCAAATACTCGTTTATTTCATGATCGCAATTGGCAAAAAAAAAAAATGTTTTAGCGAGGTCGAATTCCCGCAAAGCGATCTGTTTCCCCAGAAATAAAGATCCATATAAGAAATAAACGCACCACCACTGACGGGTGCGATCATACCAGCACTAATGCACCGGATCCCATCAGAACTCCGCAGTTAAGCGTGCTTGGGCGAGAGTAGTACTAGGATGGGTGACCTCCTGGGAAGTCCTCGTGTTGCACCCCGCCTTTTTTTTCCCCGAACCCCAGATGATTTCGATGCAGACAAAAATAGCTGTCTTAACGGTATTAATTTTACGCTCATAATTAAAACACTCAGTTTTTTTTCAAATGGAAAACAAAAAAATAACGAAAAGTCATATTTTGAAATTTTGAGTTTTCAAATACTCGTTTATTTCATGATCGCAATTGGCAAAAAAAAAAAAATGTTTTAGCGAGGTCGAATTCCCGCAAAGCGATCTGTTTCCCCAGAAATAAAGATCCATATAAGAAATAAACGCACCACCACTGACGGGTGCGATCATACCAGCACTAATGCACCGGATCCCATCAGAACTCCGCAGTTAAGCGTGCTTGGGCGAGAGTAGTACTAGGATGGGTGACCTCCTGGGAAGTCCTCGTGTTGCACCCCGCCTTTTTTTCCCGAACCCCAGATGATTTGATGCAGACAAAAATAGCTGTCTTAACGGTATTAATTTTACGCTCATAATTAAAACACTCAGTTTTTTTCAAATGGAAAAAAAAAAATAACGAAAAGTCATATTTTTTAAATTTTGAGTTTTCAAATACTCGTTTATTTCATGATCGCAAAATTGGCAAAAAAAAAAAAATGTTTTAGCGAGGTCGAATTCCCGCAAAGCGATCTGTTTCCCCAGAAATAAAGATCCATATAAGAAATAAACGCACCACCACTGACGGGTGCGATCATACCAGCACTAATGCACCGGATCCCATCAGAACTCCGCAGTTAAGCGTGCTTGGGCGAGAGTAGTACTAGGATGGGTGACCTCCTGGGAAGTCCTCGTGTTGCACCCCGCCTTTTTTTTCCCCGAACCCCAGATGATTTCGATGCAGACAAAAATAGCTGTCTTAACGGTATTAATTTTACGCTCATAATTAAAACACTCAGTTTTTTTTCAAATGGAAAACAAAAAAATAACGAAAAGTCATATTTTTTAAATTTTGAGTTTTCAAATACTCGTTTATTTCATGATCGCAATTGGCAAAAAAAAAAAAATGTTTTAGCGAGGTCGAATTCCCGCAAAGCGATCTGTTTCCCCAGAAATAAAGATCCATATAAGAAATAAACGCACCACCACTGACGGGTGCGATCATACCAGCACTAATGCACCGGATCCCATCAGAACTCCGCAGTTAAGCGTGCTTGGGCGAGAGTAGTACTAGGATGGGTGACCTCCTGGAAGTCCTCGTGTTGCACCCCGCCTTTTTTTTCCCCGAACCCCAGATGATTTCGATGCAGACAAAAATAGCTGTCTTAACGGTATTAATTTTACGCTCATAATTAAAACACTCAGTTTTTTTTCAAATGGAAAAAAAAAAACGAAAAGTCATATTTTTTAAATTTTGAGTTTTCAAATACTCGTTTATTTCATGATCGCAATTGGCAAAAAAAAAAAAATGTTTTAGCGAGGTCGAATTCCCGCAAAGCGATCTGTTTCCCCAGAAATAAAGATCCATATAAGAAATAAACGCACCACCACTGACGGGTGCGATCATACCAGCACTAATGCACCGGATCCCATCAGAACTCCGCAGTTAAGCGTGCTTGGGCGAGAGTAGTACTAGGATGGGTGACCTCCTGGGAAGTCCTCGTGTTGCACCCCGCCTATTTTTTCCCCGAACCCCAGATGATTTCGATGCAGACAAAAATAGCTGTCTTAACGGTATTAATTTTACGCTCATAATTAAAACACTCAGTTTTTTTTCAAATGGAAAAAAAAAATAACGAAAAGTCATATTTTAAATTTTGAGTTTTCAAATACTCGTTTATTTCATGATCGCAATTGGCAAAAAAAAAAAAATGTTTTAGCGAGGTCGAATTCCCGCAAAGCGATCTGTTTCCCCAGAAATAAAGATCCATATAAGAAATAAACGCACCACCACTGACGGGTGCGATCATACCAGCACTAATGCACCGGATCCCATCAGAACTCCGCAGTTAAGCGTGCTTGGGCGAGAGTAGTACTAGGATGGGTGACCTCCTGGGAAGTCCTCGTGTTGCACCCCGCCTTTTTTTTCCCCGAACCCCAGATGATTTCGATGCAGACAAAAATAGCTGTCTTAACGGTATTAATTTTACGCTCATAATTAAAACACTCAGTTTTTTTTCAAATGGAAAACAAAAAAATAACGAAAAGTCATATTTTTAAATTTTGAGTTTTCAAATACTCGTTTATTTCATGATCGCAATTGGCAAAAAAAAAAAAATGTTTTAGCGAGGTCGAATTCCCGCAAAGCGATCTGTTTCCCAGAAATAAAGATCCATATAAGAAATAAACGCACCACCACTGACGGGTGCGATCATACCAGCACTAATGCACCGGATCCCATCAGAACTCCGCAGTTAAGCGTGCTTGGGCGAGAGTAGTACTAGGATGGGTGACCTCCTGGGAAGTCCTCGTGTTGCACCCCGCCTATTTTTTCCCCGAACCCCAGATGATTTCGATGCAGACAAAAATAGCTGTCTTAACGGTATTAATTTTACGCTCATAATTAAAACACTCAGTTTTTTTTCAAATGGAAAACAAAAAAATAACGAAAAGTCATATTTTTAAATTTTGAGTTTTCAAATACTCGTTTATTTCATGATCGCAATTGGCAAAAAAAAAAAAATGTTTTAGCGAGGTCGAATTCCCGCAAAGCGATCTGTTTCCCCAGAAATAAAGATCCATATAAGAAATAAACGCACCACCACTGACGGGTGCGATCATACCAGCACTAATGCACCGGATCCCATCAGAACTCCGCAGTTAAGCGTGCTTGGGCGAGAGTAGTACTAGGATGGGTGACCTCCTGGGAAGTCCTCGTGTTGCACCCCGCCTATTTTTTCCCCGAACCCCAGATGATTTCGATGCAGACAAAAATAGCTGTCTTAACGGTATTAATTTTACGCTCATAATTAAAACACTCAGTTTTTTTTCAAATGGAAAACAAAAATAACGAAAAGTCATATTTTTAAATTTTGAGTTTTCAAATACTCGTTTATTTCATGATCGCAATTGGCAAAAAAAAAAAAATGTTTTAGCGAGGTCGAATTCCCGCAAAGCGATCTGTTTCCCCAGAAATAAAGATCCATATAAGAAATAAACGCACCACCACTGACGGGTGCGATCATACCAGCACTAATGCACCGGATCCCATCAGAACTCCGCAGTTAAGCGTGCTTGGGCGAGAGTAGTACTAGGATGGGTGACCTCCTGGGAAGTCCTCGTGTTGCACCCCGCCTATTTTTTCCCCGAACCCCAGATGATTTCGATGCAGACAAAAATAGCTGTCTCAACGGTATTAATTTTACGCTCATAATTAAAACACTCAGTTTTTTTTCAAATGGAAAACAAAAAAATAACGAAAAGTCATATTTTTTAAATTTTGAGTTTTCAAATACTCGTTTATTTCATGATCGCAATTGGCAAAAAAAAAAAAATGTTTTAGCGAGGTCGAATTCCCGCAAAGCGATCTGTTTCCCCAGAAATAAAGATCCATATAAGAAATAAACGCACCACCACTGACGGGTGCGATCATACCAGCACTAATGCACCGGATCCCATCAGAACTCCGCAGTTAAGCGTGCTTGGGCGAGAGTAGTACTAGGATGGGTGACCTCCTGGGAAGTCCTCGTGTTGCACCCCGCCTATTTTTTCCCCGAACCCCAGATGATTTCGATGCAGACAAAAATAGCTGTCTCAACGGTATTAATTTTACGCTCATAATTAAAACACTCAGTTTTTTTTCAAATGGAAAACAAAAAATAACGAAAAGTCATATTTTTTAAATTTTGAGTTTTCAAATACTCGTTTATTTCATGATCGCAATTGGCAAAAAAAAAAAAATGTTTTAGCGAGGTCGAATTCCCGCAAAGCGATCTGTTTCCCCAGAAATAAAGATCCATATAAGAAATAAACGCACCACCACTGACGGGTGCGATCATACCAGCACTAATGCACCGGATCCCATCAGAACTCCGCAGTTAAGCGTGCTTGGGCGAGAGTAGTACTAGGATGGGTGACCTCCTGGGAAGTCCTCGTGTTGCACCCCGCCTATTTTTTCCCCGAACCCCAGATGATTTCGATGCAGACAAAAATAGCTGTCTTAACGGTATTAATTTTACGCTCATAATTAAAACACTCAGTTTTTTTTCAAATGGAAAACAAAAAAATAACGAAAAGTCATATTTTTTAAATTTTGAGTTTTCAAATACTCGTTTATTTCATGATCGCAATTGGCAAAAAAAAAAAAATGTTTTAGCGAGGTCGAATTCCCGCAAAGCGATCTGTTTCCCCAGAAATAAAGATCCATATAAGAAATAAACGCACCACCACTGACGGGTGCGATCATACCAGCACTAATGCACCGGATCCCATCAGAACTCCGCAGTTAAGCGTGCTTGGGCGAGAGTAGTACTAGGATGGGTGACCTCCTGGGAAGTCCTCGTGTTGCACCCCGCCTATTTTTTCCCCGAACCCCAGATGATTTCGATGCAGACAAAAATAGCTGTCTCAACGGTATTAATTTTACGCTCATAATTAAAACACTCAGTTTTTTTTCAAATGGAAAACAAAAAAAACGAAAAGTCATATTTTTTAAATTTTGAGTTTTCAAATACTCGTTTATTTCATGATCGCATTGCAAAAAAAAAAAAATGTTTTGCCGATTGCAAAGCATGATCATGAAATAAACGAGTATTTGAAAACTCAAAATTTAAAAAATATGACTTTTCGTTATTTTTTTTTTCCATTTGAAAAAAAACTGAGTGTTTTAATTATGAGCGTAAAATTAATACCGTTAAGACAGCTATTTTTGTCTGCATCGAAATCATCTGGGGTTCGGGGAAAAAAAGGCGGGGTGCAACACGAGGACTTCCCAGGAGGTCACCCATCCTAGTACTACTCTCGCCCAAGCACGCTTAACTGCGGAGTTCTGATGGGATCCGGTGCATTAGTGCTGGTATGATCGCACCCGTCAGTGGTGGTGCGTTTATTTCTTATATGGATCTTTATTTCTGGGGAAACAGATCGCTTTGCGGGAATTCGACCTCGCTAAAATTTTTTTTTTTTTGCCAATTGCGATCATGAAATAAACGAGTATTTGAAAACTCAAAATTTAAAAAATATGACTTTTCGTTATTTTTTTTTTCCATTTGAAAAAAAACTGAGTGTTTTAATTATGAGCGTAAAATTAATACCGTTAAGACAGCTATTTTTGTCTGCATCGAAATCATCTGGGGTTCGGGGAAAAAATAGGCGGGGTGCAACACGAGGACTTCCCAGGAGGTCACCCATCCTAGTACTACTCTCGCCCAAGCACGCTTAACTGCGGAGTTCTGATGGGATCCGGTGCATTAGTGCTGGTATGATCGCACCCGTCAGTGGTGGTGCGTTTATTTCTTATATGGATCTTTATTTCTGGGGAAACAGATCGCTTTGCGGGAATTCGACCTCGCTAAAACATTTTTTTTTTTTTTGCCAATTGCGATCATGAAATAAACGAGTATTTGAAAACTCAAAATTTAAAAATATGACTTTTCGTTATTTTTTTTTTTCCATTTGAAAAAAAACTGAGTGTTTTAATTATGAGCGTAAAATTAATACCGTTAAGACAGCTATTTTTGTCTGCATCGAAATCATCTGGGGTTCGGGGAAAAAAAGGCGGGGTGCAACACGAGGACTTCCCAGGAGGTCACCCATCCTAGTACTACTCTCGCCCAAGCACGCTTAACTGCGGAGTTCTGATGGGATCCGGTGCATTAGTGCTGGTATGATCGCACCCGTCAGTGGTGGTGCGTTTATTTCTTATATGGATCTTTATTTCTGGGGAAACAGATCGCTTTGCGGGAATTCGACCTCGCTAAAACATTTTTTTTTTTTTTTGCCAATTGCGATCATGAAATAAACGAGTATTTGAAAACTCAAAATTTAAAAAATATGACTTTTCGTTATTTTTTTTTTCCATTTGAAAAAAAACTGAGTGTTTTAATTATGAGCGTAAAATTAATACCGTTAAGACAGCTATTTTTGTCTGCATCGAAATCATCTGGGGTTCGGGGAAAAAAAAGGCGGGGTGCAACACGAGGACTTCCCAGGAGGTCACCCATCCTAGTACTACTCTCGCCCAAGCACGCTTAACTGCGGAGTTCTGATGGGATCCGGTGCATTAGTGCTGGTATGATCGCACCCGTCAGTGGTGGTGCGTTTATTTCTTATATGGATCTTTATTTCTGGGAAACAGATCGCTTTGCGGGAATTCGACCTCGCTAAAACATTTTTTTTTTTTTGCCAATTGCGATCATGAAATAAACGAGTATTTGAAAACTCAAAATTTCAAAATATGACTTTTCGTTATTTTTTTTTCCATTTGAAAAAAAACTGAGTGTTTTAATTATGAGCGTAAAATTAATACCGTTAAGACAGCTATTTTTGTCTGCATCGAAATCATCTGGGGTTCGGGGAAAAAAAGGCGGGGTGCAACACGAGGACTTCCCAGGAGGTCACCCATCCTAGTACTACTCTCGCCCAAGCACGCTTAACTGCGGAGTTCTGATGGGATCCGGTGCATTAGTGCTGGTATGATCGCACCCGTCAGTGGTGGTGCGTTTATTTCTTATATGGATCTTTATTTCTGGGGAAACAGATCGCTTTGCGGGAATTCGACCTCGCTAAAACATTTTTTTTTTTTTGCCAATTGCGATCATGAAATAAACGAGTATTTGAAAACTCAAAATTTAAAAAATATGACTTTTCGTTATTTTTTTTTTCCATTTGAAAAAAAACTGAGTGTTTTAATTATGAGCGTAAAATTAATACCGTTAAGACAGCTATTTTTGTCTGCATCGAAATCATCTGGGGTTCGGGGAAAAAAAAGGCGGGGTGCAACACGAGGACTTCCCAGGAGGTCACCCATCCTAGTACTACTCTCGCCCAAGCACGCTTAACTGCGGAGTTCTGATGGGATCCGGTGCATTAGTGCTGGTATGATCGCACCCGTCAGTGGTGGTGCGTTTATTTCTTATATGGATCTTTATTTCTGGGGAAACAGATCGCTTTGCGGGAATTCGACCTCGCTAAAACATTTTTTTTTTTTGCCAATTGCGATCATGAAATAAACGAGTATTTGAAAACTCAAAATTTAAAAATATGACTTTTTTTTTTTTTTTCCATTTGAAAAAAAACTGAGTGTTTTAATTATGAGCGTAAAATTAATACCGTTAAGACAGCTATTTTTGTCTGCATCGAAATCATCTGGGGTTCGGGGAAAAAAAGGCGGGGTGCAACACGAGGACTTCCCAGGAGGTCACCCATCCTAGTACTACTCTCGCCCAAGCACGCTTAACTGCGGAGTTCTGATGGGATCCGGTGCATTAGTGCTGGTATGATCGCACCCGTCAGTGGTGGTGCGTTTATTTCTTATATGGATCTTTATTTCTGGGGAAACAGATCGCTTTGCGGGAATTCGACCTCGCTAAAACATTTTTTTTTTTTTGCCAATTGCGATCATGAAATAAACGAGTATTTGAAAACTCAAAATTTCAAAATATGACTTTTCGTTATTTTTTTTTTTCCATTTGAAAAAAAACTGAGTGTTTTAATTATGAGCGTAAAATTAATACCGTTAAGACAGCTATTTTTGTCTGCATCGAAATCATCTGGGGTTCGGGGAAAAAAAGGCGGGGTGCAACACGAGGACTTCCCAGGAGGTCACCCATCCTAGTACTACTCTCGCCCAAGCACGCTTAACTGCGGAGTTCTGATGGGATCCGGTGCATTAGTGCTGGTATGATCGCACCCGTCAGTGGTGGTGCGTTTATTTCTTATATGGATCTTTATTTCTGGGAAACAGATCGCTTTGCGGGAATTCGACCTCGCTAAAACATTTTTTTTTTTTTGCCAATTGCGATCATGAAATAAACGAGTATTTGAAAACTCAAAATTTCAAAATATGACTTTTCGTTATTTTTTTTTTCCATTTGAAAAAAAACTGAGTGTTTTAATTATGAGCGTAAAATTAATACCGTTAAGACAGCTATTTTTGTCTGCATCGAAATCATCTGGGGTTCGGGGAAAAAAAGGCGGGGTGCAACACGAGGACTTCCCAGGAGGTCACCCATCCTAGTACTACTCTCGCCCAAGCACGCTTAACTGCGGAGTTCTGATGGGATCCGGTGCATTAGTGCTGGTATGATCGCACCCGTCAGTGGTGGTGCGTTTATTTCTTATATGGATCTTTATTTCTGGGGAAACAGATCGCTTTGCGGGAATTCGACCTCGCTAAAACATTTTTTTTTTTTTGCCAATTGCGATCATGAAATAAACGAGTATTTGAAAACTCAAAATTTCAAAATATGACTTTTCGTTATTTTTTTTTTTCCATTTGAAAAAAAACTGAGTGTTTTAATTATGAGCGTAAAATTAATACCGTTAAGACAGCTATTTTTGTCTGCATCGAAATCATCTGGGGTTCGGGGAAAAAAAGGCGGGGTGCAACACGAGGACTTCCCAGGAGGTCACCCATCCTAGTACTACTCTCGCCCAAGCACGCTTAACTGCGGAGTTCTGATGGGATCCGGTGCATTAGTGCTGGTATGATCGCACCCGTCAGTGGTGGTGCGTTTATTTCTTATATGGATCTTTATTTCTGGGGAAACAGATCGCTTTGCGGGAATTCGACCTCGCTAAAACATTTTTTTTTTTTGCCAATTGCGATCATGAAATAAACGAGTATTTGAAAACTCAAAATTTAAAAATATGACTTTTCGTTATTTTTTCCATTTGAAAAAAAACTGAGTGTTTTAATTATGAGCGTAAAATTAATACCGTTAAGACAGCTATTTTTGTCTGCATCGAAATCATCTGGGGTTCGGGGAAAAAAAAGGCGGGGTGCAACACGAGGACTTCCCAGGAGGTCACCCATCCTAGTACTACTCTCGCCCAAGCACGCTTAACTGCGGAGTTCTGATGGGATCCGGTGCATTAGTGCTGGTATGATCGCACCCGTCAGTGGTGGTGCGTTTATTTCTTATATGGATCTTTATTTCTGGGGAAACAGATCGCTTTGCGGGAATTCGACCTCGCTAAAACATTTTTTTTTTTTTTGCCAATTGCGATCATGAAATAAACGAGTATTTGAAAACTCAAAATTTAAAAATATGACTTTTCGTTATTTTTTTTTTCCATTTGAAAAAAAACTGAGTGTTTTAATTATGAGCGTAAAATTAATACCGTTAAGACAGCTATTTTTGTCTGCATCGAAATCATCTGGGGTTCGGGGAAAAAAAGGCGGGGTGCAACACGAGGACTTCCCAGGAGGTCACCCATCCTAGTACTACTCTCGCCCAAGCACGCTTAACTGCGGAGTTCTGATGGGATCCGGTGCATTAGTGCTGGTATGATCGCACCCGTCAGTGGTGGTGCGTTTATTTCTTATATGGATCTTTATTTCTGGGGAAACAGATCGCTTTGCGGGAATTCGACCTCGCTAAAACATTTTTTTTTTTTTGCCAATTGCGATCATGAAATAAACGAGTATTTGAAAACTCAAAATTTAAAAAATATGACTTTTCGTTATTTTTTTTTTTTCCATTTGAAAAAAAACTGAGTGTTTTAATTATGAGCGTAAAATTAATACCGTTAACAGCTATTTTTGTCTGCATCCAAATCATCTGGGGTTCGGGGAAAAAAAGGCGGGGTGCAACACGAGGACTTCCCAGGAGGTCACCCATCCTAGTACTACTCTCGCCCAAGCACGCTTAACTGCGGAGTTCTGATGGGATCCGGTGCATTAGTGCTGGTATGATCGCACCCGTCAGTGGTGGTGCGTTTATTTCTTATATGGATCTTTATTTCTGGGAAACAGATCGCTTTGCGGGAATTCGACCTCGCTAAAACATTTTTTTTTTTTTGCCAATTGCGATCATGAAATAAACGAGTATTTGAAAACTCAAAATTTCAAAAATGACTTTTCGTTATTTTTTTTTTTCCATTTGAAAAAAAACTGAGTGTTTTAATTATGAGCGTAAAATTAATACCGTTAAGACAGCTATTTTTGTCTGCATCCAAATCATCTGGGGTTCGGGGAAAAAAAGGCGGGGTGCAACACGAGGACTTCCCAGGAGGTCACCCATCCTAGTACTACTCTCGCCCAAGCACGCTTAACTGCGGAGTTCTGATGGGATCCGGTGCATTAGTGCTGGTATGATCGCACCCGTCAGTGGTGGTGCGTTTATTTCTTATATGGATCTTTATTTCTGGGGAAACAGATCGCTTTGCGGGAATTCGACCTCGCTAAAACATTTTTTTTTTTTTGCCAATTGCGATCATGAAATAAACGAGTATTTGAAAACTCAAAATTTAAAAAATATGACTTTTCGTTATTTTTTTTTTCCATTTGAAAAAAAACTGAGTGTTTTAATTATGAGCGTAAAATTAATACCGTTAAGACAGCTATTTTTGTCTGCATCCAAATCATCTGGGGTTCGGGGAAAAAAAAGGCGGGGTGCAACACGAGGACTTCCCAGGAGGTCACCCATCCTAGTACTACTCTCGCCCAAGCACGCTTAACTGCGGAGTTCTGATGGGATCCGGTGCATTAGTGCTGGTATGATCGCACCCGTCAGTGGTGGTGCGTTTATTTCTTATATGGATCTTTATTTCTGGGGAAACAGATCGCTTTGCGGGAATTCGACCTCGCTAAAACTTTTTTTTTTTTGCCAATTGCGATCATGAAATAAACGAGTATTTGAAAACTCAAAATTTAAAAAATATGACTTTTCGTTATTTTTTTTTTTCCATTTGAAAAAAAACTGAGTGTTTTAATTATGAGCGTAAAATTAATACCGTTAAGACAGCTATTTTTGTCTGCATCCAAATCATCTGGGGTTCGGGGAAAAAAAGGCGGGGTGCAACACGAGGACTTCCCAGGAGGTCACCCATCCTAGTACTACTCTCGCCCAAGCACGCTTAACTGCGGAGTTCTGATGGGATCCGGTGCATTAGTGCTGGTATGATCGCACCCGTCAGTGGTGGTGCGTTTATTTCTTATATGGATCTTTATTTCTAGGGAAACAGATCGCTTTGCGGGAATTCGACCTCGCTAAAACATTTTTTTTTTTTTTGCCAATTGCGATCATGAAATAAACGAGTATTTGAAAACTCAAAATTTCAAAAATATGACTTTTCGTTATTTTTTTTTCCATTTGAAAAAAAACTGAGTGTTTTAATTATGAGCGTAAAATTAATACCGTTAAGACAGCTATTTTTGTCTGCATCCAAATCATCTGGGGTTCGGGGAAAAAAAGGCGGGGTGCAACACGAGGACTTCCCAGGAGGTCACCCATCCTAGTACTACTCTCGCCCAAGCACGCTTAACTGCGGAGTTCTGATGGGATCCGGTGCATTAGTGCTGGTATGATCGCACCCGTCAGTGGTGGTGCGTTTATTTCTTATATGGATCTTTATTTCTGGGAAACAGATCGCTTTGCGGGAATTCGACCTCGCTAAAACATTTTTTTTTTTTCCAATTGCGATCATGAAATAAACGAGTATTTGAAAACTCAAAATTTAAAAAATATGACTTTTCGTTATTTTTTTTTTTCCATTTGAAAAAAAACTGAGTGTTTTAATTATGAGCGTAAAATTAATACCGTTAAGACAGCTATTTTTGTCTGCATCCAAATCATCTGGGGTTCGGGGAAAAAAAGGCGGGGTGCAACACGAGGACTTCCCAGGAGGTCACCCATCCTAGTACTACTCTCGCCCAAGCACGCTTAACTGCGGAGTTCTGATGGGATCCGGTGCATTAGTGCTGGTATGATCGCACCCGTCAGTGGTGGTGCGTTTATTTCTTATATGGATCTTTATTTCTGGGGAAACAGATCGCTTTGCGGGAATTCGACCTCGCTAAAACATTTTTTTTTTTTTGCCAATTGCGATCATGAAATAAACGAGTATTTGAAAACTCAAAATTTAAAAAATATGACTTTTCGTTATTTTTTTTTTCCATTTGAAAAAAAACTGAGTGTTTTAATTATGAGCGTAAAATTAATACCGTTAAGACAGCTATTTTTGTCTGCATCCAAATCATCTGGGGTTCGGGGAAAAAAAGGCGGGGTGCAACACGAGGACTTCCCAGGAGGTCACCCATCCTAGTACTACTCTCGCCCAAGCACGCTTAACTGCGGAGTTCTGATGGGATCCGGTGCATTAGTGCTGGTATGATCGCACCCGTCAGTGGTGGTGCGTTTATTTCTTATATGGATCTTTATTTCTGGGGGAAACAGATCGCTTTGCGGGAATTCGACCTCGCTAAAACATTTTTTTTTTTTTGCCAATTGCGATCATGAAATAAACGAGTATTTGAAAACTCAAAATTTAAAAAATATGACTTTTCGTTATTTTTTTTTTTCCATTTGAAAAAAAACTGAGTGTTTTAATTATGAGCGTAAAATTAATACCGTTAAGACAGCTATTTTTGTCTGCATCGAAATCATCTGGGGTTCGGGGAAAAAAAAGGCGGGGTGCAACACGAGGACTTCCCAGGAGGTCACCCATCCTAGTACTACTCTCGCCCAAGCACGCTTAACTGCGGAGTTCTGATGGGATCCGGTGCATTAGTGCTGGTATGATCGCACCCGTCAGTGGTGGTGCGTTTATTTCTTATATGGATCTTTATTTCTGGGGAAACAGATCGCTTTGCGGGAATTCGACCTCGCTAAAACATTTTTTTTTTTTTGCCAATTGCGATCATGAAATAAACGAGTATTTGAAAACTCAAAATTTCAAAATATGACTTTTCGTTATTTTTTTTTTTCCATTTGAAAAAAAACTGAGTGTTTTAATTATGAGCGTAAAATTAATACCGTTAAGACAGCTATTTTTGTCTGCATCCAAATCATCTGGGGTTCGGGGAAAAAAAGGCGGGGTGCAACACGAGGACTTCCCAGGAGGTCACCCATCCTAGTACTACTCTCGCCCAAGCACGCTTAACTGCGGAGTTCTGATGGGATCCGGTGCATTAGTGCTGGTATGATCGCACCCGTCAGTGGTGGTGCGTTTATTTCTTATATGGATCTTTATTTCTGGGAAACAGATCGCTTTGCGGGAATTCGACCTCGCTAAAACATTTTTTTTTTTTTGCCAATTGCGATCATGAAATAAACGAGTATTTGAAAACTCAAAATTTAAAAAAATATGACTTTTCGTTATTTTTTTTTTTCCATTTGAAAAAAAACTGAGTGTTTTAATTATGAGCGTAAAATTAATACCGTTAAGACAGCTATTTTTGTCTGCATCCAAATCATCTGGGGTTCGGGGAAAAAAAGGCGGGGTGCAACACGAGGACTTCCCAGGAGGTCACCCATCCTAGTACTACTCTCGCCCAAGCACGCTTAACTGCGGAGTTCTGATGGGATCCGGTGCATTAGTGCTGGTATGATCGCACCCGTCAGTGGTGGTGCGTTTATTTCTTATATGGATCTTTATTTCTGGGGAAACAGATCGCTTTGCGGGAATTCGACCTCGCTAAAACATTTTTTTTTTTTTTGCCAATTGCGATCATGAAATAAACGAGTATTTGAAAACTCAAAATTTAAAAAATATGACTTTTCGTTATTTTTTTTTTTCCATTTGAAAAAAAACTGAGTGTTTTAATTATGAGCGTAAAATTAATACCGTTAAGACAGCTATTTTTGTCTGCATCCAAATCATCTGGGGTTCGGGGAAAAAAAGGCGGGGTGCAACACGAGGACTTCCCAGGAGGTCACCCATCCTAGTACTACTCTCGCCCAAGCACGCTTAACTGCGGAGTTCTGATGGGATCCGGTGCATTAGTGCTGGTATGATCGCACCCGTCAGTGGTGGTGCGTTTATTTCTTATATGGATCTTTATTTCTGGGGAAACAGATCGCTTTGCGGGAATTCGACCTCGCTAAAATTTTTTTTTTTTTTTTGCCAATTGCGATCATGAAATAAACGAGTATTTGAAAACTCAAAATTTAAAAAATATGACTTTTCGTTATTTTTTTTTTTTCCATTTGAAAAAAAACTGAGTGTTTTAATTATGAGCGTAAAATTAATACCGTTAAGACAGCTATTTTTGTCTGCATCGAAATCATCTGGGGTTCGGGGAAAAAAAGGCGGGGTGCAACACGAGGACTTCCCAGGAGGTCACCCATCCTAGTACTACTCTCGCCCAAGCACGCTTAACTGCGGAGTTCTGATGGGATCCGGTGCATTAGTGCTGGTATGATCGCACCCGTCAGTGGTGGTGCGTTTATTTCTTATATGGATCTTTATTTCTGGGGAAACAGATCGCTTTGCGGGAATTCGACCTCGCTAAAACATTTTTTTTTTTTTGCCAATTGCGATCATGAAATAAACGAGTATTTGAAAACTCAAAATTTCAAAATATGACTTTTCGTTTTTTTTTTTTTCCATTTGAAAAAAAACTGAGTGTTTTAATTATGAGCGTAAAATTAATACCGTTAAGACAGCTATTTTTGTCTGCATCGAAATCATCTGGGGTTCGGGGAAAAAAAGGCGGGGTGCAACACGAGGACTTCCCAGGAGGTCACCCATCCTAGTACTACTCTCGCCCAAGCACGCTTAACTGCGGAGTTCTGATGGGATCCGGTGCATTAGTGCTGGTATGATCGCACCCGTCAGTGGTGGTGCGTTTATTTCTTATATGGATCTTTATTTCTGGGAAACAGATCGCTTTGCGGGAATTCGACCTCGCTAAAACATTTTTTTTTTTTTGCCAATTGCGATCATGAAATAAACGAGTATTTGAAAACTCAAAATTTAAAAAATATGACTTTTCGTTATTTTTTTTTTTCCATTTGAAAAAAAACTGAGTGTTTTAATTATGAGCGTAAAATTAATACCGTTAAGACAGCTATTTTTGTCTGCATCCAAATCATCTGGGGTTCGGGGAAAAAAAGGCGGGGTGCAACACGAGGACTTCCCAGGAGGTCACCCATCCTAGTACTACTCTCGCCCAAGCACGCTTAACTGCGGAGTTCTGATGGGATCCGGTGCATTAGTGCTGGTATGATCGCACCCGTCAGTGGTGGTGCGTTTATTTCTTATATGGATCTTTATTTCTGGGAAAACAGATCGCTTTGCGGGAATTCGACCTCGCTAAAACATTTTTTTTTTTTTGCCAATTGCGATCATGAAATAAACGAGTATTTGAAAACTCAAAATTTAAAAAATGACTTTTCGTTATTTTTTTTTTCCATTTGAAAAAAAACTGAGTGTTTTAATTATGAGCGTAAAATTAATACCGTTAAGACAGCTATTTTTGTCTGCATCCAAATCATCTGGGGTTCGGGGAAAAAAAGGCGGGGTGCAACACGAGGACTTCCCAGGAGGTCACCCATCCTAGTACTACTCTCGCCCAAGCACGCTTAACTGCGGAGTTCTGATGGGATCCGGTGCATTAGTGCTGGTATGATCGCACCCGTCAGTGGTGGTGCGTTTATTTCTTATATGGATCTTTATTTCTGGGGAAACAGATCGCTTTGCGGGAATTCGACCTCGCTAAAACATTTTTTTTTTTTTGCCAATTGCGATCATGAAATAAACGAGTATTTGAAAACTCAAAATTTAAAAAATATGACTTTTCGTTATTTTTTTTTTTCCATTTGAAAAAAAACTGAGTGTTTTAATTATGAGCGTAAAATTAATACCGTTAAGACAGCTATTTTTGTCTGCATCGAAATCATCTGGGGTTCGGGGAAAAAAAGGCGGGGTGCAACACGAGGACTTCCCAGGAGGTCACCCATCCTAGTACTACTCTCGCCCAAGCACGCTTAACTGCGGAGTTCTGATGGGATCCGGTGCATTAGTGCTGGTATGATCGCACCCGTCAGTGGTGGTGCGTTTATTTCTTATATGGATCTTTATTTCTGGGAAACAGATCGCTTTGCGGGAATTCGACCTCGCTAAAACATTTTTTTTTTTTTGCCAATTGCGATCATGAAATAAACGAGTATTTGAAAACTCAAAATTTCAAAATATGACTTTTCGTTATTTTTTTTTTCCATTTGAAAAAAAACTGAGTGTTTTAATTATGAGCGTAAAATTAATACCGTTAAGACAGCTATTTTTGTCTGCATCCAAATCATCTGGGGTTCGGGGAAAAAAAAGGCGGGGTGCAACACGAGGACTTCCCAGGAGGTCACCCATCCTAGTACTACTCTCGCCCAAGCACGCTTAACTGCGGAGTTCTGATGGGATCCGGTGCATTAGTGCTGGTATGATCGCACCCGTCAGTGTGGTGCGTTTTATTTCTTATATGGATCTTTATTTCTGGGAAACAGATCGCTTTGCGGGAATTCGACCTCGCTAAAACATTTTTTTTTTTTTGCCAATTGCGATCATGAAATAAACGAGTATTTGAAAACTCAAAATTTCAAAATATGACTTTTCGTTATTTTTTTTTTCCATTTGAAAAAAAACTGAGTGTTTTAATTATGAGCGTAAAATTAATACCGTTAAGACAGCTATTTTTGTCTGCATCCAAATCATCTGGGGTTCGGGGAAAAAAAAGGCGGGGTGCAACACGAGGACTTCCCAGGAGGTCACCCATCCTAGTACTACTCTCGCCCAAGCACGCTTAACTGCGGAGTTCTGATGGGATCCGGTGCATTAGTGCTGGTATGATCGCACCCGTCAGTGGTGGTGCGTTTATTTCTTATATGGATCTTTATTTCTAGGGAAACAGATCGCTTTGCGGGAATTCGACCTCGCTAAAACATTTTTTTTTTTTTGCCAATTGCGATCATGAAATAAACGAGTATTTGAAAACTCAAAATTTCAAAATATGACTTTTCGTTATTTTTTTTTTTTCCATTTGAAAAAAAACTGAGTGTTTTAATTATGAGCGTAAAATTAATACCGTTAAGACAGCTATTTTTGTCTGCATCCAAATCATCTGGGGTTCGGGGAAAAAAAAGGCGGGGTGCAACACGAGGACTTCCCAGGAGGTCACCCATCCTAGTACTACTCTCGCCCAAGCACGCTTAACTGCGGAGTTCTGATGGGATCCGGTGCATTAGTGCTGGTATGATCGCACCCGTCAGTGGTGGTGCGTTTATTTCTTATATGGATCTTTATTTCTGGGAAACAGATCGCTTTGCGGGAATTCGACCTCGCTAAAACATTTTTTTTTTTTTGCCAATTGCGATCATGAAATAAACGAGTATTTGAAAACTCAAAATTTCAAAATATGACTTTTCGTTATTTTTTTTTTTCCATTTGAAAAAAAACTGAGTGTTTTAATTATGAGCGTAAAATTAATACCGTTAAGACAGCTATTTTTGTCTGCATCCAAATCATCTGGGTTCGGGGAAAAAAAAGGCGGGGTGCAACACGAGGACTTCCCAGGAGGTCACCCATCCTAGTACTACTCTCGCCCAAGCACGCTTAACTGCGGAGTTCTGATGGGATCCGGTGCATTAGTGCTGGTATGATCGCACCCGTCAGTGGTGGTGCGTTTATTTCTTATATGGATCTTTATTTCTGGGAAACAGATCGCTTTGCGGGAATTCGACCTCGCTAAAACATTTTTTTTTTTTTGCCAATTGCGATCATGAAATAAACGAGTATTTGAAAACTCAAAATTTCAAAATATGACTTTTCGTTATTTTTTTTTTTCCATTTGAAAAAAAACTGAGTGTTTTAATTATGAGCGTAAAATTAATACCGTTAAGACAGCTATTTTTGTCTGCATCCAAATCATCTGGGGTTCGGGGAAAAAAAAGGCGGGGTGCAACACGAGGACTTCCCAGGAGGTCACCCATCCTAGTACTACTCTCGCCCAAGCACGCTTAACTGCGGAGTTCTGATGGGATCCGGTGCATTAGTGCTGGTATGATCGCACCCGTCAGTGGTGGTGCGTTTATTTCTTATATGGATCTTTATTTCTGGGAAACAGATCGCTTTGCGGGAATTCGACCTCGCTAAAACATTTTTTTTTTTTCCAATTGCGATCATGAAATAAACGAGTATTTGAAAACTCAAAATTTCAAAATATGACTTTTCGTTATTTTTTTTTTTCCATTTGAAAAAAAACTGAGTGTTTTAATTATGAGCGTAAAATTAATACCGTTAAGACAGCTATTTTTGTCTGCATCCAAATCATCTGGGGTTCGGGGAAAAAAAAGGCGGGGTGCAACACGAGGACTTCCCAGGAGGTCACCCATCCTAGTACTACTCTCGCCCAAGCACGCTTAACTGCGGAGTTCTGATGGGATCCGGTGCATTAGTGCTGGTATGATCGCACCCGTCAGTGGTGGTGCGTTTATTTCTTATATGGATCTTTATTTCTGGGAAACAGATCGCTTTGCGGGAATTCGACCTCGCTAAAACATTTTTTTTTTTTTGCCAATTGCGATCATGAAATAAACGAGTATTTGAAAACTCAAAATTTCAAAATATGACTTTTCGTTATTTTTTTTTTCCATTTGAAAAAAAACTGAGTGTTTTAATTATGAGCGTAAAATTAATACCGTTAAGACAGCTATTTTTGTCTGCATCCAAATCATCTGGGGTTCGGGGAAAAAAAAGGCGGGGTGCAACACGAGGACTTCCCAGGAGGTCACCCATCCTAGTACTACTCTCGCCCAAGCACGCTTAACTGCGGAGTTCTGATGGGATCCGGTGCATTAGTGCTGGTATGATCGCACCCGTCAGTGGTGGTGCGTTTATTTCTTATATGGATCTTTATTTCTGGGAAACAGATCGCTTTGCGGGAATTCGACCTCGCTAAAACATTTTTTTTTTTTTGCCAATTGCGATCATGAAATAAACGAGTATTTGAAAACTCAAAATTTCAAAATATGACTTTTCGTTATTTTTTTTTTTCCATTTGAAAAAAAACTGAGTGTTTTAATTATGAGCGTAAAATTAATACCGTTAAGACAGCTATTTTTGTCTGCATCCAAATCATCTGGGGTTCGGGGAAAAAAAAGGCGGGGTGCAACACGAGGACTTCCCAGGAGGTCACCCATCCTAGTACTACTCTCGCCCAAGCACGCTTAACTGCGGAGTTCTGATGGGATCCGGTGCATTAGTGCTGGTATGATCGCACCCGTCAGTGGTGGTGCGTTTATTTCTTATATGGATCTTTATTTCTGGGAAACAGATCGCTTTGCGGGAATTCGACCTCGCTAAAACATTTTTTTTTTTCCAATTGCGATCATGAAATAAACGAGTATTTGAAAACTCAAAATTTCAAAATATGACTTTTCGTTATTTTTTTTTTCCATTTGAAAAAAAACTGAGTGTTTTAATTATGAGCGTAAAATTAATACCGTTAAGACAGCTATTTTTGTCTGCATCCAAATCATCTGGGTTCGGGGAAAAAAAAGGCGGGGTGCAACACGAGGACTTCCCAGGAGGTCACCCATCCTAGTACTACTCTCGCCCAAGCACGCTTAACTGCGGAGTTCTGATGGGATCCGGTGCATTAGTGCTGGTATGATCGCACCCGTCAGTGGTGGTGCGTTTATTTCTTATATGGATCTTTATTTCTGGGAAACAGATCGCTTTGCGGGAATTCGACCTCGCTAAAACATTTTTTTTTTTTGCCAATTGCGATCATGAAATAAACGAGTATTTGAAAACTCAAAATTTCAAAATATGACTTTTCGTTATTTTTTTTTTTCCATTTGAAAAAAAACTGAGTGTTTTAATTATGAGCGTAAAATTAATACCGTTAAGACAGCTATTTTTGTCTGCATCCAAATCATCTGGGGTTCGGGGAAAAAAAAGGGGGTGCAACACGAGGACTTCCCAGGAGGTCACCCATCCTAGTACTACTCTCGCCCAAGCACGCTTAACTGCGGAGTTCTGATGGGATCCGGTGCATTAGTGCTGGTATGATCGCACCCGTCAGTGGTGGTGCGTTTATTTCTTATATGGATCTTTATTTCTGGGAAACAGATCGCTTTGCGGGAATTCGACCTCGCTAAAACATTTTTTTTTTTTTGCCAATTGCGATCATGAAATAAACGAGTATTTGAAAACTCAAAATTTCAAAATATGACTTTTCGTTATTTTTTTTTTCCATTTGAAAAAAAACTGAGTGTTTTAATTATGAGCGTAAAATTAATACCGTTAAGACAGCTATTTTTGTCTGCATCCAAATCATCTGGGGTTCGGGGAAAAAAAAGGCGGGGTGCAACACGAGGACTTCCCAGGAGGTCACCCATCCTAGTACTACTCTCGCCCAAGCACGCTTAACTGCGGAGTTCTGATGGGATCCGGTGCATTAGTGCTGGTATGATCGCACCCGTCAGTGGTGGTGCGTTTATTTCTTATATGGATCTTTATTTCTGGGGAAACAGATCGCTTTGCGGGAATTCGACCTCGCTAAAACATTTTTTTTTTTTTGCCAATTGCGATCATGAAATAAACGAGTATTTGAAAACTCAAAATTTCAAAATGACTTTTCGTTATTTTTTTTTTCCATTTGAAAAAAAACTGAGTGTTTTAATTATGAGCGTAAAATTAATACCGTTAAGACAGCTATTTTTGTCTGCATCCAAATCATCTGGGGTTCGGGGAAAAAAAGGCGGGGTGCAACACGAGGACTTCCCAGGAGGTCACCCATCCTAGTACTACTCTCGCCCAAGCACGCTTAACTGCGGAGTTCTGATGGGATCCGGTGCATTAGTGCTGGTATGATCGCACCCGTCAGTGGTGGTGCGTTTATTTCTTATATGGATCTTTATTTCTGGGGAAACAGATCGCTTTGCGGGAATTCGACCTCGCTAAAACATTTTTTTTTTTTTGCCAATTGCGATCATGAAATAAACGAGTATTTGAAAACTCAAAATTTCAAAATATGACTTTTCGTTATTTTTTTTTCCATTTGAAAAAAAACTGAGTGTTTTAATTATGAGCGTAAAATTAATACCGTTAAGACAGCTATTTTTGTCTGCATCCAAATCATCTGGGGTTCGGGGAAAAAAAGGCGGGGTGCAACACGAGGACTTCCCAGGAGGTCACCCATCCTAGTACTACTCTCGCCCAAGCACGCTTAACTGCGGAGTTCTGATGGGATCCGGTGCATTAGTGCTGGTATGATCGCACCCGTCAGTGGTGGTGCGTTTATTTCTTATATGGATCTTTATTTCTGGGAAACAGATCGCTTTGCGGGAATTCGACCTCGCTAAAACATTTTTTTTTTTTTGCCAATTGCGATCATGAAATAAACGAGTATTTGAAAACTCAAAATTTCAAAATATGACTTTTCGTTATTTTTTTTTTCCATTTGAAAAAAAACTGAGTGTTTTAATTATGAGCGTAAAATTAATACCGTTAAGACAGCTATTTTTGTCTGCATCCAAATCATCTGGGGTTCGGGGAAAAAAAAGGCGGGGTGCAACACGAGGACTTCCCAGGAGGTCACCCATCCTAGTACTACTCTCGCCCAAGCACGCTTAACTGCGGAGTTCTGATGGGATCCGGTGCATTAGTGCTGGTATGATCGCACCCGTCAGTGGTGGTGCGTTTATTTCTTATATGGATCTTTATTTCTGGGGAAACAGATCGCTTTGCGGGAATTCGACCTCGCTAAAACATTTTTTTTTTTTTGCCAATTGCGATCATGAAATAAACGAGTATTTGAAAACTCAAAATTTCAAAATATGACTTTTCGTTATTTTTTTTTCCATTTGAAAAAAAAACTGAGTGTTTTAATTATGAGCGTAAAATTAATACCGTTAAGACAGCTATTTTTGTCTGCATCCAAATCATCTGGGGTTCGGGGAAAAAAAGGCGGGTGCAACACGAGGACTTCCCAGGAGGTCACCCATCCTAGTACTACTCTCGCCCAAGCACGCTTAACTGCGGAGTTCTGATGGGATCCGGTGCATTAGTGCTGGTATGATCGCACCCGTCAGTGGTGGTGCGTTTATTTCTTATATGGATCTTTATTTCTGGGGAAACAGATCGCTTTGCGGGAATTCGACCTCGCTAAAACATTTTTTTTTTTTTGCCAATTGCGATCATGAAATAAACGAGTATTTGAAAACTCAAAATTTCAAAATATGACTTTTCGTTATTTTTTTTTTCCATTTGAAAAAAAACTGAGTGTTTTAATTATGAGCGTAAAATTAATACCGTTAAGACAGCTATTTTTGTCTGCATCCAAATCATCTGGGGTTCGGGGAAAAAAAAGGCGGGGTGCAACACGAGGACTTCCCAGGAGGTCACCCATCCTAGTACTACTCTCGCCCAAGCACGCTTAACTGCGGAGTTCTGATGGGATCCGGTGCATTAGTGCTGGTATGATCGCACCCGTCAGTGGTGGTGCGTTTATTTCTTATATGGATCTTTATTTCTGGGGAAACAGATCGCTTTGCGGGAATTCGACCTCGCTAAAACATTTTTTTTTTTTTGCCAATTGCGATCATGAAATAAACGAGTATTTGAAAACTCAAAATTTCAAAATATGACTTTTCGTTATTTTTTTTTTCCATTTGAAAAAAAACTGAGTGTTTTAATTATGAGCGTAAAATTAATACCGTTAAGACAGCTATTTTTGTCTGCATCCAAATCATCTGGGGTTCGGGGAAAAAAAAGGCGGGGTGCAACACGAGGACTTCCCAGGAGGTCACCCATCCTAGTACTACTCTCGCCCAAGCACGCTTAACTGCGGAGTTCTGATGGGATCCGGTGCATTAGTGCTGGTATGATCGCACCCGTCAGTGGTGGTGCGTTTATTTCTTATATGGATCTTTATTTCTGGGGAAACAGATCGCTTTGCGGGAATTCGACCTCGCTAAAACATTTTTTTTTTTTTGCCAATTGCGATCATGAAATAAACGAGTATTTGAAAACTCAAAATTTCAAAAATATGACTTTTCGTTATTTTTTTTTTCCATTTGAAAAAAAACTGAGTGTTTTAATTATGAGCGTAAAATTAATACCGTTAAGACAGCTATTTTTGTCTGCATCCAAATCATCTGGGGTTCGGGGAAAAAAAAGGGGGGTGCAACACGAGGACTTCCCAGGAGGTCACCCATCCTAGTACTACTCTCGCCCAAGCACGCTTAACTGCGGAGTTCTGATGGGATCCGGTGCATTAGTGCTGGTATGATCGCACCCGTCAGTGGTGGTGCGTTTATTTCTTATATGGATCTTTATTTCTGGGAAACAGATCGCTTTGCGGGAATTCGACCTCGCTAAAACATTTTTTTTTTTTGCCAATTGCGATCATGAAATAAACGAGTTTTGAAAACTCAAAATTTCAAAATATGACTTTTCGTTATTTTTTTTTCCATTTGAAAAAAAACTGAGTGTTTTAATTATGAGCGTAAAATTAATACCGTTAAGACAGCTATTTTTGTCTGCATCCAAATCATCTGGGGTTCGGGGAAAAAAAAGGCGGGGTGCAACACGAGGACTTCCCAGGAGGTCACCCATCCTAGTACTACTCTCGCCCAAGCACGCTTAACTGCGGAGTTCTGATGGGATCCGGTGCATTAGTGCTGGTATGATCGCACCCGTCAGTGGTGGTGCGTTTATTTCTTATATGGATCTTTATTTCTGGGGAAACAGATCGCTTTGCGGGAATTCGACCTCGCTAAAACATTTTTTTTTTTTTGCCAATTGCGATCATGAAATAAACGAGTATTTGAAAACTCAAAATTTCAAAATATGACTTTTCGTTATTTTTTTTTTCCATTTGAAAAAAAACTGAGTGTTTTAATTATGAGCGTAAAATTAATACCGTTAAGACAGCTATTTTTGTCTGCATCCAAATCATCTGGGGTTCGGGGAAAAAAAAGGCGGGTGCAACACGAGGACTTCCCAGGAGGTCACCCATCCTAGTACTACTCTCGCCCAAGCACGCTTAACTGCGGAGTTCTGATGGGATCCGGTGCATTAGTGCTGGTATGATCGCACCCGTCAGTGGTGGTGCGTTTATTTCTTATATGGATCTTTATTTCTGGGGAAACAGATCGCTTTGCGGGAATTCGACCTCGCTAAAACATTTTTTTTTTTTTGCCAATTGCGATCATGAAATAAACGAGTATTTGAAAACTCAAAATTTCAAAAATGACTTTTCGTTATTTTTTTTTCCATTTGAAAAAAAACTGAGTGTTTTAATTATGAGCGTAAAATTAATACCGTTAAGACAGCTATTTTTGTCTGCATCCAAATCATCTGGGGTTCGGGGAAAAAAAAGGCGGGGTGCAACACGAGGACTTCCCAGGAGGTCACCCATCCTAGTACTACTCTCGCCCAAGCACGCTTAACTGCGGAGTTCTGATGGGATCCGGTGCATTAGTGCTGGTATGATCGCACCCGTCAGTGGTGGTGCGTTTATTTCTTATATGGATCTTTATTTCTGGGAAACAGATCGCTTTGCGGGAATTCGACCTCGCTAAAACATTTTTTTTTTTTTGCCAATTGCGATCATGAAATAAACGAGTATTTGAAAACTCAAAATTTCAAAATATGACTTTTCGTTATTTTTTTTTCCATTTGAAAAAAAACTGAGTGTTTTAATTATGAGCGTAAAATTAATACCGTTAAGACAGCTATTTTTGTCTGCATCCAAATCATCTGGGGTTCGGGGAAAAAAAAGGCGGGGTGCAACACGAGGACTTCCCAGGAGGTCACCCATCCTAGTACTACTCTCGCCCAAGCACGCTTAACTGCGGAGTTCTGATGGGATCCGGTGCATTAGTGCTGGTATGATCGCACCCGTCAGTGGTGGTGCGTTTATTTCTTATATGGATCTTTATTTCTGGGGAAACAGATCGCTTTGCGGGAATTCGACCTCGCTAAAACATTTTTTTTTTTTTGCCAATTGCGATCATGAAATAAACGAGTATTTGAAAACTCAAAATTTCAAAATATGACTTTTCGTTATTTTTTTTTCCATTTGAAAAAAAACTGAGTGTTTTAATTATGAGCGTAAAATTAATACCGTTAAGACAGCTATTTTTGTCTGCATCGAAATCATCTGGGGTTCGGGGAAAAAAAAGGCGGGGTGCAACACGAGGACTTCCCAGGAGGTCACCCATCCTAGTACTACTCTCGCCCAAGCACGCTTAACTGCGGAGTTCTGATGGGATCCGGTGCATTAGTGCTGGTATGATCGCACCCGTCAGTGGTGGTGCGTTTATTTCTTATATGGATCTTTATTTCTGGGGAAACAGATCGCTTTGCGGGAATTCGACCTCGCTAAAACATTTTTTTTTTTTTGCCAATTGCGATCATGAAATAAACGAGTATTTGAAAACTCAAAATTTCAAAATATGACTTTTCGTTATTTTTTTTTCCATTTGAAAAAAAAACTGAGTGTTTTAATTATGAGCGTAAAATTAATACCGTTAAGACAGCTATTTTTGTCTGCATCGAAATCATCTGGGGTTCGGGGAAAAAAAAGGCGGGGTGCAACACGAGGACTTCCCAGGAGGTCACCCATCCTAGTACTACTCTCGCCCAAGCACGCTTAACTGCGGAGTTCTGATGGGATCCGGTGCATTAGTGCTGGTATGATCGCACCCGTCAGTGGTGGTGCGTTTATTTCTTATATGGATCTTTATTTCTGGGAAACAGATCGCTTTGCGGGAATTCGACCTCGCTAAAACATTTTTTTTTTTTTGCCAATTGCGATCATGAAATAAACGAGTATTTGAAAACTCAAAATTTCAAAATATGACTTTTCGTTATTTTTTTTTCCATTTGAAAAAAAACTGAGTGTTTTAATTATGAGCGTAAAATTAATACCGTTAAGACAGCTATTTTTGTCTGCATCGAAATCATCTGGGGTTCGGGGAAAAAAAAGGCGGGGTGCAACACGAGGACTTCCCAGGAGGTCACCCATCCTAGTACTACTCTCGCCCAAGCACGCTTAACTGCGGAGTTCTGATGGGATCCGGTGCATTAGTGCTGGTATGATCGCACCCGTCAGTGGTGGTGCGTTTATTTCTTATATGGATCTTTATTTCTGGGGAAACAGATCGCTTTGCGGGAATTCGACCTCGCTAAAACATTTTTTTTTTTTTTGCCAATTGCGATCATGAAATAAACGAGTATTTTGAAAACTCAAAATTTCAAAATATGACTTTTCGTTATTTTTGTTTTCCATTTGAAAAAAAACTGAGTGTTTTAATTATGAGCGTAAAATTAATACCGTTAAGACAGCTATTTTTGTCTGCATCGAAATCATCTGGGTTCGGGGAAAAAATAGGCGGGGTGCAACACGAGGACTTCCCAGGAGGTCACCCATCCTAGTACTACTCTCGCCCAAGCACGCTTAACTGCGGAGTTCTGATGGGATCCGGTGCATTAGTGCTGGTATGATCGCACCCGTCAGTGGTGGTGCGTTTATTTCTTATATGGATCTTTATTTCTGGGGAAACAGATCGCTTTGCGGGAATTCGACCTCGCTAAAACATTTTTTTTTTTTGCCAATTGCGATCATGAAATAAACGAGTATTTGAAAACTCAAAATTTAAAATATGACTTTTCGTTATTTTTTTTTCCATTTGAAAAAAAACTGAGTGTTTTAATTATGAGCGTAAAATTAATACCGTTAAGACAGCTATTTTTGTCTGCATCGAAATCATCTGGGGTTCGGGGAAAAAAAAGGCAGGGTGCAACACGAGGACTTCCCAGGAGGTCACCCATCCTAGTACTACTCTCGCCCAAGCACGCTTAACTGCGGAGTTCTGATGGGATCCGGTGCATTAGTGCTGGTATGATCGCACCCGTCAGTGGTGGTGCGTTTTTTCTTATATGGATCTTTATTTCTGGGGAAACAGATC
Organism: Morella rubra; assembly: GCA_003952965.2. NCBI lineage: Eukaryota > Viridiplantae > Streptophyta > Magnoliopsida > Fagales > Myricaceae > Morella > Morella rubra. The sequence goes on along the minus strand of CM025855.1, from coordinate 4,125,108 downwards.
GCTTTGCGGGAATTCGACCTCGCTAAAACATTTTTTTTTTTTTTGCCAATGCGATCATGAAATAAACGAGTATTTGAAAACTCAAAATTTAAAATAAATTTTTCGTTATTTTTTTCCCATTTGAAAAAAAATGATGTTTTAATTATGAGAAATTAAAACGTTAAGACAAAATTTTTTTGAGCATACAAATCATATGGGTCGGAAAAAAAGCGATGGTGCAAAGTAGAGATTCCCAGGAGGTCACCTCCTAGTACTACTCTCGCCCAAGCGCTAAACTTTTCAGACGGGATCCGGATGCATTGTGCTCGTTGATCGCACCGTCAGTGGTGGGCGTCAACGGTATTAATCCTTTACGCTCGTTAAAAACAGACAAAAATCAGCTTTTTTTCAAATGGAAATTTATTACGCTCAAAAAAATAACGAAAAGTCATATTTTTTAAATTTTGAGTTTTCAAATACTCGTTTATTTCATGATCGCAATTGGCAAAAAAAAAAAAATGTTTTAGCGAGGTCGAATTCCCGCAAAGCGATCTGTTTCCCCAGAAATAAAGATCCATATAAGAAATAAACGCACCACCACTGACGGGTGCGATCATACCAGCACTAATGCACCGGATCCCATCAGAACTCCGCAGTTAAGCGTGCTTGGGCGAGAGTAGTACTAGGATGGGTGACCTCCTGGGAAGTCCTCGTGTTGCACCCGCCTTTTTTTTCCCCGAACCCCAGATGATTTCGATGCAGACAAAAATAGCTGTCTTAACGGTATTAATTTTACGCTCATAATTAAAACACTCAGTTTTTTTTCAAATGGAAAACAAAAAATAACGAAAAGTCATATTTTTTAAAATTTTGAGTTTTCAAATACTCGTTTATTTCATGATCGCAATTGGCAAAAAAAAAAAAAAAATGTTTTAGCGAGGTCGAATTCCCGCAAAGCGATCTGTTTCCCCAGAAATAAAGATCCATATAAGAAATAAACGCACCACCACTGACGGGTGCGATCATACCAGCACTAATGCACCGGATCCCATCAGAACTCCGCAGTTAAGCGTGCTTGGGCGAGAGTAGTACTAGGATGGGTGACCTCCTGGGAAGTCCTCGTGTTGCACCCCGCCTATTTTTTCCCCGAACCCAGATGATTTCGATGCAGACAAAAATAGCTGTCTCAACGGTATTAATTTTACGCTCATAATTAAAACACTCAGTTTTTTTTCAAATGGAAAACAAAAAAATAACGAAAAGTCATATTTTTTAAATTTTGAGTTTTCAAATACTCGTTTATTTCATGATCGCAATTGGCAAAAAAAAAAAAAATGTTTTAGCGAGGTCGAATTCCCGCAAAGCGATCTGTTTCCCCAGAAATAAAGATCCATATAAGAAATAAACGCACCACCACTGACGGGTGCGATCATACCAGCACTAATGCACCGGATCCCATCAGAACTCCGCAGTTAAGCGTGCTTGGGCGAGAGTAGTACTAGGATGGGTGACCTCCTGGGAAGTCCTCGTGTTGCACCCCGCCTTTTTTTTCCCCGAACCCCAGATGATTTCGATGCAGACAAAAATAGCTGTCTTAACGGTATTAATTTTACGCTCATAATTAAAACACTCAGTTTTTTTTCAAATGGAAAACAAAAATAACGAAAAGTCATATTTTTTAAATTTTGAGTTTTCAAATACTCGTTTATTTCATGATCGCAATTGGCAAAAAAAAAAAAATGTTTTAGCGAGGTCGAATTCCCGCAAAGCGATCTGTTTCCCCAGAAATAAAGATCCATATAAGAAATAAACGCACCACCACTGACGGGTGCGATCATACCAGCACTAATGCACCGGATCCCATCAGAACTCCGCAGTTAAGCGTGCTTGGGCGAGAGTAGTACTAGGATGGGTGACCTCCTGGGAAGTCCTCGTGTTGCACCCCGCCTATTTTTTCCCCGAACCCCAGATGATTTCGATGCAGACAAAAATAGCTGTCTCAACGGTATTAATTTTACGCTCATAATTAAAACACTCAGTTTTTTTTCAAATGGAAAAAAAAATAACGAAAAGTCATATTTTTTAAATTTTGAGTTTTCAAATACTCGTTTATTTCATGATCGCAATTGGCAAAAAAAAAAAATGTTTTAGCGAGGTCGAATTCCCGCAAAGCGATCTGTTTCCCCAGAAATAAAGATCCATATAAGAAATAAACGCACCACCACTGACGGGTGCGATCATACCAGCACTAATGCACCGGATCCCATCAGAACTCCGCAGTTAAGCGTGCTTGGGCGAGAGTAGTACTAGGATGGGTGACCTCCTGGGAAGTCCTCGTGTTGCACCCCGCCTATTTTTTTCCCCGAACCCCAGATGATTTCGATGCAGACAAAAATAGCTGTCTTAACGGTATTAATTTTACGCTCATAATTAAAACACTCAGTTTTTTTTCAAATGGAAAAAAAAAATAACGAAAAGTCATATTTTTAAATTTTGAGTTTTCAAATACTCGTTTATTTCATGATCGCAATTGGCAAAAAAAAAAAATGTTTTAGCGAGGTCGAATTCCCGCAAAGCGATCTGTTTCCCCAGAAATAAAGATCCATATAAGAAATAAACGCACCACCACTGACGGGTGCGATCATACCAGCACTAATGCACCGGATCCCATCAGAACTCCGCAGTTAAGCGTGCTTGGGCGAGAGTAGTACTAGGATGGGTGACCTCCTGGGAAGTCCTCGTGTTGCACCCCGCCTATTTTTTCCCCGAACCCCAGATGATTTCGATGCAGACAAAAATAGCTGTCTCAACGGTATTAATTTTACGCTCATAATTAAAACACTCAGTTTTTTTTCAAATGGAAAACAAAAAAATAACGAAAAGTCATATTTTTTAAATTTTGAGTTTTCAAATACTCGTTTATTTCATGATCGCAATTGGCAAAAAAAAAAAAATGTTTTAGCGAGGTCGAATTCCCGCAAAGCGATCTGTTTCCCCAGAAATAAAGATCCATATAAGAAATAAACGCACCACCACTGACGGGTGCGATCATACCAGCACTAATGCACCGGATCCCATCAGAACTCCGCAGTTAAGCGTGCTTGGGCGAGAGTAGTACTAGGATGGGTGACCTCCTGGGAAGTCCTCGTGTTGCACCCCGCCTATTTTTTCCCCGAACCCCAGATGATTTCGATGCAGACAAAAATAGCTGTCTTAACGGTATTAATTTTACGCTCATAATTAAAACACTCAGTTTTTTTTCAAATGGAAAACAAAAAAATAACGAAAAGTCATATTTTTTAAATTTTGAGTTTTCAAATACTCGTTTATTTCATGATCGCAATTGGCAAAAAAAAAAAAATGTTTTAGCGAGGTCGAATTCCCGCAAAGCGATCTGTTTCCCCAGAAATAAAGATCCATATAAGAAATAAACGCACCACCACTGACGGGTGCGATCATACCAGCACTAATGCACCGGATCCCATCAGAACTCCGCAGTTAAGCGTGCTTGGGCGAGAGTAGTACTAGGATGGGTGACCTCCTGGGAAGTCCTCGTGTTGCACCCCGCCTTTTTTTTCCCCGAACCCCAGATGATTTCGATGCAGACAAAAATAGCTGTCTTAACGGTATTAATTTTACGCTCATAATTAAAACACTCAGTTTTTTTTCAAATGGAAAACAAAAAAATAACGAAAAGTCATATTTTTTAAATTTTGAGTTTTCAAATACTCGTTTATTTCATGATCGCAATTGGCAAAAAAAAAAAAATGTTTTAGCGAGGTCGAATTCCCGCAAAGCGATCTGTTTCCCCAGAAATAAAGATCCATATAAGAAATAAACGCACCACCACTGACGGGTGCGATCATACCAGCACTAATGCACCGGATCCCATCAGAACTCCGCAGTTAAGCGTGCTTGGGCGAGAGTAGTACTAGGATGGGTGACCTCCTGGGAAGTCCTCGTGTTGCACCCCGCCTATTTTTTCCCCGAACCCCAGATGATTTCGATGCAGACAAAAATAGCTGTCTTAACGGTATTAATTTTACGCTCATAATTAAAACACTCAGTTTTTTTTCAAATGGAAAAAAAAAATAACGAAAAGTCATATTTTTTAAATTTTGAGTTTTCAAATACTCGTTTATTTCATGATCGCAATTGGCAAAAAAAAAAAAATGTTTTAGCGAGGTCGAATTCCCGCAAAGCGATCTGTTTCCCCAGAAATAAAGATCCATATAAGAAATAAACGCACCACCACTGACGGGTGCGATCATACCAGCACTAATGCACCGGATCCCATCAGAACTCCGCAGTTAAGCGTGCTTGGGCGAGAGTAGTACTAGGATGGGTGACCTCCTGGGAAGTCCTCGTGTTGCACCCCGCCTATTTTTTCCCCGAACCCCAGATGATTTCGATGCAGACAAAAATAGCTGTCTTAACGGTATTAATTTTACGCTCATAATTAAAACACTCAGTTTTTTTTCAAATGGAAAAAAAAAATAACGAAAAGTCATATTTTTTAAATTTTGAGTTTTCAAATACTCGTTTATTTCATGATCGCAATTGGCAAAAAAAAAAAATGTTTTAGCGAGGTCGAATTCCCGCAAAGCGATCTGTTTCCCCAGAAATAAAGATCCATATAAGAAATAAACGCACCACCACTGACGGGTGCGATCATACCAGCACTAATGCACCGGATCCCATCAGAACTCCGCAGTTAAGCGTGCTTGGGCGAGAGTAGTACTAGGATGGGTGACCTCCTGGGAAGTCCTCGTGTTGCACCCCGCCTATTTTTTCCCCGAACCCCAGATGATTTCGATGCAGACAAAAATAGCTGTCTTAACGGTATTAATTTTACGCTCATAATTAAAACACTCAGTTTTTTTTCAAATGGAAAACAAAAAATAACGAAAAGTCATATTTTTTAAATTTTGAGTTTTCAAATACTCGTTTATTTCATGATCGCAATTGGCAAAAAAAAAAAAATGTTTTAGCGAGGTCGAATTCCCGCAAAGCGATCTGTTTCCCCAGAAATAAAGATCCATATAAGAAATAAACGCACCACCACTGACGGGTGCGATCATACCAGCACTAATGCACCGGATCCCATCAGAACTCCGCAGTTAAGCGTGCTTGGGCGAGAGTAGTACTAGGATGGGTGACCTCCTGGGAAGTCCTCGTGTTGCACCCCGCCTTTTTTTTTCCCCGAACCCCAGATGATTTCGATGCAGACAAAAATAGCTGTCTTAACGGTATTAATTTTACGCTCATAATTAAAACACTCAGTTTTTTTTCAAATGGAAAACAAAAAAATAACGAAAAGTCATATTTTTTAAATTTTGAGTTTTCAAATACTCGTTTATTTCATGATCGCAATTGGCAAAAAAAAAAAATGTTTTAGCGAGGTCGAATTCCCGCAAAGCGATCTGTTTCCCCAGAAATAAAGATCCATATAAGAAATAAACGCACCACCACTGACGGGTGCGATCATACCAGCACTAATGCACCGGATCCCATCAGAACTCCGCAGTTAAGCGTGCTTGGGCGAGAGTAGTACTAGGATGGGTGACCTCCTGGGAAGTCCTCGTGTTGCACCCCGCCTATTTTTTCCCCGAACCCCAGATGATTTCGATGCAGACAAAAATAGCTGTCTTAACGGTATTAATTTTACGCTCATAATTAAAACACTCAGTTTTTTTTCAAATGGAAAACAAAAAATAACGAAAAGTCATATTTTTTAAATTTTGAGTTTTCAAATACTCGTTTATTTCATGATCGCAATTGGCAAAAAAAAAAAAATGTTTTAGCGAGGTCGAATTCCCGCAAAGCGATCTGTTTCCCCAGAAATAAAGATCCATATAAGAAATAAACGCACCACCACTGACGGGTGCGATCATACCAGCACTAATGCACCGGATCCCATCAGAACTCCGCAGTTAAGCGTGCTTGGGCGAGAGTAGTACTAGGATGGGTGACCTCCTGGGAAGTCCTCGTGTTGCACCCCGCCTATTTTTTCCCCGAACCCCAGATGATTTCGATGCAGACAAAAATAGCTGTCTTAACGGTATTAATTTTACGCTCATAATTAAAACACTCAGTTTTTTTTCAAATGGAAAACAAAAAATAACGAAAAGTCATATTTTTTAAAATTTTGAGTTTTCAAATACTCGTTTATTTCATGATCGCAATTGGCAAAAAAAAAAAAATGTTTTAGCGAGGTCGAATTCCCGCAAAGCGATCTGTTTCCCCAGAAATAAAGATCCATATAAGAAATAAACGCACCACCACTGACGGGTGCGATCATACCAGCACTAATGCACCGGATCCCATCAGAACTCCGCAGTTAAGCGTGCTTGGGCGAGAGTAGTACTAGGATGGGTGACCTCCTGGGAAGTCCTCGTGTTGCACCCCGCCTATTTTTTCCCCGAACCCCAGATGATTTCGATGCAGACAAAAATAGCTGTCTTAACGGTATTAATTTTACGCTCATAATTAAAACACTCAGTTTTTTTCAAATGGAAAACAAAAAATAACGAAAAGTCATATTTTTTAAATTTTGAGTTTTCAAATACTCGTTTATTTCATGATCGCAATTGGCAAAAAAAAAAAATGTTTTAGCGAGGTCGAATTCCCGCAAAGCGATCTGTTTCCCCAGAAATAAAGATCCATATAAGAAATAAACGCACCACCACTGACGGGTGCGATCATACCAGCACTAATGCACCGGATCCCATCAGAACTCCGCAGTTAAGCGTGCTTGGGCGAGAGTAGTACTAGGATGGGTGACCTCCTGGGAAGTCCTCGTGTTGCACCCCGCCTATTTTTTCCCCGAACCCCAGATGATTTCGATGCAGACAAAAATAGCTGTCTTAACGGTATTAATTTTACGCTCATAATTAAAACACTCAGTTTTTTTTCAAATGGAAAACAAAAAATAACGAAAAGTCATATTTTTAAATTTTGAGTTTTCAAATACTCGTTTATTTCATGATCGCAATTGGCAAAAAAAAAAAAAATGTTTTAGCGAGGTCGAATTCCCGCAAAGCGATCTGTTTCCCCAGAAATAAAGATCCATATAAGAAATAAACGCACCACCACTGACGGGTGCGATCATACCAGCACTAATGCACCGGATCCCATCAGAACTCCGCAGTTAAGCGTGCTTGGGCGAGAGTAGTACTAGGATGGGTGACCTCCTGGGAAGTCCTCGTGTTGCACCCCGCCTATTTTTTCCCCGAACCCCAGATGATTTCGATGCAGACAAAAATAGCTGTCTTAACGGTATTAATTTTACGCTCATAATTAAAACACTCAGTTTTTTTTCAAATGGAAAACAAAAAAATAACGAAAAGTCATATTTTTTAAATTTTGAGTTTTCAAATCGTTTATTTCATGATCGCAATTGGCAAAAAAAAAAAAATGTTTTAGCGAGGTCGAATTCCCGCAAAGCGATCTGTTTCCCCAGAAATAAAGATCCATATAAGAAATAAACGCACCACCACTGACGGGTGCGATCATACCAGCACTAATGCACCGGATCCCATCAGAACTCCGCAGTTAAGCGTGCTTGGGCGAGAGTAGTACTAGGATGGGTGACCTCCTGGGAAGTCCTCGTGTTGCACCCCGCCTATTTTTTCCCCGAACCCCAGATGATTTCGATGCAGACAAAAATAGCTGTCTTAACGGTATTAATTTTACGCTCATAATTAAAACACTCAGTTTTTTTTCAAATGGAAAACAAAAAAATAACGAAAAGTCATATTTTTTAAATTTTGAGTTTTCAAATACTCGTTTATTTCATGATCGCAATTGGCAAAAAAAAAAAAATGTTTTAGCGAGGTCGAATTCCCGCAAAGCGATCTGTTTCCCCAGAAATAAAGATCCATATAAGAAATAAACGCACCACCACTGACGGGTGCGATCATACCAGCACTAATGCACCGGATCCCATCAGAACTCCGCAGTTAAGCGTGCTTGGGCGAGAGTAGTACTAGGATGGGTGACCTCCTGGGAAGTCCTCGTGTTGCACCCCGCCTATTTTTTCCCCGAACCCCAGATGATTTCGATGCAGACAAAAATAGCTGTCTTAACGGTATTAATTTTACGCTCATAATTAAAACACTCAGTTTTTTTTCAAATGGAAAAAAAAATAACGAAAAGTCATATTTTTTAAATTTTGAGTTTTCAAATACTCGTTTATTTCATGATCGCAATTGGCAAAAAAAAAAAAATGTTTTAGCGAGGTCGAATTCCCGCAAAGCGATCTGTTTCCCCAGAAATAAAGATCCATATAAGAAATAAACGCACCACCACTGACGGGTGCGATCATACCAGCACTAATGCACCGGATCCCATCAGAACTCCGCAGTTAAGCGTGCTTGGGCGAGAGTAGTACTAGGATGGGTGACCTCCTGGGAAGTCCTCGTGTTGCACCCCGCCTATTTTTTCCCCGAACCCCAGATGATTTCGATGCAGACAAAAATAGCTGTCTTAACGGTATTAATTTTACGCTCATAATTAAAACACTCAGTTTTTTTTCAAATGGAAAACAAAAATAACGAAAAGTCATATTTTAAATTTTGAGTTTTCAAATACTCGTTTATTTCATGATCGCAATTGGCAAAAAAAAAAAAAAATGTTTTAGCGAGGTCGAATTCCCGCAAAGCGATCTGTTTCCCCAAAATAAAGATCCATATAAGAAATAAACGCACCACCACTGACGGGTGCGATCATACCAGCACTAATGCACCGGATCCCATCAGAACTCCGCAGTTAAGCGTGCTTGGGCGAGAGTAGTACTAGGATGGGTGACCTCCTGGGAAGTCCTCGTGTTGCACCCCGCCTATTTTTTCCCCGAACCCCAGATGATTTCGATGCAGACAAAAATAGCTGTCTTAACGGTATTAATTTTACGCTCATAATTAAAACACTCAGTTTTTTTTCAAATGGAAAACAAAAAAATAACGAAAAGTCATATTTTTTAAATTTTGAGTTTTCAAATACTCGTTTATTTCATGATCGCAATTGGCAAAAAAAAAAAAAATGTTTTAGCGAGGTCGAATTCCCGCAAAGCGATCTGTTTCCCCAGAAATAAAGATCCATATAAGAAATAAACGCACCACCACTGACGGGTGCGATCATACCAGCACTAATGCACCGGATCCCATCAGAACTCCGCAGTTAAGCGTGCTTGGGCGAGAGTAGTACTAGGATGGGTGACCTCCTGGGAAGTCCTCGTGTTGCACCCCGCCTATTTTTTCCCCGAACCCCAGATGATTTCGATGCAGACAAAAATAGCTGTCTTAACGGTATTAATTTTACGCTCATAATTAAAACACTCAGTTTTTTTTCAAATGGAAAACAAAAAAATAACGAAAAGTCATATTTTTAAATTTTGAGTTTTCAAATACTCGTTTATTTCATGATCGCAATTGGCAAAAAAAAAAAAAATGTTTTAGCGAGGTCGAATTCCCGCAAAGCGATCTGTTTCCCCAGAAATAAAGATCCATATAAGAAATAAACGCACCACCACTGACGGGTGCGATCATACCAGCACTAATGCACCGGATCCCATCAGAACTCCGCAGTTAAGCGTGCTTGGGCGAGAGTAGTACTAGGATGGGTGACCTCCTGGGAAGTCCTCGTGTTGCACCCCGCCTATTTTTTCCCCGAACCCCAGATGATTTCGATGCAGACAAAAATAGCTGTCTTAACGGTATTAATTTTACGCTCATAATTAAAACACTCAGTTTTTTTTCAAATGGAAAACAAAAAAATAACGAAAAGTCATATTTTGAAATTTTGAGTTTTCAAATACTCGTTTATTTCATGATCGCAATTGGCAAAAAAAAAAAAATGTTTTAGCGAGGTCGAATTCCCGCAAAGCGATCTGTTTCCCCAGAAATAAAGATCCATATAAGAAATAAACGCACCACCACTGACGGGTGCGATCATACCAGCACTAATGCACCGGATCCCATCAGAACTCCGCAGTTAAGCGTGCTTGGGCGAGAGTAGTACTAGGATGGGTGACCTCCTGGGAAGTCCTCGTGTTGCACCCCGCCTATTTTTTCCCCGAACCCCAGATGATTTCGATGCAGACAAAAATAGCTGTCTTAACGGTATTAATTTTACGCTCATAATTAAAACACTCAGTTTTTTTTCAAATGGAAAAAAAAAATAACGAAAAGTCATATTTTTTAAATTTTGAGTTTTCAAATACTCGTTTATTTCATGATCGCAATTGGCAAAAAAAAAAAAAATGTTTTAGCGAGGTCGAATTCCCGCAAAGCGATCTGTTTCCCCAGAAATAAAGATCCATATAAGAAATAAACGCACCACCACTGACGGGTGCGATCATACCAGCACTAATGCACCGGATCCCATCAGAACTCCGCAGTTAAGCGTGCTTGGGCGAGAGTAGTACTAGGATGGGTGACCTCCTGGGAAGTCCTCGTGTTGCACCCCGCCTATTTTTTCCCCGAACCCCAGATGATTTCGATGCAGACAAAAATAGCTGTCTTAACGGTATTAATTTTACGCTCATAATTAAAACACTCAGTTTTTTTTCAAATGGAAAACAAAAAAATAACGAAAAGTCATATTTTTAAATTTTGAGTTTTCAAATACTCGTTTATTTCATGATCGCAATTGGCAAAAAAAAAAAAATGTTTTAGCGAGGTCGAATTCCCGCAAAGCGATCTGTTTCCCCAGAAATAAAGATCCATATAAGAAATAAACGCACCACCACTGACGGGTGCGATCATACCAGCACTAATGCACCGGATCCCATCAGAACTCCGCAGTTAAGCGTGCTTGGGCGAGAGTAGTACTAGGATGGGTGACCTCCTGGGAAGTCCTCGTGTTGCACCCCGCCTATTTTTTCCCCGAACCCCAGATGATTTCGATGCAGACAAAAATAGCTGTCTTAACGGTATTAATTTTACGCTCATAATTAAAACACTCAGTTTTTTTTCAAATGGAAAACAAAAAAATAACGAAAAGTCATATTTTAAATTTTGAGTTTTCAAATACTCGTTTATTTCATGATCGCAATTGGCAAAAAAAAAAAAATGTTTTAGCGAGGTCGAATTCCCGCAAAGCGATCTGTTTCCCCAGAAATAAAGATCCATATAAGAAATAAACGCACCACCACTGACGGGTGCGATCATACCAGCACTAATGCACCGGATCCCATCAGAACTCCGCAGTTAAGCGTGCTTGGGCGAGAGTAGTACTAGGATGGGTGACCTCCTGGGAAGTCCTCGTGTTGCACCCCGCCTATTTTTTCCCCGAACCCCAGATGATTTCGATGCAGACAAAAATAGCTGTCTTAACGGTATTAATTTTACGCTCATAATTAAAACACTCAGTTTTTTTTCAAATGGAAAACAAAAAATAACGAAAAGTCATATTTTTTAAATTTTGAGTGTTTATTCATCGCAAAAAAAAAAAAAAAACCTGGGTCCCATCGAAATCATCTGGGGTTCGGGGAAAAAAAAGGCGGGTGCAACACGAGGACTTCCCAGGAGGTCACCCATCCTAGTACTACTCTCGCCCAAGCACGCTTAACTGGGAGTTCTGATGGGATCCGGTGCATTAGTGCTGGTATGATCGCACCCGTCAGTGGTGGTGCGTTTATTTCTTATATGGATCTTTATTTCTGGGGAAACAGATCGCTTTGCGGGAATTCGACCTCGCTAAAACATTTTTTTTTTTTTCCAATTGCGATCATGAAATAAACGAGTATTTGAAAACTCAAAATTTTAAAATATGACTTTTCGTTATTTTTTTTTTTCCATTTGAAAAAAACTGAGTGTTTTAATTATGAGCGTAAAATTAATACCGTTAAGACAGCTATTTTTGTCTGCATCGAAATCATCTGGGGTTCGGGGAAAAAAAAGGCGGGGTGCAACACGAGGACTTCCCAGGAGGTCACCCATCCTAGTACTACTCTCGCCCAAGCACGCTTAACTGCGGAGTTCTGATGGGATCCGGTGCATTAGTGCTGGTATGATCGCACCCGTCAGTGGTGGTGCGTTTATTTCTTATATGGATCTTTATTTCTGGGGAAACAGATCGCTTTGCGGGAATTCGACCTCGCTAAAAACATTTTTTTTTTTTTGCCAATTGCGATCATGAAATAAACGAGTATTTGAAAACTCAAAATTTAAAAATATGACTTTTCGTTATTTTTTTTTTCCATTTGAAAAAAAACTGAGTGTTTTAATTATGAGCGTAAAATTAATACCGTTAAGACAGCTATTTTTGTCTGCATCGAAATCATCTGGGGTTCGGGGAAAAAATAGGCGGGGTGCAACACGAGGACTTCCCAGGAGGTCACCCATCCTAGTACTACTCTCGCCCAAGCACGCTTAACTGCGGAGTTCTGATGGGATCCGGTGCATTAGTGCTGGTATGATCGCACCCGTCAGTGGTGGTGCGTTTATTTCTTATATGGATCTTTATTTCTGGGGAAACAGATCGCTTTGCGGGAATTCGACCTCGCTAAAACATTTTTTTTTTTTGCCAATTGCGATCATGAAATAAACGAGTATTTGAAAACTCAAAATTTAAAAAATATGACTTTTCGTTATTTTTTTTTTTCCATTTGAAAAAAAACTGAGTGTTTTAATTATGAGCGTAAAATTAATACCGTTAAGACAGCTATTTTTGTCTGCATCGAAATCATCTGGGGTTCGGGGAAAAAAAGGCGGGGTGCAACACGAGGACTTCCCAGGAGGTCACCCATCCTAGTACTACTCTCGCCCAAGCACGCTTAACTGCGGAGTTCTGATGGGATCCGGTGCATTAGTGCTGGTATGATCGCACCCGTCAGTGGTGGTGCGTTTATTTCTTATATGGATCTTTATTTCTGGGGAAACAGATCGCTTTGCGGGAATTCGACCTCGCTAAAACATTTTTTTTTTTTTGCCAATTGCGATCATGAAATAAACGAGTATTTGAAAACTCAAAATTTAAAAAATATGACTTTTCGTTATTTTTTTTTCCATTTGAAAAAAAACTGAGTGTTTTAATTATGAGCGTAAAATTAATACCGTTAAGACAGCTATTTTTGTCTGCATCGAAATCATCTGGGGTTCGGGGAAAAAAAAGGCGGGGTGCAACACGAGGACTTCCCAGGAGGTCACCCATCCTAGTACTACTCTCGCCCAAGCACGCTTAACTGCGGAGTTCTGATGGGATCCGGTGCATTAGTGCTGGTATGATCGCACCCGTCAGTGGTGGTGCGTTTATTTCTTATATGGATCTTTATTTCTGGGGAAACAGATCGCTTTGCGGGAATTCGACCTCGCTAAAACATTTTTTTTTTTTTGCCAATTGCGATCATGAAATAAACGAGTATTTGAAAACTCAAAATTTAAAAAATATGACTTTTCGTTATTTTTTTTTTCCATTTGAAAAAAAACTGAGTGTTTTAATTATGAGCGTAAAATTAATACCGTTAAGACAGCTATTTTTGTCTGCATCGAAATCATCTGGGGTTCGGGGAAAAAATAGGCGGGGTGCAACACGAGGACTTCCCAGGAGGTCACCCATCCTAGTACTACTCTCGCCCAAGCACGCTTAACTGCGGAGTTCTGATGGGATCCGGTGCATTAGTGCTGGTATGATCGCACCCGTCAGTGGTGGTGCGTTTATTTCTTATATGGATCTTTATTTCTGGGAAACAGATCGCTTTGCGGGAATTCGACCTCGCTAAAACATTTTTTTTTTTTTGCCAATTGCGATCATGAAATAAACGAGTATTTGAAAACTCAAAATTTAAAAATATGACTTTTCGTTATTTTTTTTTCCATTTGAAAAAAAACTGAGTGTTTTAATTATGAGCGTAAAATTAATACCGTTAAGACAGCTATTTTTGTCTGCATCGAAATCATCTGGGGTTCGGGGAAAAAAAGGCGGGGTGCAACACGAGGACTTCCCAGGAGGTCACCCATCCTAGTACTACTCTCGCCCAAGCACGCTTAACTGCGGAGTTCTGATGGGATCCGGTGCATTAGTGCTGGTATGATCGCACCCGTCAGTGGTGGTGCGTTTATTTCTTATATGGATCTTTATTTCTGGGGAAACAGATCGCTTTGCGGGAATTCGACCTCGCTAAAACATTTTTTTTTTTTTGCCAATTGCGATCATGAAATAAACGAGTATTTGAAAACTCAAAATTTCAAAATATGACTTTTCGTTATTTTTTTTTCCATTTGAAAAAAAACTGAGTGTTTTAATTATGAGCGTAAAATTAATACCGTTAAGACAGCTATTTTTGTCTGCATCGAAATCATCTGGGGTTCGGGGAAAAAAAGGCGGGGTGCAACACGAGGACTTCCCAGGAGGTCACCCATCCTAGTACTACTCTCGCCCAAGCACGCTTAACTGCGGAGTTCTGATGGGATCCGGTGCATTAGTGCTGGTATGATCGCACCCGTCAGTGGTGGTGCGTTTATTTCTTATATGGATCTTTATTTCTGGGGAAACAGATCGCTTTGCGGGAATTCGACCTCGCTAAAACATTTTTTTTTTTTTGCCAATTGCGATCATGAAATAAACGAGTATTTGAAAACTCAAAATTTAAAAAATATGACTTTTCGTTATTTTTTTGTTTTCCATTTGAAAAAAAACTGAGTGTTTTAATTATGAGCGTAAAATTAATACCGTTAGACAGCTATTTTTGTCTGCATCGAAATCATCTGGGGTTCGGGGAAAAAAAGGCGGGGTGCAACACGAGGACTTCCCAGGAGGTCACCCATCCTAGTACTACTCTCGCCCAAGCACGCTTAACTGCGGAGTTCTGATGGGATCCGGTGCATTAGTGCTGGTATGATCGCACCCGTCAGTGGTGGTGCGTTTATTTCTTATATGGATCTTTATTTCTGGGGAAACAGATCGCTTTGCGGGAATTCGACCTCGCTAAAACATTTTTTTTTTTTTGCCAATTGCGATCATGAAATAAACGAGTATTTGAAAACTCAAAATTTAAAAAATATGACTTTTCGTTATTTTTTTTTTTCCATTTGAAAAAAAACTGAGTGTTTTAATTATGAGCGTAAAATTAATACCGTTAAGACAGCTATTTTTGTCTGCATCGAAATCATCTGGGGTTCGGGGAAAAAATAGGCGGGGTGCAACACGAGGACTTCCCAGGAGGTCACCCATCCTAGTACTACTCTCGCCCAAGCACGCTTAACTGCGGAGTTCTGATGGGATCCGGTGCATTAGTGCTGGTATGATCGCACCCGTCAGTGGTGGTGCGTTTATTTCTTATATGGATCTTTATTTCTGGGGAAACAGATCGCTTTGCGGGAATTCGACCTCGCTAAAACATTTTTTTTTTTTTTCCAATTGCGATCATGAAATAAACGAGTATTTGAAAACTCAAAATTTAAAAAATATGACTTTTCGTTATTTTTTTTTTTCCATTTGAAAAAAAACTGAGTGTTTTAATTATGAGCGTAAAATTAATACCGTTAAGACAGCTATTTTTGTCTGCATCGAAATCATCTGGGGTTCGGGGAAAAAATAGGCGGGGTGCAACACGAGGACTTCCCAGGAGGTCACCCATCCTAGTACTACTCTCGCCCAAGCACGCTTAACTGCGGAGTTCTGATGGGATCCGGTGCATTAGTGCTGGTATGATCGCACCCGTCAGTGGTGGTGCGTTTATTTCTTATATGGATCTTTATTTCTGGGGAAACAGATCGCTTTGCGGGAATTCGACCTCGCTAAAACATTTTTTTTTTTTGCCAATTGCGATCATGAAATAAAACGAGTATTTGAAAACTCAAAATTTAAAAAAATATGACTTTTCGTTATTTTTTTTTTTCCATTTGAAAAAAAACTGAGTGTTTTAATTATGAGCGTAAAATTAATACCGTTAAGACAGCTATTTTTGTCTGCATCGAAATCATCTGGGGTTCGGGGAAAAAAAGGCGGGGTGCAACACGAGGACTTCCCAGGAGGTCACCCATCCTAGTACTACTCTCGCCCAAGCACGCTTAACTGCGGAGTTCTGATGGGATCCGGTGCATTAGTGCTGGTATGATCGCACCCGTCAGTGGTGGTGCGTTTATTTCTTATATGGATCTTTATTTCTGGGGAAACAGATCGCTTTGCGGGAATTCGACCTCGCTAAAACATTTTTTTTTTTTTTTGCCAATTGCGATCATGAAATAAACGAGTATTTGAAAACTCAAAATTTAAAAAATATGACTTTTCGTTATTTTTTTTTTTCCATTTGAAAAAAAACTGAGTGTTTTAATTATGAGCGTAAAATTAATACCGTTAAGACAGCTATTTTTGTCTGCATCGAAATCATCTGGGGTTCGGGGAAAAAATAGGCGGGGTGCAACACGAGGACTTCCCAGGAGGTCACCCATCCTAGTACTACTCTCGCCCAAGCACGCTTAACTGCGGAGTTCTGATGGGATCCGGTGCATTAGTGCTGGTATGATCGCACCCGTCAGTGGTGGTGCGTTTATTTCTTATATGGATCTTTATTTCTGGGGAAACAGATCGCTTTGCGGGAATTCGACCTCGCTAAAACATTTTTTTTTTTTTGCCAATTGCGATCATGAAATAAACGAGTATTTGAAAACTCAAAATTTAAAAAATATGACTTTTCGTTATTTTTTTTTTCCATTTGAAAAAAAACTGAGTGTTTTAATTATGAGCGTAAAATTAATACCGTTAAGACAGCTATTTTTGTCTGCATCGAAATCATCTGGGGTTCGGGGAAAAAATAGGCGGGGTGCAACACGAGGACTTCCCAGGAGGTCACCCATCCTAGTACTACTCTCGCCCAAGCACGCTTAACTGCGGAGTTCTGATGGGATCCGGTGCATTAGTGCTGGTATGATCGCACCCGTCAGTGGTGGTGCGTTTATTTCTTATATGGATCTTTATTTCTGGGGAAACAGATCGCTTTGCGGGAATTCGACCTCGCTAAAACATTTTTTTTTTTTTGCCAATTGCGATCATGAAATAAACGAGTATTTGAAAACTCAAAATTTAAAAAATATGACTTTTCGTTATTTTTTGTTTTCCATTTGAAAAAAAACTGAGTGTTTTAATTATGAGCGTAAAATTAATACCGTTAAGACAGCTATTTTTGTCTGCATCGAAATCATCTGGGGTTCGGGGAAAAAAGGCGGGGTGCAACACGAGGACTTCCCAGGAGGTCACCCATCCTAGTACTACTCTCGCCCAAGCACGCTTAACTGCGGAGTTCTGATGGGATCCGGTGCATTAGTGCTGGTATGATCGCACCCGTCAGTGGTGGTGCGTTTATTTCTTATATGGATCTTTATTTCTGGGGAAACAGATCGCTTTGCGGGAATTCGACCTCGCTAAAACATTTTTTTTTTTTGCCAATTGCGATCATGAAATAAACGAGTATTTGAAAACTCAAAATTTAAAAATATGACTTTTCGTTATTTTTTTTTTCCATTTGAAAAAAAACTGAGTGTTTTAATTATGAGCGTAAAATTAATACCGTTAAGACAGCTATTTTTGTCTGCATCGAAATCATCTGGGGTTCGGGGAAAAAAAGGCGGGGTGCAACACGAGGACTTCCCAGGAGGTCACCCATCCTAGTACTACTCTCGCCCAAGCACGCTTAACTGCGGAGTTCTGATGGGATCCGGTGCATTAGTGCTGGTATGATCGCACCCGTCAGTGGTGGTGCGTTTATTTCTTATATGGATCTTTATTTCTGGGGAAACAGATCGCTTTGCGGGAATTCGACCTCGCTAAAACATTTTTTTTTTTTTGCCAATTGCGATCATGAAATAAACGAGTATTTGAAAACTCAAAATTTCAAAATATGACTTTTCGTTATTTTTGTTTTCCATTTGAAAAAAAACTGAGTGTTTTAATTATGAGCGTAAAATTAATACCGTTAAGACAGCTTTTTTTGTCTGCATCGAAATCATCTGGGGTTCGGGGAAAAAAAGGCGGGGTGCAACACGAGGACTTCCCAGGAGGTCACCCATCCTAGTACTACTCTCGCCCAAGCACGCTTAACTGCGGAGTTCTGATGGGATCCGGTGCATTAGTGCTGGTATGATCGCACCCGTCAGTGGTGGTGCGTTTATTTCTTATATGGATCTTTATTTCTGGGGAAACAGATCGCTTTGCGGGAATTCGACCTCGCTAAAACATTTTTTTTTTTTTGCCAATTGCGATCATGAAATAAACGAGTATTTGAAAACTCAAAATTTAAAAAAATATGACTTTTCGTTATTTTTTTTTTCCATTTGAAAAAAAACTGAGTGTTTTAATTATGAGCGTAAAATTAATACCGTTAAGACAGCTATTTTTGTCTGCATCGAAATCATCTGGGGTTCGGGGAAAAAAAGGCGGGGTGCAACACGAGGACTTCCCAGGAGGTCACCCATCCTAGTACTACTCTCGCCCAAGCACGCTTAACTGCGGAGTTCTGATGGGATCCGGTGCATTAGTGCTGGTATGATCGCACCCGTCAGTGGTGGTGCGTTTATTTCTTATATGGATCTTTATTTCTGGGGAAACAGATCGCTTTGCGGGAATTCGACCTCGCTAAAACATTTTTTTTTTTTTGCCAATTGCGATCATGAAATAAACGAGTATTTGAAAACTCAAAATTTAAAAAATATGACTTTTCGTTATTTTTTTTTTTCCATTTGAAAAAAAACTGAGTGTTTTAATTATGAGCGTAAAATTAATACCGTTAAGACAGCTATTTTTGTCTGCATCGAAATCATCTGGGGTTCGGGGAAAAAAAAGGCGGGGTGCAACACGAGGACTTCCCAGGAGGTCACCCATCCTAGTACTACTCTCGCCCAAGCACGCTTAACTGCGGAGTTCTGATGGGATCCGGTGCATTAGTGCTGGTATGATCGCACCCGTCAGTGGTGGTGCGTTTATTTCTTATATGGATCTTTATTTCTGGGGAAACAGATCGCTTTGCGGGAATTCGACCTCGCTAAAACATTTTTTTTTTTTTGCCAATTGCGATCATGAAATAAACGAGTATTTGAAAACTCAAAATTTAAAAAATATGACTTTTCGTTTTTTTTTTTTTCCATTTGAAAAAAAACTGAGTGTTTTAATTATGAGCGTAAAATTAATACCGTTAAGACAGCTATTTTTGTCTGCATCGAAATCATCTGGGGTTCGGGGAAAAAAAGGCGGGGTGCAACACGAGGACTTCCCAGGAGGTCACCCATCCTAGTACTACTCTCGCCCAAGCACGCTTAACTGCGGAGTTCTGATGGGATCCGGTGCATTAGTGCTGGTATGATCGCACCCGTCAGTGGTGGTGCGTTTATTTCTTATATGGATCTTTATTTCTGGGGAAACAGATCGCTTTGCGGGAATTCGACCTCGCTAAAACATTTTTTTTTTTTTGCCAATTGCGATCATGAAATAAACGAGTATTTGAAAACTCAAAATTTAAAAAATATGACTTTTCGTTATTTTTTTTTTTCCATTTGAAAAAAAACTGAGTGTTTTAATTATGAGCGTAAAATTAATACCGTTAAGACAGCTATTTTTGTCTGCATCGAAATCATCTGGGGTTCGGGGAAAAAATAGGCGGGGTGCAACACGAGGACTTCCCAGGAGGTCACCCATCCTAGTACTACTCTCGCCCAAGCACGCTTAACTGCGGAGTTCTGATGGGATCCGGTGCATTAGTGCTGGTATGATCGCACCCGTCAGTGGTGGTGCGTTTATTTCTTATATGGATCTTTATTTCTGGGAAACAGATCGCTTTGCGGGAATTCGACCTCGCTAAAACATTTTTTTTTTTTTTGCCAATTGCGATCATGAAATAAACGAGTATTTGAAAACTCAAAATTTAAAAAATATGACTTTTCGTTATTTTTTTTTTTCCATTTGAAAAAAAACTGAGTGTTTTAATTATGAGCGTAAAATTAATACCGTTAAGACAGCTATTTTTGTCTGCATCGAAATCATCTGGGGTTCGGGGAAAAAAAGGCGGGGTGCAACACGAGGACTTCCCAGGAGGTCACCCATCCTAGTACTACTCTCGCCCAAGCACGCTTAACTGCGGAGTTCTGATGGGATCCGGTGCATTAGTGCTGGTATGATCGCACCCGTCAGTGGTGGTGCGTTTATTTCTTATATGGATCTTTATTTCTGGGGAAACAGATCGCTTTGCGGGAATTCGACCTCGCTAAAACATTTTTTTTTTTTTGCCAATTGCGATCATGAAATAAACGAGTATTTGAAAACTCAAAATTTAAAAATATGACTTTTCGTTATTTTTTTTTCCATTTGAAAAAAAACTGAGTGTTTTAATTATGAGCGTAAAATTAATACCGTTAAGACAGCTATTTTTGTCTGCATCGAAATCATCTGGGGTTCGGGGAAAAAAAAGGCGGGGTGCAACACGAGGACTTCCCAGGAGGTCACCCATCCTAGTACTACTCTCGCCCAAGCACGCTTAACTGCGGAGTTCTGATGGGATCCGGTGCATTAGTGCTGGTATGATCGCACCCGTCAGTGGTGGTGCGTTTATTTCTTATATGGATCTTTATTTCTGGGGAAACAGATCGCTTTGCGGGAATTCGACCTCGCTAAAACATTTTTTTTTTTTTGCCAATTGCGATCATGAAATAAACGAGTATTTGAAAACTCAAAATTTAAAAAATATGACTTTTCGTTATTTTTTTTTTTCCATTTGAAAAAAAACTGAGTTTTTAATTATGAGCGTAAAATTAATACCGTTAAGACAGCTATTTTTGTCTGCATCGAAATCATCTGGGGTTCGGGGAAAAAAAGGCGGGGTGCAACACGAGGACTTCCCAGGAGGTCACCCATCCTAGTACTACTCTCGCCCAAGCACGCTTAACTGCGGAGTTCTGATGGGATCCGGTGCATTAGTGCTGGTATGATCGCACCCGTCAGTGTGGTGCGTTTATTTCTTATATGGATCTTTATTTCTGGGAAACAGATCGCTTTGCGGGAATTCGACCTCGCTAAAACATTTTTTTTTTTTTGCCAATTGCGATCATGAAATAAACGAGTATTTGAAAACTCAAAATTTAAAAATATGACTTTTCGTTATTTTTTTTTTTCCATTTGAAAAAAAACTGAGTGTTTTAATTATGAGCGTAAAATTAATACCGTTAAGACAGCTATTTTTGTCTGCATCGAAATCATCTGGGGTTCGGGGAAAAAAAAGGCGGGGTGCAACACGAGGACTTCCCAGGAGGTCACCCATCCTAGTACTACTCTCGCCCAAGCACGCTTAACTGCGGAGTTCTGATGGGATCCGGTGCATTAGTGCTGGTATGATCGCACCCGTCAGTGGTGGTGCGTTTATTTCTTATATGGATCTTTATTTCTGGGGAAACAGATCGCTTTGCGGGAATTCGACCTCGCTAAAACATTTTTTTTTTTTTGCCAATTGCGATCATGAAATAAACGAGTATTTGAAAACTCAAAATTTAAAAAATATGACTTTTCGTTATTTTTTTTTTTTCCATTTGAAAAAAAACTGAGTGTTTTAATTATGAGCGTAAAATTAATACCGTTAAGACAGCTATTTTTGTCTGCATCGAAATCATCTGGGGTTCGGGGAAAAAATAGGCGGGGTGCAACACGAGGACTTCCCAGGAGGTCACCCATCCTAGTACTACTCTCGCCCAAGCACGCTTAACTGCGGAGTTCTGATGGGATCCGGTGCATTAGTGCTGGTATGATCGCACCCGTCAGTGGTGGTGCGTTTATTTCTTATATGGATCTTTATTTCTGGGGAAACAGATCGCTTTGCGGGAATTCGACCTCGCTAAAACATTTTTTTTTTTTTTGCCAATTGCGATCATGAAATAAACGAGTATTTGAAAACTCAAAATTTAAAAAATATGACTTTTCGTTATTTTTTGTTTTCCATTTGAAAAAAAACTGAGTGTTTTAATTATGAGCGTAAAATTAATACCGTTAAGACAGCTATTTTTGTCTGCATCGAAATCATCTGGGGTTCGGGGAAAAAATAGGCGGGGTGCAACACGAGGACTTCCCAGGAGGTCACCCATCCTAGTACTACTCTCGCCCAAGCACGCTTAACTGCGGAGTTCTGATGGGATCCGGTGCATTAGTGCTGGTATGATCGCACCCGTCAGTGGTGGTGCGTTTATTTCTTATATGGATCTTTATTTCTGGGGAAACAGATCGCTTTGCGGGAATTCGACCTCGCTAAAACATTTTTTTTTTTTTGCCAATTGCGATCATGAAATAAACGAGTATTTGAAAACTCAAAATTTAAAAAATATGACTTTTCGTTATTTTTTTTTCCATTTGAAAAAAAACTGAGTGTTTTAATTATGAGCGTAAAATTAATACCGTTAAGACAGCTATTTTTGTCTGCATCGAAATCATCTGGGGTTCGGGGAAAAAAAAGGCGGGGTGCAACACGAGGACTTCCCAGGAGGTCACCCATCCTAGTACTACTCTCGCCCAAGCACGCTTAACTGCGGAGTTCTGATGGGATCCGGTGCATTAGTGCTGGTATGATCGCACCCGTCAGTGGTGGTGCGTTTATTTCTTATATGGATCTTTATTTCTGGGGAAACAGATCGCTTTGCGGGAATTCGACCTCGCTAAAACATTTTTTTTTTTTTGCCAATTGCGATCATGAAATAAACGAGTATTTGAAAACTCAAAATTTAAAAAATATGACTTTTCGTTATTTTTTTGTTTTCCATTTGAAAAAAAACTGAGTGTTTTAATTATGAGCGTAAAATTAATACCGTTAAGACAGCTATTTTTGTCTGCATCGAAATCATCTGGGGTTCGGGGAAAAAATAGGCGGGGTGCAACACGAGGACTTCCCAGGAGGTCACCCATCCTAGTACTACTCTCGCCCAAGCACGCTTAACTGCGGAGTTCTGATGGGATCCGGTGCATTAGTGCTGGTATGATCGCACCCGTCAGTGGTGGTGCGTTTATTTCTTATATGGATCTTTATTTCTGGGGAAACAGATCGCTTTGCGGGAATTCGACCTCGCTAAAACATTTTTTTTTTTTTGCCAATTGCGATCATGAAATAAACGAGTATTTGAAAACTCAAAATTTAAAAAATATGACTTTTCGTTATTTTTTTGTTTTCCATTTGAAAAAAAACTGAGTGTTTTAATTATGAGCGTAAAATTAATACCGTTAAGACAGCTATTTTTGTCTGCATCGAAATCATCTGGGGTTCGGGGAAAAAAGGCGGGTGCAACACGAGGACTTCCCAGGAGGTCACCCATCCTAGTACTACTCTCGCCCAAGCACGCTTAACTGCGGAGTTCTGATGGGATCCGGTGCATTAGTGCTGGTATGATCGCACCCGTCAGTGGTGGTGCGTTTATTTCTTATATGGATCTTTATTTCTGGGGAAACAGATCGCTTTGCGGGAATTCGACCTCGCTAAAACATTTTTTTTTTTTTGCCAATTGCGATCATGAAATAAACGAGTATTTGAAAACTCAAAATTTAAAAATATGACTTTTCGTTATTTTTTTTTCCATTTGAAAAAAAACTGAGTGTTTTAATTATGAGCGTAAAATTAATACCGTTAAGACAGCTATTTTTGTCTGCATCGAAATCATCTGGGGTTCGGGGAAAAAATAGGCGGGGTGCAACACGAGGACTTCCCAGGAGGTCACCCATCCTAGTACTACTCTCGCCCAAGCACGCTTAACTGCGGAGTTCTGATGGGATCCGGTGCATTAGTGCTGGTATGATCGCACCCGTCAGTGGTGGTGCGTTTATTTCTTATATGGATCTTTATTTCTGGGGAAACAGATCGCTTTGCGGGAATTCGACCTCGCTAAAACATTTTTTTTTTTTTGCCAATTGCGATCATGAAATAAACGAGTATTTGAAAACTCAAAATTTCAAAAATATCACTTTTCGTTATTTTTGTTTTCCATTTGAAAAAAAAACTGAGTGTTTTAATTATGAGCGTAAAATTAATACCGTTAAGACAGCTATTTTTGTCTGCATCGAAATCATCTGGGTTCGGGGAAAAAAAGGCGGGGTGCAACACGAGGACTTCCCAGGAGGTCACCCATCCTAGTACTACTCTCGCCCAAGCACGCTTAACTGCGGAGTTCTGATGGGATCGGTGCATTAGTGCTGGTATGATCGCACCCGTCAGTGGTGGTGCGTTGATTTCTTATATTGATCTTCATTTCTGGGGAAACAGATCGCTCTGGCTGCCGGGTACTGAGAATCGGACGCTCGACTAACCAGCATTCATTTATTTCGTGTTTTAATGCTCTATTATCTTATCAAGTACTGAGTACATGAAAATTACATATTTCCCGCTTGATTCATAAAATTCATACCATAAATTTTCAATAATATCAACATACAAGCTATATTACTGTTTATTCTTTGTTGTATTCGCCTCTTGATTTAGAATTGACACATAGAATATAAAATGTCTTGTGTGAGGTTTGCTTTTTTAATTATGAGTAGAGCGTAAGATAATTCATATATATATACGGTATAGTACATTAAGTAATCACTTCTTTCTAGTTTCTGGTTCAATTGAACCATCCTGCCAATATAATCCCTACTAGAAAAAAAGTCTCAGTTGAGAAAAAATATCTGCGAGAAGAGTGAGAGGATCAGCTAACAACGCCAAAACGAACTAGACAAAGCATACTAGAATCAGCGACAGTCCTAGGTATCCTCTAGGATTCATGTGAAGAATTCATCCTCACATCTGCTAATTTGATCTACTCCGCATCTAAGCATATCAATTAGCTAGACATTAACTGGTGCGGAGCTTGCTAGATTCCGTATTTGAGGTGAAGAGATAATCGAAAATTCTAGCAATTATTATTGCTAAAGGTGTTCCACTCATAAAGCCGCCAAACTCCATGCTCGAGATCAATTAAGTGTCTCCGACTGACTTATATTAAATTCTCTATAATATTAGTCACAGTGCATTTATATGCTCTAAATTGAGACAAAGCTGATGCATTAACCAGAATCGTCTCCAATCGGGGAATGGAAATCGTAAGTATTCACAATGCCAAATCCCTAGCTCCTGGATCTTCACAAAAAACAGTATTTTCTTTCTTTATAGCCCACAAAAAAGATAATATCTAATCTATACAATGAAAAAATAATAAAACTGCATCGAATGATTGTTTGAAATAATAACTCAGATAGAGATTCAAAATATCAAACCTTTAGTTCGATCTTATCTTATTGTAATTTCTCTGTATAATGGAAGAAAAAACCAAGAACTTATGGTTGTGTTTCTATCCTTAAATTGTTGATAATGCAATTAAAATTAATACTGCGTCAACATAATATCACTAATCTATCTTTCAGTTCTTTGGATGATACTGAAGCAATGCTCTGACCAGAAGCCATATCTAATACTGTGTCGTGTGGAGATAATTCGGTGACTTGTATTACGCAAAGAAGAGTAACCAACATAGATCTGCTGTAGTAGCGATTAACCAAGACTAACGCAAACTAATTCCAGAAACCGGGATTTACCCTTTCACTCATGCCTTCTTCAGCTGGAACCCGTAGCCTAAGAGAACACCAGTACGCTGAGAATGACTGACCTGCGATACGTCAAAGCACGACTATGAAACTTAGAGCGGCTTTTAGAAATCGGCTTTGAATCGGAGATTCCCTTTTTTGCGTCCGTGCTGGGTTGATAAACAATTGAATCGCAATTCCTCTCTCTTGATGGATGAGCCGAAATATTGGCTTTTAGAATCTCTTTTCTCATCAAACATTGTGGACAATTATCATAGTAATAATAGTTTTCTATAAGCCGAGAGGATATACACACGTATTCACAACGTCAGCTTGTTTCATCCCGTGTGAAGTGAACGTGTCGGACTGCACAATAGACCTTCTCGTAAGACCCAAACATTTAATTATCTATGTTTCTGGTATTGAATCTCTAGTGAGTCGTTGCAAGCGCCAATCATGTGAATCTACATAACTGCTCCTATGTTCTAACAACACATACGACACAACCTCTATACAGAAGAAATATTTCAACTTATTCGGAAATAAAGTGGATAACTATTGTATTATCCAAAATTAAAATGAACTCAAATAAACAATTTTATCTGGAACCACATTCTGTTCTTATTACCATATTTACAAACCTTAACCATAAAAATCGTGAGCGTGTCTCCAAATAAAAATTTTCCCAATATAACACCCACCCATTGTACACGTACAGCAAATAATTTCGTGTTCTCAAAACTTGCATCCTCATTAAATATGCAGTATACTAAGAGCGCTCCATACGAAGTTGCGCATACTAAAAAAAACATAGGCGATACGTGAGCTTGCTGCATGCTCTGCACCTCAATCTGCAGATGGAGAGTCGTCTCTCCACACGAAGGTCTGAGAGGTCCCCCCTATACCTTTTTTCACATAACTTCTCCTCTGTCGCAAGACTCTGTCTAGATTGCGAGTGGAAGTTCGTGATTCAGTTATCTCTCAGGCACAGAAGAACATCCCAAATAATACCAAAATAATAGGGTCGCTATATGATGACTTGATAATGTGATATGCGATCGGCACACCACGCTAGTGATGATGGGTCCGGTCTGTATATTTCTATTTTATGATAACTGACCTACCTTATATTTTATTTGGGTAAATCGAAGTAGAGTGCAAGCTATTAGAGGTTGAATCCTACGCATCCTCTAGCTAAGCACAATTTTTTTGTTTTTTCCTTTCTCATATGCGTCTGTATGCATGAAAATTAATATTGCGATTGCATATTGTGTGTATATATACTCGAGAAAATCCATGTCAAATAGATACTAATCAGTACTTTACTTCGTTCATTTGTGTAGATTTTGAACGCGGTGTATCGATAAGAATATTCTGGCTGAGTGTTTTATTTTTTAGCGTAAAATTAATACCGTTTAGACAGCTATTTTTGTCTGCTTACAAATCATCTGGGGTTCGGGGAAAAAAAGGCGGGGTGCAACACTAGGACTTCCCAGGAGGTCACCCATCCTAGTACTACTCTCGTCCAAGCACGCTTAACTGCAGAGTTCTGATGGGATCCGGTGCATTAGTCTGTCAATATCACCCGTAATGTGCGTAGGTATTTTCATTATAATGGATCTTATTCTGGGGAAACAGACAATCGCTTTCGACGGAATCGACCATCGCTAAACCTAGTATTAGATTATCTTTTTACTTACTCAAATTTGCAGATTCCATGAAAATAACACTGCAGTTAATTTCGATAAACTCTTAAAAATTTCGACAAAAATATCACTCATTTTCGTTTATCTTAACTCGTTTTCCATTATGCAAAATTAAAAAAAAACTTGAAGTTATTTAACATTATGAAGCGTTTAAATAATACCGCTTAGAAAAGCTCAATTTTTGAATAAAGACACCTGACCCATTCGATCAGTCAAATCTGGAAGCCGATTATCGGCCTGGTATAATACTAAAAATAATTATGAACAGATAGGTGCATAACACAAGTAAACTTTCTGCGAGAAGTTAATGAGAGTTCACAAATGCCTGAAGTTACTACTCTCGCCCAAAGCACGCTAGTTATAACTCCGAAGGTAAGTTCTCTGTAGTGAGGAGCCATATCACGGTTATGCATTAGTAGCTCCAAACCACCGAATATGATCGAAATCATCCCGTCAGGTGTAGTGAAACCGTTATATTTCATTAATATGTGGAAATCTTATATTTCGGTATTAGAGTAAACAATCGCTAATTGCGGGGGGAATAATCGACTCGCTAAAACATTTTTTTTATTTTGCCAATTGCGATCATGAATTAAACGATTATTTGAAAACTCAAAAATTCAAAAACTAATACACAGCTTTCGTCATAAAATTTTTGTATTCTCTGTTGAAAAAAAACTGAGTGTTTAAATTATGAGCGTAAAATTAATACCGTCAACACAGCTATTTTTGTCTGCATCCAAATTATCTCATTGGGGTACGGGGAAAAAAAAAGTAGGGGTGCAACATGAGGACTTCCTAGGAGGTCACCCATCCTAGTACTACTCTCGTCCAAGCACGCTTAACTGCGGAGATCTAATGGGATCCGGTGCATTAGTGCTGGTATGATCGCATCCGTAAGTGGTGGTGCGTCTATTTATTATATGGATCTTTATTTCTATGGAAACAGATCGCTTTGCGGGAATTCGACCTCGCTAAAACATTTTTTTTTTTTTGCCAATTGCGATCATGACATAAACGAGTATTTGAAAACTCAGAAATTTTCAAAAAGTATCACTCTTTTCGTTATCTTTTGTTTTCCATTTGAAAAAAAAAACTGAGTGTTTTAATTATGAGCGTAAAATTAATACCGTTAAGACAGCTATTTTTGTCTGCATCGAAATCATCTGGGTTCGGGGAAAAAATAGGCGGGATGCAACACGAGGACTTCCCAGGAAATCACCCATCCTAGTACTACTCTAGCCCAAGCACGCTTAACTGCGGAATTCTGATGGGATCCGGAGCATTAGTGCTGGTATGATCGCACCCGTTAGTGGTGGTGCGTTTTTTTCTTATATGGTTCTTTATTTTTGGGGAAACAGTTTGTTTTGCGGGAATTTGACCTCGCTAAAGTATTTTTTTTTTCCAATTGCGATACTGAAATAATACGAGTGATTCGAAAACCTAAAATTTCAAAATATCACTTTGTGTTTTGTTTCCATCTGCAAGAAAAACTGAGTGTTTTTTATTTATAAGAGCGTGTAAGAAATTATACCTTAGACAGCTATTCTCTTGTCTGCATCCAGAATCATAGTGGCGGTCGGGAAAAAATAGCGGGAATGGCAGACACGAGGATCTCCCGTAGGGAGGTCACCCCATCCCGCTAGTACTACTTCTCCGCCAAGCACGCTTAACTGCGGAGTTCTTATGGGATCAAGTGCATTAGTGCTGGTATGATCGCACCCGTCGGGGGTGGTGCGTTTATTTCTTATATGGATCTTTATTTATGGGGAAACAGATCGCTTTGCGGGAATTCGAGCACGCAGGAAACATTTTTTTTTTTTTTGCCAATTGCAATCATGAAATAAATAAACGAGTATTTGAAAATCAAAATTTCAAAATATGACACTTCTTCGTATATTGTTATGTTTTCACCGTTTTGAAAAACAAACTGCTTAGGTGTAATTATGAGCGTAAAAATTAATATCGTCAAGAAACAGCATATTTTTTGTGACTGCATCGAATCATCTGGGTATCGGCGGAAAAAAAAGGCGGGGGCTTGCAAACACGAGGAGCCTGGCTTCCCAGGAGGTCACGCATGCCTTTAGTATACTTCTCGTCCAAGTCACGTTAACGTGCGGAGATCTGATGGGAATCCGCCGGTACCTGCAATTAGTGGCTGGTTGTATGATCGCACCCTGTTCCAGTGTGTGTGCGTTTATTTTTATTTAATGAGGATCTTTTTTGGGGAAACAGATTGCTTTGGGGGAATTCGGCCCCGCTAAAAATTTTTTTTTTTTTTTGCCAATTGGGATCATGAAATAAACGAGTATTTGAAACTCAAAATTTCAAATATCACTGTTCTTATCTATTGTTTTCCATTTGGAAAAAAACTGATTGTTTTAATTATGAGCGTAAAATGAATACCGTTAAGACAGCTATTTTTTTCAGCATCGAAATCATCTGGGGATCGGGAAAAAAAAAGGCGGGGTGAAACACGAGGACTTCCCAGGAGGACACCAATCCTAGTACTACTCTCGCCCAAACACGCTCAACTACGGAGTTCTGATGGGATCCGATGCATTAGTGCAGGTATGATAAGCAGCCCGGCCAGGTTGTGATGCGTATTTATTTCTATATGGATCTTATTTCTGGGTAAGGAAACAGATCGCTTGCAGGGAATCCCGTGCGACCTGCCAAAACATTTTTTTTTTTTTTGCCATTGCGATCATGAAATAAACGATATTTGAAAACTCAAAAATTTAAAAAATATGACTTTTCGTTAGTTCTTTTGTTTTCCATTTGAAAAAAGACTGAGTGTTTTAATTATCCTATGACGCGCTAACTCCTCTCTCCCGTTGTATGACAGCTATCTTTTGTCGTGCATCGACATTAATCTGGTAGTTCGGTTTGGGAAAAAAATTATTGCGGGATCCTTTTGCAACACGAGGACTTCCTTTCATGTCCCCAGAGGTTCAACCCATCCTAGTACTTTCCACTACAGTCATGCTTCAAGCACGTTCTTTTAACTGCTGGTAGGTTACTGATGGGATCCGGCGTGATGCATTAGTGCTGGTTATGATCGCAAGGCTAAGCCCTGTCCCGCTAAGTCCGTGGTGCACCCTATAACGATAAGCTTAACTCCTCTATTATTTGGATCTTTTTATTCCTCTGCTCCACCTTTGCGGTAAAGTGAACCTGTCCTTTGTTGATCCGACTTTTCTTTTTACTATCCCCTCTGCTTTAAAACACCTTATTTTAATATTTTTTTGTCCATTATTGACATCAGGAATAATATCAACTTCTACGTTAGAATAAATTATTGAAAAACTCAAAATTGAAGTATCACTATTTCGTTTATTTTGTCTTTTCTTCATCTGAAAAAATAAATAACCTGAATTTTTAGATTAGATGTTAGGCGTAAATATAATACCGTCAAACACAGCTATTATTATGTCTGCATGTCGAAATCCGATTCTACTTGTGGGTTCCCTCAAGCGGAAAATCCAAAGAAAAATTGGCGGATGTGCCAACTTCTAGTTATCCCGTAGTATTCGCTACGAGAGGTCATACTCTCATCACCTTAGTTAACTAACCATACTCGAGTCCTCCCTAAGCCAACGCTTAACTGTCAAAAAGGATATCTTTGAATCCGGGATCCGGGCTTGACATTCGTGACTGTATGAAATCGCACCGTCACTGAATTACGTGGTGGTGGAGATATTTTCTTATATGGGAACTCTATAATCTGGCGAAAACAGATCAGCTTTGCGGGAATCGACCTTCTGCTAAACATATTTTTAATAATAATTAATGGCCCAATTGTACAAACGATCATTAAAATAACCAACGCAATCAAGAGAATACTTTCAAAAACATCAAAAAAATTTTAATATTTCCAAACAATTTGTATTTTCCCAAGCACTCTTTTATAGTTCGTTATACTAATTGTTTCGCATTGAAAAAAACTGAACCCGAATGTTTTAATTGAAATAAGAGCGGTAACCAATTAATAAACCCTTAAGACAAGCTATTTTTGTCTGCCAAGTCGGAATCAATCTGGTGGTCTCGTCGAAACGGACAAAAACAATAGGCGTGGTGTCAAGCAAGACCTAACCATGAGAGGTACATCCTCAGTACTGACCTCTCGAACCCAAAGCACGCAATAACTGCCGGAAGTTCTGATAGGAAATCCGATAATGCATTTATGCCTAAAGATATATGATCGCACCCGCTCAGGGTGCGTGGTAGATTTTTTTATGGATCTTTATTTCTGGGGGAACAGATCGCTTTGCGCTGCCCCAAATTCACCTGCCCGCTAAAAAACATTTTTTTATTTTTATGTCTAAATTGCGAATCATGGAAATAAAACGAAGTATATCGAAGAAAACTCAAAATTTCAATTAATATCACTTTTTCGTAATCCTTTTCCCTTTTAATTTGAAAAAAAACTGAGTGTGTTAATTATGAGCGTAAAATTAAATACCGTTAAACAGCTATTTTTTTCTGCATCGAAATCATCTGGGGTTCGGGAAAAAAAAGGCGGGGTGCAACACGAGGACTTCCCAGGAGGTCACCCATCCTAGTACTACTCTCGCCCAAGCACGCTTAACTGCGGAGTTCTGATGGGATCCGGTGCATTAGTGCTGGTATGATCGCACCCGTCAGTGGTGGTGCGTTTATTTCTTATATGGATCTTTATTTCTGGGGAAACAGATCGCTTTGCGGGAATTCGACCTCGCTTAAAACATTTTTTTTTTTTGCCAATTGCGATATTGAAATAAACGAGTATTTGGAAAACTCAAAATTTCAAAATATTTTTTTCGTTATTTTGTTTTCCGTTTGAAAAAAAACGAGTGTTTTAATTATGAGCGTAAAATTAATACCGTAAAGACAGCTATTTTTGTCTGCATCCGAAATCATCGGGGGTACGGGAAAAAAAAAGTAGGGGTGCAACACGAGGACTTCCCAGGAGGTCACCCATCCTAGTACTACTCTCGCCCAAGCACGCTTAACTGCAGAGTTCTGATGGATCCGGTGCATTAGTGCTGGTATTATCGCACCCGTCAGTGGTGGTGCGTGTTATTTCTTATATGGATCTTTATTTCTGGGGAAACATATCGCTTTGCGGGAATCGACCTGCTAAAACATTTTTTTTTTTCCAATTGCGATCATGAAATAAACGAGTATTGAAAACTCAAAATTTCAAAATATCATTTTCGTTATCTTTGTTTTCCATTTGAAAAAAAAACTGAGTGTTTTAATTATGAGCGTAAAATTAATACCGTTAAGACAGCTTTTTTTGTCTGCATCGAAATCATCTGGGGTTCGGGAAAAAAAAAGGGGGGTGCAACACGAGGACTTCCCAAGAGGTCACCCATCCTAGTACTACTCTCGCCCAAGCACGCTTAACTGCGGAGTTCTGATGGGATCCGGTGCATTAGTGCTGGTATGATCGCACCCGAAAGTGGTGTGCGTTTATTTCTTATATGGATCTTTATTTCTGGGGAAACAGATCGCTTTGCGGGAATTCGCCTCGCTAAAACATTTTTTTTTTTTGCCAATTGCGATCATGAAATAAACGAGCATTTGAAAAACTAAAAATTTCAAAATATCACTTTTTCGTTATTTTTTTTTCATTTTGAAAAAAACTGAGTGTTTTAATTATGAGCGTAAAATTAATACCGTTAAGACAGCTATTTTTGTCTGCATCGAAATCATCTGGGGGTCGGGGAAAAAAAAGGCAGGTGCAACACGAGGACTTCCCAAGGTCACCCATCCTAGTACTACTCTCGCCCAAGCACGCTTAACTGCGGAGTTCTGATGGGATCCGGTGCATTAGTGCTGGTATGATCGCACCCGTCAGTGGTGGTGCGTTTATTTCTTATATGGATCTTTATTTCGGGGAAACAGATCGCTTTGCGGGAATTCGCCCCGCTTAAAACATTTTTTTTTTTTGCCAATTTGCGATCATGAAATAAACGAGTATTTTAAAACTCAAAATTTCAAATATGACTTTTCGTTATTTTTTTCCATTTGAAAAAAACTGAGTGTTTTAATTATGAGCGTAAAATTAATACCGTTCAAACAGCTATTTTTGTCTGCTTCGAAATCATCGGGGTACGAGAAAAAAAAGTAGGGGTGCAACACGAGGACTTCCCAGGAGGTCACCCATCCTAGTACTACTCTCGCCCAAGCACGCTTAACTGCGGAGTTCTGATGGGATCCGGTGCATTAGTGCTGTATGATCGCACCCGTCAGTGGTGTGCGTTTATTTCTTAAATGGATCTCTATTTCGAGGGAAACAGATCGCTTTGCGGGAATTCGACCCCGTTAAAACATTTTTTTTTTTTTGCCAATTGCGATCATGAAATAAACGAGCATTTGAAAACTCAAAATTTCAAAAATGATTTTCGTTATTTTTTTTCCATTTGAAAAAAACTGAGTGTTTTAATTATGAGCGTAAAATTAATACCGGGTCAGACAGCTATTTTTGTCTGCATCGAAATCATCTGGGGTTCGGGGAAAAAAAAGGCGGGTGCAACACGAGGACTTCCCAGGAGGTCACCCATCCTAGTACTACTCTCGCCCAAGCACGCTTAACTGCGGAGTTCTGATGGGATCCGGTGCATTAGTGCTGGTATGCACCCGTCAGTGGTGTGCGTTATTTCTTAAATGGATTTTATTTCGGGGAAACAGATCGTTTTGCGGGAATTCGACCCCGTTAAAATTTTTTTTTTTTTTTTTGCCAATTGCGATCATGAAATAAACGAGTATTTGAAAAATCAAAATTTCAAAAAGTGATTTTTCGTTATTTTTTTTTCAATTTGAAAAAAACTGAGTGTTTTAATTCTCAGCGCAAAATTAATACCGGTCAGACAGCTATTTTTGTCTGCTTCCAAATCATCGGGGTACGAGAAAAAAAAGTAGGGGTGCAACACGAGGACTTCCCAGGAGGTCACCCATCCTAGTACTACTCTCGCCCAAGCACGCTTAACTGCGGAGTTCTGATGGGATCCGGTGCATTAGTGCTGGTATGATCGCACCCGTCAGTGGTGTTGCGTTTATTTCTTAAATGGATCTCTATTTCGAGGGAAACAGATCGCTTTGCGGGAATTCGACCCCGTTAAAACATTTTTTTTTTTTGGCCAATTGCGATCATGAAATAAACGAGCATTTGAAAACTCAAAATTTCAAAAAGTGATTTTTCGTTATTTTTTTTTCAATTTGAAAAAAAACTGGGTGTTTTAATTCTCAGCGCAAAATTAATACCGGTCAGACAGCTATTTTTGTCTGCTTCCAAATCATCGGGGGTACGAGAAAAAAAAGTAGGGGTGCAACACGAGGACTTCCCAGGAGGTCACCCATCCTAGTACTACTCTCGCCCAAGCACGCTTAACTGCGGAGTTCTGATGGGATCCGGTGCATTAGTGCTGGTATGATCGCACCCGTCAGTGGTGTTGCGTTTATTTCTTAAATGGATCTCTATTTCGAGGGAAACAGATCGCTTTGCGGGAATTCGACCCCGTTAAAACATTTTTTTTTTTTGGCCAATTGCGATCATGAAATAAACGAGCATTTGAAAACTCAAAATTTCAAAAAGTGATTTTTCGTTATTTTTTTTTCAATTTGAAAAAAACTGGGTGTTTTAATTCTCAGCGCAAAATTAATACCGGTCAGACAGCTATTTTTGTCTGCTTCCAAATCATCGGGGGTACGAGAAAAAAAAGTAGGGGTGCAACACGAGGACTTCCCAGGAGGTCACCCATCCTAGTACTACTCTCGCCCAAGCACGCTTAACTGCGGAGTTCTGATGGGATCCGGTGCATTAGTGCTGGTATGATCGCACCCGTCAGTGGTGTTGCGTTTATTTCTTAAATGGATCTCTATTTCGAGGGAAACAGATCGCTTTGCGGGAATTCGACCCCGTTAAAACATTTTTTTTTTTTGGCCAATTGCGATCATGAAATAAACGAGCATTTGAAAACTCAAAATTTCAAAAAGTGATTTTTCGTTATTTTTTTTTTCCATTTGAAAAAAACTGGGTGTTTTAATTCTCAGCGCAAAATTAATACCGGTCAGACAGCTATTTTTGTCTGCTTCCAAATCATCGGGGGTACGAGAAAAAAAAAGTAGGGGTGCAACACGAGGACTTCCCAGGAGGTCACCCATCCTAGTACTACTCTCGCCCAAGCACGCTTAACTGCGGAGTTCTGATGGGATCCGGTGCATTAGTGCTGGTATGATCGCACCCGTCAGTGGTGTTGCGTTTATTTCTTAAATGGATCTCTATTTCGAGGGAAACAGATCGCTTTGCGGGAATTCGACCCCGTTAAAACATTTTTTTTTTTTGGCCAATTGCGATCATGAAATAAACGAGCATTTGAAAACTCAAAATTTCAAAAAGTGATTTTTCGTTATTTTTTTTTCCATTTGAAAAAAACTGGGTGTTTTAATTCTCAGCGCAAAATTAATACCGGTCAGACAGCTATTTTTGTCTGCTTCCAAATCATCGGGGGTACGAGAAAAAAAAGTAGGGGTGCAACACGAGGACTTCCCAGGAGGTCACCCATCCTAGTACTACTCTCGCCCAAGCACGCTTAACTGCGGAGTTCTGATGGGATCCGGTGCATTAGTGCTGGTATGATCGCACCCGTCAGTGGTGTTGCGTTTATTTCTTAAATGGATCTCTATTTCGAGGGAAACAGATCGCTTTGCGGGAATTCGACCCCGTTAAAACATTTTTTTTTTTTGGCCAATTGCGATCATGAAATAAACGAGCATTT
Source organism: Morella rubra (assembly GCA_003952965.2). Taxonomy (NCBI): domain Eukaryota; kingdom Viridiplantae; phylum Streptophyta; class Magnoliopsida; order Fagales; family Myricaceae; genus Morella; species Morella rubra. Next base: position 4,089,146 of record CM025855.1, on the reverse strand, counting down.
GAAAACTCAAAATTTCAAAAAGTGATTTTTCGTTATTTTTTTTTCAATTTGAAAAAAACTGGGTGTTTTAATTCTCAGCGCAAAATTAATACCGGTCAGACAGCTATTTTTGTCTGCTTCCAAATCATCGGGGGTACGAGAAAAAAAAGTAGGGGTGCAACACGAGGACTTCCCAGGAGGTCACCCATCCTAGTACTACTCTCGCCCAAGCACGCTTAACTGCGGAGTTCTGATGGGATCCGGTGCATTAGTGCTGGTATGATCGCACCCGTCAGTGGTGTTGCGTTTATTTCTTAAATGGATCTCTATTTCGAGGGAAACAGATCGCTTTGCGGGAATTCGACCCCGTTAAAACATTTTTTTTTTTTGGCCAATTGCGATCATGAAATAAACGAGCATTTGAAAACTCAAAATTTCAAAAAGTGATTTTTCGTTATTTTTTTTCCATTTGAAAAAAAACTGGTGTTTTAATTCTCAGCGCAAAATTAATACCGGTCAGACAGCTATTTTTGTCTGCTTCCAAATCATCGGGGGTACGAGAAAAAAAAGTAGGGGTGCAACACGAGGACTTCCCAGGAGGTCACCCATCCTAGTACTACTCTCGCCCAAGCACGCTTAACTGCGGAGTTCTGATGGGATCCGGTGCATTAGTGCTGGTATGATCGCACCCGTCAGTGGTGTTGCGTTTATTTCTTAAATGGATCTCTATTTCGAGGGAAACAGATCGCTTTGCGGGAATTCGACCCCGTTAAAACATTTTTTTTTTTTTGGCCAATTGCGATCATGAAATAAACGAGCATTTGAAAACTCAAAATTTCAAAAAGTGATTTTTCGTTATTTTTTTTTCCATTTGAAAAAAACTGAGTGTTTTAATTCTCAGCGCAAAATTAATACCGGTCAGACAGCTATTTTTGTCTGCTTCCAAATCATCGGGGGTACGAGAAAAAAAAAGTAGGGGTGCAACACGAGGACTTCCCAGGAGGTCACCCATCCTAGTACTACTCTCGCCCAAGCACGCTTAACTGCGGAGTTCTGATGGGATCCGGTGCATTAGTGCTGGTATGATCGCACCCGTCAGTGGTGTTGCGTTTATTTCTTAAATGGATCTCTATTTCGGGAAACAGATCGCTTTGCGGGAATTCGACCCCGTTAAAACATTTTTTTTTTTTGGCCAATTGCGATCATGAAATAAACGAGCATTTGAAAACTCAAAATTTCAAAAAGTGATTTTTCGTTATTTTTTTTTTCCATTTGAAAAAAACTGGGTGTTTTAATTCTCAGCGCAAAATTAATACCGGTCAGACAGCTATTTTTGTCTGCTTCCAAATCATCGGGGGTACGAGAAAAAAAAGTAGGGGTGCAACACGAGGACTTCCCAGGAGGTCACCCATCCTAGTACTACTCTCGCCCAAGCACGCTTAACTGCGGAGTTCTGATGGGATCCGGTGCATTAGTGCTGGTATGATCGCACCCGTCAGTGGTGTTGCGTTTATTTCTTAAATGGATCTCTATTTCGAGGGAAACAGATCGCTTTGCGGGAATTCGACCCCGTTAAAATTTTTTTTTTGGCCAATTGCGATCATGAAATAAACGAGCATTTGAAAACTCAAAATTTCAAAAAGTGATTTTTCGTTATTTTTTTTTCCATTTGAAAAAAACTGGGTGTTTTAATTCTCAGCGCAAAATTAATACCGGTCAGACAGCTATTTTTGTCTGCTTCCAAATCATCGGGGGTACGAGAAAAAAAAAGTAGGGGTGCAACACGAGGACTTCCCAGGAGGTCACCCATCCTAGTACTACTCTCGCCCAAGCACGCTTAACTGCGGAGTTCTGATGGGATCCGGTGCATTAGTGCTGGTATGATCGCACCCGTCAGTGGTGTTGCGTTTATTTCTTAAATGGATCTCTATTTCGAGGGAAACAGATCGCTTTGCGGGAATTCGACCCCGTTAAAACATTTTTTTTTTTTGGCCAATTGCGATCATGAAATAAACGAGCATTTGAAAACTCAAAATTTCAAAAAGTGATTTTTCGTTATTTTTTTTTCCATTTGAAAAAAACTGGTGTTTTAATTCTCAGCGCAAAATTAATACCGGTCAGACAGCTATTTTTGTCTGCTTCCAAATCATCGGGGGTACGAGAAAAAAAAAGTAGGGGTGCAACACGAGGACTTCCCAGGAGGTCACCCATCCTAGTACTACTCTCGCCCAAGCACGCTTAACTGCGGAGTTCTGATGGGATCCGGTGCATTAGTGCTGGTATGATCGCACCCGTCAGTGGTGTTGCGTTTATTTCTTAAATGGATCTCTATTTCGAGGGAAACAGATCGCTTTGCGGGAATTCGACCCCGTTAAAACATTTTTTTTTTTGGCCAATTGCGATCATGAAATAAACGAGCATTTGAAAACTCAAAATTTCAAAAAGTGATTTTTCGTTATTTTTTTTTCCATTTGAAAAAAACTGAGTGTTTTAATTCTCAGCGCAAAATTAATACCGGTCAGACAGCTATTTTTGTCTGCTTCCAAATCATCGGGGGTACGAGAAAAAAAAGTAGGGGTGCAACACGAGGACTTCCCAGGAGGTCACCCATCCTAGTACTACTCTCGCCCAAGCACGCTTAACTGCGGAGTTCTGATGGGATCCGGTGCATTAGTGCTGGTATGATCGCACCCGTCAGTGGTGTTGCGTTTATTTCTTAAATGGATCTCTATTTCGAGGGAAACAGATCGCTTTGCGGGAATTCGACCCCGTTAAAACATTTTTTTTTTTGGCCAATTGCGATCATGAAATAAACGAGCATTTGAAAACTCAAAATTTCAAAAAGTGATTTTTCGTTATTTTTTTTTCCATTTGAAAAAAACTGGGTGTTTTAATTCTCAGCGCAAAATTAATACCGGTCAGACAGCTATTTTTGTCTGCTTCCAAATCATCGGGGGTACGAGAAAAAAAAAGTAGGGGTGCAACACGAGGACTTCCCAGGAGGTCACCCATCCTAGTACTACTCTCGCCCAAGCACGCTTAACTGCGGAGTTCTGATGGGATCCGGTGCATTAGTGCTGGTATGATCGCACCCGTCAGTGGTGTTGCGTTTATTTCTTAAATGGATCTCTATTTCGAGGGAAACAGATCGCTTTGCGGGAATTCGACCCCGTTAAAACATTTTTTTTTTTTGGCCAATTGCGATCATGAAATAAACGAGCATTTGAAAACTCAAAATTTCAAAAAGTGATTTTTCGTTATTTTTTTTTCCATTTGAAAAAAACTGGGTGTTTTAATTCTCAGCGCAAAATTAATACCGGTCAGACAGCTATTTTTGTCTGCTTCCAAATCATCGGGGGTACGAGAAAAAAAAGTAGGGGTGCAACACGAGGACTTCCCAGGAGGTCACCCATCCTAGTACTACTCTCGCCCAAGCACGCTTAACTGCGGAGTTCTGATGGGATCCGGTGCATTAGTGCTGGTATGATCGCACCCGTCAGTGGTGTTGCGTTTATTTCTTAAATGGATCTCTATTTCGAGGGAAACAGATCGCTTTGCGGGAATTCGACCCCGTTAAAACATTTTTTTTTTTTGGCCAATTGCGATCATGAAATAAACGAGCATTTGAAAACTCAAAATTTCAAAAAGTGATTTTTCGTTATTTTTTTTTCCATTTGAAAAAAACTGGTGTTTTAATTCTCAGCGCAAAATTAATACCGGTCAGACAGCTATTTTTGTCTGCTTCCAAATCATCGGGGGTACGAGAAAAAAAAAGTAGGGGTGCAACACGAGGACTTCCCAGGAGGTCACCCATCCTAGTACTACTCTCGCCCAAGCACGCTTAACTGCGGAGTTCTGATGGGATCCGGTGCATTAGTGCTGGTATGATCGCACCCGTCAGTGGTGTTGCGTTTATTTCTTAAATGGATCTCTATTTCGAGGGAAACAGATCGCTTTGCGGGAATTCGACCCCGTTAAAACATTTTTTTTTTTGGCCAATTGCGATCATGAAAAACGAGCATTTGAAAACTCAAAATTTCAAAAAGTGATTTTTCGTTATTTTTTTTTCCATTTGAAAAAAACTGAGTGTTTTAATTCTCAGCGCAAAATTAATACCGGTCAGACAGCTATTTTTGTCTGCTTCCAAATCATCGGGGGTACGAGAAAAAAAAGTAGGGGTGCAACACGAGGACTTCCCAGGAGGTCACCCATCCTAGTACTACTCTCGCCCAAGCACGCTTAACTGCGGAGTTCTGATGGGATCCGGTGCATTAGTGCTGGTATGATCGCACCCGTCAGTGGTGTTGCGTTTATTTCTTAAATGGATCTCTATTTCGAGGGAAACAGATCGCTTTGCGGGAATTCGACCCCGTTAAAACATTTTTTTTTTGGCCAATTGCGATCATGAAATAAACGAGCATTTGAAAACTCAAAATTTCAAAAAGTGATTTTTCGTTATTTTTTTTTCCATTTGAAAAAAACTGGGTGTTTTAATTCTCAGCGCAAAATTAATACCGGTCAGACAGCTATTTTTGTCTGCTTCCAAATCATCGGGGGTACGAGAAAAAAAAAGTAGGGGTGCAACACGAGGACTTCCCAGGAGGTCACCCATCCTAGTACTACTCTCGCCCAAGCACGCTTAACTGCGGAGTTCTGATGGGATCCGGTGCATTAGTGCTGGTATGATCGCACCCGTCAGTGGTGTTGCGTTTATTTCTTAAATGGATCTCTATTTCGAGGGAAACAGATCGCTTTGCGGGAATTCGACCCCGTTAAACATTTTTTTTTTTTTGGCCAATTGCGATCATGAAATAAACGAGCATTTGAAAACTCAAAATTTCAAAAAGTGATTTTTCGTTATTTTTTTTTCCATTTGAAAAAAACTGGTGTTTTAATTCTCAGCGCAAAATTAATACCGGTCAGACAGCTATTTTTGTCTGCTTCCAAATCATCGGGGGTACGAGAAAAAAAAAGTAGGGGTGCAACACGAGGACTTCCCAGGAGGTCACCCATCCTAGTACTACTCTCGCCCAAGCACGCTTAACTGCGGAGTTCTGATGGGATCCGGTGCATTAGTGCTGGTATGATCGCACCCGTCAGTGGTGTTGCGTTTATTTCTTAAATGGATCTCTATTTCGAGGGAAACAGATCGCTTTGCGGGAATTCGACCCCGTTAAAACATTTTTTTTTTTTGCCAATTGCGATCATGAAATAAACGAGCATTTGAAAACTCAAAATTTCAAAAAGTGATTTTTCGTTATTTTTTTTTCCATTTGAAAAAAACTGGGTGTTTTAATTCTCAGCGCAAAATTAATACCGGTCAGACAGCTATTTTTGTCTGCTTCCAAATCATCGGGGGTACGAGAAAAAAAAAGTAGGGGTGCAACACGAGGACTTCCCAGGAGGTCACCCATCCTAGTACTACTCTCGCCCAAGCACGCTTAACTGCGGAGTTCTGATGGGATCCGGTGCATTAGTGCTGGTATGATCGCACCCGTCAGTGGTGTTGCGTTTATTTCTTAAATGGATCTCTATTTCGAGGAAACAGATCGCTTTGCGGGAATTCGACCCCGTTAAAACATTTTTTTTTTTGGCCAATTGCGATCATGAAATAAACGAGCATTTGAAAACTCAAAATTTCAAAAAGTGATTTTTCGTTATTTTTTTTTCCATTTGAAAAAAACTGGGTGTTTTAATTCTCAGCGCAAAATTAATACCGGTCAGACAGCTATTTTTGTCTGCTTCCAAATCATCGGGGGTACGAGAAAAAAAAAGTAGGGGTGCAACACGAGGACTTCCCAGGAGGTCACCCATCCTAGTACTACTCTCGCCCAAGCACGCTTAACTGCGGAGTTCTGATGGGATCCGGTGCATTAGTGCTGGTATGATCGCACCCGTCAGTGGTGTTGCGTTTATTTCTTAAATGGATCTCTATTTCGAGGGAAACAGATCGCTTTGCGGGAATTCGACCCCGTTAAAACATTTTTTTTTTTTGGCCAATTGCGATCATGAAATAAACGAGCATTTGAAAACTCAAAATTTCAAAAAGTGATTTTTCGTTATTTTTTTTTCCATTTGAAAAAAACTGAGTGTTTTAATTCTCAGCGCAAAATTAATACCGGTCAGACAGCTATTTTTGTCTGCTTCCAAATCATCGGGGGTACGAGAAAAAAAAGTAGGGGTGCAACACGAGGACTTCCCAGGAGGTCACCCATCCTAGTACTACTCTCGCCCAAGCACGCTTAACTGCGGAGTTCTGATGGGATCCGGTGCATTAGTGCTGGTATGATCGCACCCGTCAGTGGTGTTGCGTTTATTTCTTAAATGGATCTCTATTTCGAGGGAAACAGATCGCTTTGCGGGAATTCGACCCCGTTAAAACATTTTTTTTTTGGCCAATTGCGATCATGAAATAAACGAGCATTTGAAAACTCAAAATTTCAAAAAGTGATTTTTCGTTATTTTTTTTTCCATTTGAAAAAAACTGGGTGTTTTAATTCTCAGCGCAAAATTAATACCGGTCAGACAGCTATTTTTGTCTGCTTCCAAATCATCGGGGGTACGAGAAAAAAAAGTAGGGGTGCAACACGAGGACTTCCCAGGAGGTCACCCATCCTAGTACTACTCTCGCCCAAGCACGCTTAACTGCGGAGTTCTGATGGGATCCGGTGCATTAGTGCTGGTATGATCGCACCCGTCAGTGGTGTTGCGTTTATTTCTTAAATGGATCTCTATTTCGAGGGAAACAGATCGCTTTGCGGGAATTCGACCCCGTTAAAACATTTTTTTTTTTCCAATAAACGAGCATTTGAAAACTCAAAATTTCAAAAAGTGATTTTTCGTTATTTTTTTTTCCATTTGAAAAAAACTGGGTGTTTTAATTCTCAGCGCAAAATTAATACCGGTCAGACAGCTATTTTTGTCTGCTTCCAAATCATCGGGGGTACGAGAAAAAAAAGTAGGGGTGCAACACGAGGACTTCCCAGGAGGTCACCCATCCTAGTACTACTCTCGCCCAAGCACGCTTAACTGCGGAGTTCTGATGGGATCCGGTGCATTAGTGCTGGTATGATCGCACCCGTCAGTGGTGTTGCGTTTATTTCTTAAATGGATCTCTATTTCGAGGGAAACAGATCGCTTTGCGGGAATTCGACCCCGTTAAAACATTTTTTTTTTTGGCCAATTGCGATCATGAAATAAACGAGCATTTGAAAACTCAAAATTTCAAAAAGTGATTTTTCGTTATTTTTTTTTCCATTTGAAAAAAACTGGTGTTTTAATTCTCAGCGCAAAATTAATACCGGTCAGACAGCTATTTTTGTCTGCTTCCAAATCATCGGGGGTACGAGAAAAAAAAAGTAGGGGTGCAACACGAGGACTTCCCAGGAGGTCACCCATCCTAGTACTACTCTCGCCCAAGCACGCTTAACTGCGGAGTTCTGATGGGATCCGGTGCATTAGTGCTGGTATGATCGCACCCGTCAGTGGTGTTGCGTTTATTTCTTAAATGGATCTCTATTTCGAGGGAAACAGATCGCTTTGCGGGAATTCGACCCCGTTAAAACATTTTTTTTTTTTGGCCAATTGCGATCATGAAATAAACGAGCATTTGAAAACTCAAAATTTCAAAAAGTGATTTTTCGTTATTTTTTTTTCCATTTGAAAAAAACTGGGTGTTTTAATTCTCAGCGCAAAATTAATACCGGTCAGACAGCTATTTTTGTCTGCTTCCAAATCATCGGGGGTACGAGAAAAAAAAAGTAGGGGTGCAACACGAGGACTTCCCAGGAGGTCACCCATCCTAGTACTACTCTCGCCCAAGCACGCTTAACTGCGGAGTTCTGATGGGATCCGGTGCATTAGTGCTGGTATGATCGCACCCGTCAGTGGTGTTGCGTTTATTTCTTAAATGGATCTCTATTTCGAGGGAAACAGATCGCTTTGCGGGAATTCGACCCCGTTAAAACATTTTTTTTTTTGGCCAATTGCGATCATGAAATAAACGAGCATTTGAAAACTCAAAATTTCAAAAAGTGATTTTTCGTTATTTTTTTTTCAATTTGAAAAAAACTGGGTGTTTTAATTCTCAGCGCAAAATTAATACCGGTCAGACAGCTATTTTTGTCTGCTTCCAAATCATCGGGGGTACGAGAAAAAAAAAGTAGGGGTGCAACACGAGGACTTCCCAGGAGGTCACCCATCCTAGTACTACTCTCGCCCAAGCACGCTTAACTGCGGAGTTCTGATGGGATCCGGTGCATTAGTGCTGGTATGATCGCACCCGTCAGTGGTGTTGCGTTTATTTCTTAAATGGATCTCTATTTCGAGGGAAACAGATCGCTTTGCGGGAATTCGACCCCGTTAAAACATTTTTTTTTTTTGGCCAATTGCGATCATGAAATAAACGAGCATTTGAAAACTCAAAATTTCAAAAAGTGATTTTTCGTTATTTTTTTTTCCATTTGAAAAAAACTGGTGTTTTAATTCTCAGCGCAAAATTAATACCGGTCAGACAGCTATTTTTGTCTGCTTCCAAATCATCGGGGGTACGAGAAAAAAAAAGTAGGGGTGCAACACGAGGACTTCCCAGGAGGTCACCCATCCTAGTACTACTCTCGCCCAAGCACGCTTAACTGCGGAGTTCTGATGGGATCCGGTGCATTAGTGCTGGTATGATCGCACCCGTCAGTGGTGTTGCGTTTATTTCTTAAATGGATCTCTATTTCGAGGGAAACAGATCGCTTTGCGGGAATTCGACCCCGTTAAAACATTTTTTTTTTTTGGCCAATTGCGATCATGAAATAAACGAGCATTTGAAAACTCAAAATTTCAAAAAGTGATTTTTCGTTATTTTTTTTTCCATTTGAAAAAAAACTGGGTGTTTTAATTCTCAGCGCAAAATTAATACCGGTCAGACAGCTATTTTTGTCTGCTTCCAAATCATCGGGGGTACGAGAAAAAAAAAGTAGGGGTGCAACACGAGGACTTCCCAGGAGGTCACCCATCCTAGTACTACTCTCGCCCAAGCACGCTTAACTGCGGAGTTCTGATGGGATCCGGTGCATTAGTGCTGGTATGATCGCACCCGTCAGTGGTGTTGCGTTTATTTCTTAAATGGATCTCTATTTCGAGGGAAACAGATCGCTTTGCGGGAATTCGACCCCGTTAAAATTTTTTTTTTTTGGCCAATTGCGATCATGAAATAAACGAGCATTTGAAAACTCAAAATTTCAAAAAGTGATTTTTCGTTATTTTTTTTTCATTTGAAAAAAACTGGGTGTTTTAATTCTCAGCGCAAAATTAATACCGGTCAGACAGCTATTTTTGTCTGCTTCCAAATCATCGGGGGTACGAGAAAAAAAAGTAGGGGTGCAACACGAGGACTTCCCAGGAGGTCACCCATCCTAGTACTACTCTCGCCCAAGCACGCTTAACTGCGGAGTTCTGATGGGATCCGGTGCATTAGTGCTGGTATGATCGCACCCGTCAGTGGTGTTGCGTTTATTTCTTAAATGGATCTCTATTTCGAGGGAAACAGATCGCTTTGCGGGAATTCGACCCCGTTAAAACATTTTTTTTTTTGGCCAATTGCGATCATGAAATAAACGAGCATTTGAAAACTCAAAATTTCAAAAATTTTTTTCGTTATTTTTTTTTCCATTTGAAAAAAACTGGGTGTTTTAATTCTCAGCGCAAAATTAATACCGGTCAGACAGCTATTTTTGTCTGCTTCCAAATCATCGGGGGTACGAGAAAAAAAAAGTAGGGGTGCAACACGAGGACTTCCCAGGAGGTCACCCATCCTAGTACTACTCTCGCCCAAGCACGCTTAACTGCGGAGTTCTGATGGGATCCGGTGCATTAGTGCTGGTATGATCGCACCCGTCAGTGGTGTTGCGTTTATTTCTTAAATGGATCTCTATTTCGAGGGAAACAGATCGCTTTGCGGGAATTCGACCCCGTTAAAACATTTTTTTTTTTGGCCAATTGCGATCATGAAATAAACGAGCATTTGAAAACTCAAAATTTCAAAAAGTGATTTTTCGTTATTTTTTTTTCCATTTGAAAAAAACTGGGTGTTTTAATTCTCAGCGCAAAATTAATACCGGTCAGACAGCTATTTTTGTCTGCTTCCAAATCATCGGGGGTACGAGAAAAAAAAAGTAGGGGTGCAACACGAGGACTTCCCAGGAGGTCACCCATCCTAGTACTACTCTCGCCCAAGCACGCTTAACTGCGGAGTTCTGATGGGATCCGGTGCATTAGTGCTGGTATGATCGCACCCGTCAGTGGTGTTGCGTTTATTTCTTAAATGGATCTCTATTTCGAGGGAAACAGATCGCTTTGCGGGAATTCGACCCCGTTAAAACATTTTTTTTTTTTGGCCAATTGCGATCATGAAATAAACGAGCATTTGAAAACTCAAAATTTCAAAAAGTGATTTTTCGTTATTTTTTTTTCATTTGAAAAAAACTGGGTGTTTTAATTCTCAGCGCAAAATTAATACCGGTCAGACAGCTATTTTTGTCTGCTTCCAAATCATCGGGGGTACGAGAAAAAAAAAGTAGGGGTGCAACACGAGGACTTCCCAGGAGGTCACCCATCCTAGTACTACTCTCGCCCAAGCACGCTTAACTGCGGAGTTCTGATGGGATCCGGTGCATTAGTGCTGGTATGATCGCACCCGTCAGTGGTGTTGCGTTTATTTCTTAAATGGATCTCTATTTCGAGGGAAACAGATCGCTTTGCGGGAATTCGACCCCGTTAAAACATTTTTTTTTTGGCCAATTGCGATCATGAAAAAACGAGCATTTGAAAACTCAAAATTTCAAAAAGTGATTTTTCGTTATTTTTTTTTCCATTTGAAAAAAACTGGTGTTTTAATTCTCAGCGCAAAATTAATACCGGTCAGACAGCTATTTTTGTCTGCTTCCAAATCATCGGGGGTACGAGAAAAAAAAAGTAGGGGTGCAACACGAGGACTTCCCAGGAGGTCACCCATCCTAGTACTACTCTCGCCCAAGCACGCTTAACTGCGGAGTTCTGATGGGATCCGGTGCATTAGTGCTGGTATGATCGCACCCGTCAGTGGTGTTGCGTTTATTTCTTAAATGGATCTCTATTTCGAGGGAAACAGATCGCTTTGCGGGAATTCGACCCCGTTAAAACATTTTTTTTTTTCCAATTGCGATCATGAAATAAACGAGCATTTTGAAAACTCAAAATTTCAAAAAGTGATTTTTCGTTATTTTTTTTTCCATTTGAAAAAAACTGGGTGTTTTAATTCTCAGCGCAAAATTAATACCGGTCAGACAGCTATTTTTGTCTGCTTCCAAATCATCGGGGGTACGAGAAAAAAAAGTAGGGGTGCAACACGAGGACTTCCCAGGAGGTCACCCATCCTAGTACTACTCTCGCCCAAGCACGCTTAACTGCGGAGTTCTGATGGGATCCGGTGCATTAGTGCTGGTATGATCGCACCCGTCAGTGGTGTTGCGTTTATTTCTTAAATGGATCTCTATTTCGAGGGAAACAGATCGCTTTGCGGGAATTCGACCCCGTTAAAACATTTTTTTTTTTTCCAATTGCGATCATGAAATAAACGAGCATTTGAAAACTCAAAATTTCAAAAAGTTTTTTCGTTATTTTTTTTTCCATTTGAAAAAAACTGGGTGTTTTAATTCTCAGCGCAAAATTAATACCGGTCAGACAGCTATTTTTGTCTGCTTCCAAATCATCGGGGGTACGAGAAAAAAAAGTAGGGTGCAACACGAGGACTTCCCAGGAGGTCACCCATCCTAGTACTACTCTCGCCCAAGCACGCTTAACTGCGGAGTTCTGATGGGATCCGGTGCATTAGTGCTGGTATGATCGCACCCGTCAGTGGTGTTGCGTTTATTTCTTAAATGGATCTCTATTTCGAGGGAAACAGATCGCTTTGCGGGAATTCGACCCCGTTAAAACATTTTTTTTTTTTGGCCAATTGCGATCATGAAATAAACGAGCATTTGAAAACTCAAAATTTCAAAAAGTGATTTTTCGTTATTTTTTTTTCCATTTGAAAAAAACTGGTGTTTTAATTCTCAGCGCAAAATTAATACCGGTCAGACAGCTATTTTTGTCTGCTTCCAAATCATCGGGGGTACGAGAAAAAAAAAGTAGGGGTGCAACACGAGGACTTCCCAGGAGGTCACCCATCCTAGTACTACTCTCGCCCAAGCACGCTTAACTGCGGAGTTCTGATGGGATCCGGTGCATTAGTGCTGGTATGATCGCACCCGTCAGTGGTGTTGCGTTTATTTCTTAAATGGATCTCTATTTCGAGGGAAACAGATCGCTTTGCGGGAATTCGACCCCGTTAAAACATTTTTTTTTTTTGGCCAATTGCGATCATGAAATAAACGAGCATTTGAAAACTCAAAATTTCAAAAAGTGATTTTTCGTTATTTTTTTTTCCATTTGAAAAAAACTGGGTGTTTTAATTCTCAGCGCAAAATTAATACCGGTCAGACAGCTATTTTTGTCTGCTTCCAAATCATCGGGGGTACGAGAAAAAAAAGTAGGGGTGCAACACGAGGACTTCCCAGGAGGTCACCCATCCTAGTACTACTCTCGCCCAAGCACGCTTAACTGCGGAGTTCTGATGGGATCCGGTGCATTAGTGCTGGTATGATCGCACCCGTCAGTGGTGTTGCGTTTATTTCTTAAATGGATCTCTATTTCGAGGGAAACAGATCGCTTTGCGGGAATTCGACCCCGTTAAAACATTTTTTTTTTTGGCCAATTGCGATCATGAAATAAACGAGCATTTGAAAACTCAAAATTTCAAAAAGTGATTTTTCGTTATTTTTTTTTCCATTTGAAAAAAACTGGGTGTTTTAATTCTCAGCGCAAAATTAATACCGGTCAGACAGCTATTTTTGTCTGCTTCCAAATCATCGGGGGTACGAGAAAAAAAAAGTAGGGGTGCAACACGAGGACTTCCCAGGAGGTCACCCATCCTAGTACTACTCTCGCCCAAGCACGCTTAACTGCGGAGTTCTGATGGGATCCGGTGCATTAGTGCTGGTATGATCGCACCCGTCAGTGGTTTGCGTTTATTTCTTAAATGGATCTCTATTTCGAGGGAAACAGATCGCTTTGCGGGAATTCGACCCCGTTAAAACATTTTTTTTTTTGGCCAATTGCGATCATGAAATAAACGAATTTGAAAACTCAAAATTTCAAAAAGTGATTTTTCGTTATTTTTTTTTCCATTTGAAAAAAACTGGTGTTTTAATTCTCAGCGCAAAATTAATACCGGTCAGACAGCTATTTTTGTCTGCTTCCAAATCATCGGGGGTACGAGAAAAAAAAAGTAGGGGTGCAACACGAGGACTTCCCAGGAGGTCACCCATCCTAGTACTACTCTCGCCCAAGCACGCTTAACTGCGGAGTTCTGATGGGATCCGGTGCATTAGTGCTGGTATGATCGCACCCGTCAGTGGTGTTGCGTTTATTTCTTAAATGGATCTCTATTTCGAGGGAAACAGATCGCTTTGCGGGAATTCGACCCCGTTAAAACATTTTTTTTTTTGGCCAATTGCGATCATGAAATAAACGAGCATTTGAAAACTCAAAATTTCAAAAAGTGATTTTTCGTTATTTTTTTTCCATTTGAAAAAAACTGGGTGTTTTAATTCTCAGCGCAAAATTAATACCGGTCAGACAGCTATTTTTGTCTGCTTCCAAATCATCGGGGTACGAGAAAAAAAAGTAGGGGTGCAACACGAGGACTTCCCAGGAGGTCACCCATCCTAGTACTACTCTCGCCCAAGCACGCTTAACTGCGGAGTTCTGATGGGATCCGGTGCATTAGTGCTGGTATGATCGCACCCGTCAGTGGTGTTGCGTTTATTTCTTAAATGGATCTCTATTTCGAGGGAAACAGATCGCTTTGCGGGAATTCGACCCCGTTAAAACATTTTTTTTTTTTCCAATTGCGATCATGAAATAAACGAGCATTTGAAAACTCAAAATTTCAAAAAGTGATTTTTCGTTATTTTTTTTTCCATTTGAAAAAAACTGGGTGTTTTAATTCTCAGCGCAAAATTAATACCGGTCAGACAGCTATTTTTGTCTGCTTCCAAATCATCGGGGGTACGAGAAAAAAAAAGTAGGGGTGCAACACGAGGACTTCCCAGGAGGTCACCCATCCTAGTACTACTCTCGCCCAAGCACGCTTAACTGCGGAGTTCTGATGGGATCCGGTGCATTAGTGCTGGTATGATCGCACCCGTCAGTGGTGTTGCGTTTATTTCTTAAATGGATCTCTATTTCGAGGGAAACAGATCGCTTTGGGAATTCGACCCCGTTAAAACATTTTTTTTTTTGGCCAATTGCGATCATGAAATAAACGAGCATTTGAAAACTCAAAATTTCAAAAAGTGATTTTTCGTTATTTTTTTTTCCATTTGAAAAAAACTGGTGTTTTAATTCTCAGCGCAAAATTAATACCGGTCAGACAGCTATTTTTGTCTGCTTCCAAATCATCGGGGGTACGAGAAAAAAAAGTAGGGGTGCAACACGAGGACCCAGGAGGTCACCCATCCTAGTACTACTCTCGCCCAAGCACGCTTAACTGCGGAGTTCTGATGGGATCCGGTGCATTAGTGCTGGTATGATCGCACCCGTCAGTGGTGTTGCGTTTATTTCTTAAATGGATCTCTATTTCGAGGGAAACAGATCGCTTTGCGGGAATTCGACCCCGTTAAAACATTTTTTTTTTTGGCCAATTGCGATCATGAAATAAACGAGCATTTGAAAACTCAAAATTTCAAAAAGTGATTTTTCGTTATTTTTTTTTCCATTTGAAAAAAACTGGTGTTTTAATTCTCAGCGCAAAATTAATACCGGTCAGACAGCTATTTTTCTGCTTCCAAATCATCGGGGGTACGAGAAAAAAAAAGGGGGTGCAACACGAGGACTTCCCAGGAGGTCACCCATCCTAGTACTACTCTCGCCCAAGCACGCTTAACTGCGGAGTTCTGATGGGATCCGGTGCATTAGTGCTGGTATGATCGCACCCGTCAGTGGTGTTGCGTTTATTTCTTAAATGGATCTCTATTTCGAGGGAAACAGATCGCTTTGCGGGAATTCGACCCCGTTAAAACATTTTTTTTTTTTTGGCCAATTGCGATCATGAAATAAACGAGCATTTGAAAACTCAAAATTTCAAAAAGTGATTTTTCGTTATTTTTTTTTCATTTGAAAAAAACTGGGTGTTTTAATTCTCAGCGCAAAATTAATACCGGTCAGACAGCTATTTTTGTCTGCTTCCAAATCATCGGGGGTACGAGAAAAAAAAGTAGGGGTGCAACACGAGGACTTCCCAGGAGGTCACCCATCCTAGTACTACTCTCGCCCAAGCACGCTTAACTGCGGAGTTCTGATGGGATCCGGTGCATTAGTGCTGGTATGATCGCACCCGTCAGTGGTGTTGCGTTTATTTCTTAAATGGATCTCTATTTCGAGGGAAACAGATCGCTTTGCGGGAATTCGACCCCGTTAAAACATTTTTTTTTTTGGCCAATTGCGATCATGAAATAAACGAGCATTTGAAAACTCAAAATTTCAAAAAGTGATTTTTCGTTATTTTTTTTTCCATTTGAAAAAAACTGAGTGTTTTAATTCTCAGCGCAAAATTAATACCGGTCAGACAGCTATTTTTGTCTGCTTCCAAATCATCGGGGGTACGAGAAAAAAAAAGTAGGGGTGCAACACGAGGACTTCCCAGGAGGTCACCCATCCTAGTACTACTCTCGCCCAAGCACGCTTAACTGCGGAGTTCTGATGGGATCCGGTGCATTAGTGCTGGTATGATCGCACCCGTCAGTGGTGTTGCGTTTATTTCTTAAATGGATCTCTATTTCGAGGGAAACAGATCGCTTTGCGGGAATTCGACCCCGTTAAAACATTTTTTTTTTTTGGCCAATTGCGATCATGAAATAAACGAGCATTTGAAAACTCAAAATTTCAAAAAGTGATTTTTCGTTATTTTTTTTTCCATTTGAAAAAAACTGAGTGTTTTAATTCTCAGCGCAAAATTAATACCGGTCAGACAGCTATTTTTGTCTGCTTCCAAATCATCGGGGGTACGAGAAAAAAAAAGTAGGGGTGCAACACGAGGACTTCCCAGGAGGTCACCCATCCTAGTACTACTCTCGCCCAAGCACGCTTAACTGCGGAGTTCTGATGGGATCCGGTGCATTAGTGCTGGTATGATCGCACCCGTCAGTGGTGTTGCGTTTATTTCTTAAATGGATCTCTATTTCGAGGGAAACAGATCGCTTTGCGGGAATTCGACCCCGTTAAAACATTTTTTTTTTTGGCCAATTGCGATCATGAAATAAACGAGCATTTGAAAACTCAAAATTTCAAAAAGTGATTTTTCGTTATTTTTTTTTCCATTTGAAAAAAACTGGGTGTTTTAATTCTCAGCGCAAAATTAATACCGGTCAGACAGCTATTTTTGTCTGCTTCCAAATCATCGGGGGTACGAGAAAAAAAAAGTAGGGGTGCAACACGAGGACTTCCCAGGAGGTCACCCATCCTAGTACTACTCTCGCCCAAGCACGCTTAACTGCGGAGTTCTGATGGGATCCGGTGCATTAGTGCTGGTATGATCGCACCCGTCAGTGGTGTTGCGTTTATTTCTTAAATGGATCTCTATTTCGAGGGAAACAGATCGCTTTGCGGGAATTCGACCCCGTTAAAACATTTTTTTTTTTTGGCCAATTGCGATCATGAAATAAACGAGCATTTGAAAACTCAAAATTTCAAAAAGTGATTTTTCGTTATTTTTTTTCCATTTGAAAAAAACTGGTGTTTTAATTCTCAGCGCAAAATTAATACCGGTCAGACAGCTATTTTTGTCTGCTTCCAAATCATCGGGGGTACGAGAAAAAAAAAAGTAGGGGTGCAACACGAGGACTTCCCAGGAGGTCACCCATCCTAGTACTACTCTCGCCCAAGCACGCTTAACTGCGGAGTTCTGATGGGATCCGGTGCATTAGTGCTGGTATGATCGCACCCGTCAGTGGTGTTGCGTTTATTTCTTAAATGGATCTCTATTTCGAGGGAAACAGATCGCTTTGCGGGAATTCGACCCCGTTAAAATTTTTTTTTTTTTGGCCAATTGCGATCATGAAATAAACGAGCATTTGAAAACTCAAAATTTCAAAAAGTGATTTTTCGTTATTTTTTTTTCCATTTGAAAAAAACTGGTGTTTTAATTCTCAGCGCAAAATTAATACCGGTCAGACAGCTATTTTTGTCTGCTTCCAAATCATCGGGGGTACGAGAAAAAAAAAGTAGGGGTGCAACACGAGGACTTCCCAGGAGGTCACCCATCCTAGTACTACTCTCGCCCAAGCACGCTTAACTGCGGAGTTCTGATGGGATCCGGTGCATTAGTGCTGGTATGATCGCACCCGTCAGTGGTGTTGCGTTTATTTCTTAAATGGATCTCTATTTCGAGGGAAACAGATCGCTTTGCGGGAATTCGACCCCGTTAAAACATTTTTTTTTTTTCCAATTGCGATCATGAAATAAACGAGCATTTGAAAACTCAAAATTTCAAAAAGTGATTTTTCGTTATTTTTTTTTTCCATTTGAAAAAAACTGGGTGTTTTAATTCTCAGCGCAAAATTAATACCGGTCAGACAGCTATTTTTGTCTGCTTCCAAATCATCGGGGGTACGAGAAAAAAAAGTAGGGGTGCAACACGAGGACTTCCCAGGAGGTCACCCATCCTAGTACTACTCTCGCCCAAGCACGCTTAACTGCGGAGTTCTGATGGGATCCGGTGCATTAGTGCTGGTATGATCGCACCCGTCAGTGGTGTTGCGTTTATTTCTTAAATGGATCTCTATTTCGAGGGAAACAGATCGCTTTGCGGGAATTCGACCCCGTTAAAACATTTTTTTTTTTTGGCCAATTGCGATCATGAAATAAACGAGCATTTGAAAACTCAAAATTTCAAAAAGTGATTTTTCGTTATTTTTTTTTCCATTTGAAAAAAACTGAGTGTTTTAATTCTCAGCGCAAAATTAATACCGGTCAGACAGCTATTTTTGTCTGCTTCCAAATCATCGGGGGTACGAGAAAAAAAAAGTAGGGGTGCAACACGAGGACTTCCCAGGAGGTCACCCATCCTAGTACTACTCTCGCCCAAGCACGCTTAACTGCGGAGTTCTGATGGGATCCGGTGCATTAGTGCTGGTATGATCGCACCCGTCAGTGGTGTTGCGTTTATTTCTTAAATGGATCTCTATTTCGAGGGAAACAGATCGCTTTGCGGGAATTCGACCCCGTTAAAACATTTTTTTTTTTTGGCCAATTGCGATCATGAAATAAACGAGCATTTGAAAACTCAAAATTTCAAAAAGTGATTTTTCGTTATTTTTTTTTTCCATTTGAAAAAAACTGAGTGTTTTAATTCTCAGCGCAAAATTAATACCGGTCAGACATATTTTGTCTGCTTCCAAATCATCGGGGGTACGAGAAAAAAAAGTAGGGGTGCAACACGAGGACTTCCCAGGAGGTCACCCATCCTAGTACTACTCTCGCCCAAGCACGCTTAACTGCGGAGTTCTGATGGGATCCGGTGCATTAGTGCTGGTATGATCGCACCCGTCAGTGGTGTTGCGTTTATTTCTTATATGGATCTCTTTTCGAGGGAAACAGATCGCTTTGCGGGAATTCGACCCCGTTAAAACATTTTTTTTTTTGGCCAATTGCGATCATGAAATAAACGAGCATTTGAAAACTCAAAATTTCAAAAAGTGATTTTTCGTTATTTTTTTTTCCATTTGAAAAAAACTGAGTGTTTTAATTCTCAGCGCAAAATTAATACCGGTCAGACAGCTATTTTTGTCTGCTTCCAAATCATCGGGGTACGAGAAAAAAAGTAGGGGTGCAACACGAGGACTTCCCAGGAGGTCACCCATCCTAGTACTACTCTCGCCCAAGCACGCTTAACTGCGGAGTTCTGATGGGATCCGGTGCATTAGTGCTGGTATGATCGCACCCGTCAGTGGTGTTGCGTTTATTTCTTAATGGATCTCTATTTCGAGGGAAACAGATCGCTTTGCGGGAATTCGACCCCGTTAAAACATTTTTTTTTTTTGGCCAATTGCGATCATGAAATAAACGAGCATTTGAAAACTCAAAATTTCAAAAAGTGATTTTTCGTTATTTTTTTTTCCATTTGAAAAAAACTGGGTGTTTTAATTCTCAGCGCAAAATTAATACCGGTCAGACAGCTATTTTTGTCTGCTTCCAAATCATCGGGGGTACGAGAAAAAAAAAGTAGGGGTGCAACACGAGGACTTCCCAGGAGGTCACCCATCCTAGTACTACTCTCGCCCAAGCACGCTTAACTGCGGAGTTCTGATGGGATCCGGTGCATTAGTGCTGGTATGATCGCACCCGTCAGTGGTGTTGCGTTTATTTCTTAAATGGATCTCTATTTCGAGGGAAACAGATCGCTTTGCGGGAATTCGACCCCGTTAAAACATTTTTTTTTTTTGGCCAATTGCGATCATGAAATAAACGAGCATTTGAAAACTCAAAATTTCAAAAAGTGATTTTTCGTTATTTTTTTTTCCATTTGAAAAAAACTGGGTGTTTTAATTCTCAGCGCAAAATTAATACCGGTCAGACAGCTATTTTTGTCTGCTTCCAAATCATCGGGGTACGAGAAAAAAAAGTAGGGGTGCAACACGAGGACTTCCCAGGAGGTCACCCATCCTAGTACTACTCTCGCCCAAGCACGCTTAACTGCGGAGTTCTGATGGGATCCGGTGCATTAGTGCTGGTATGATCGCACCCGTCAGTGGTGTTGCGTTTATTTCTTAAATGGATCTCTATTTCGAGGGAAACAGATCGCTTTGCGGGAATTCGACCCCGTTAAAACATTTTTTTTTTTTGGCCAATTGCGATCATGAAATAAACGAGCATTTGAAAACTCAAAATTTCAAAAAGTGATTTTTCGTTATTTTTTTTCCCATTTGAAAAAAACTGGGTGTTTTAATTCTCAGCGCAAAATTAATACCGGTCAGACAGCTATTTTTGTCTGCTTCCAAATCATCGGGGGTACGAGAAAAAAAAAGTAGGGGTGCAACACGAGGACTTCCCAGGAGGTCACCCATCCTAGTACTACTCTCGCCCAAGCACGCTTAACTGCGGAGTTCTGATGGGATCCGGTGCATTAGTGCTGGTATGATCGCACCCGTCAGTGGTGTTGCGTTTATTTCTTATATGGATCTTTATTTCTGGGGAAACAGATCGCTTTGCGGGAATTCGACCCCGTTAAAACATTTTTTTTTTTTGGCCAATTGCGATCATGAAATAAACGAGCATTTGAAAACTCAAAATTTCAAAAAGTGATTTTTCGTTATTTTTTTTTCCATTTGAAAAAAACTGAGTGTTTTAATTATGAGCGCAAAATTAATACCGTCAAGACAGCTATTTTTGTCTGCTTCCAAATCATCGGGGTACGGGAAAAAAAAAGGGTGCAACACGAGGACTTCCCAGGAGGTCACCCATCCTAGTACTACTCTCGCCCAAGCACGCTTAACTGCAGTTCTGATGGGATCCGGTGCATTTAGTGCTGGTATGATCGCACCCCGTCAGTGGTGTTGCGTTTATTTCTTAATGGATCTCTATTTCGAGGGAAACAGATCGCTTTGCGGGAATTCGACCCCGTAAAACATTTTTTTTTTTTGCCAATTGCGATCATGAAATAAACGAGCATTTGAAAACTCAAAATTTCAAAAAGTGATTTTTCGTTATTTTTTTTCCATTTGAAAAAAACTGGGTGTTTTAATTCTCAGCGCAAAATTAATACCGGTCAGACAGCTATTTTTGTCTGCTTCCAAATCATCGGGGGTACGAGAAAAAAAAAGTAGGGTGCAACACGAGGACTTCCCAGGAGGTCACCCATCCTAGTACTACTCTCGCCCAAGCACGCTTAACTGCGGAGTTCTGATGGGATCCGGTGCATTAGTGCTGGTATGATCGCACCCGTCAGTGGTGTTGCGTTTATTTCTTAAATGGATCTCTATTTCGAGGGAAACAGAATCGCTTTGCGGGAATTCGACCCCGTTAAAACATTTTTTTTTTTGGCCAATTGCGATCATGAAATAAACGAGATTTGAAAACTCAAAATTTCAAAAAAGTGATTTTTCGTTTTTTTTTTCCATTTGAAAAAAACTGAGTGTTTTAATTATGAGCGCAAAATTAATACCGTTCAGACAGCTGTTTTTGTCTTCTTCCAAATCGTCGGGGGTACGGAAAAAAAAAGTAGGGGTGCAACACGAGGACTTCCCAGGAGGTCACCCATCCTAGTACTACTCTCGCCCAAGCACGCTTAACTGCGGAGTTCTGATGGGATCCGGTGCATTAGTGCTGGTATGATCGCAACCCGTCAATGGTGTTGCGTTTATTTCTTATATGGATCTCTCATTATCGAGGGGAAACAGATCGCTTTGCGGGAATTCGACCCCGTTTAAAAACAATTTTTTTTTTTTGGCCAATTTCCGATCATGAAATAAAACGAGTGCATTTTGAAAACTCAAAATTTCAAAACGTGATTTTTCGTTATTTTTTTTTACCATTTGAAAAAAACTGAGGTGTTTAAATTCTCAGCGCAAAATTAATACCGTTCAGACAGCTATTTTTGTCTGCTTCCAAATCATCGGGGGTACGAGAAAAAAAAAGTAGGGGTGCAACACGAGGACTTCCCAGGAGGTCACCCATCCTAGTACTACTCTCGCCCAGGCAAGCTTAACTGGGGAGTTCTGATGGGATCCGGTGCATTAGTGCTGGTATGATCGCACCCGTCAGTGGTGTTGCGTTTATTTCTTATATGGATCTCTTTTCTAGGGAAACAGATCGCTTTGCGGGAATTCGACCCGTTAAAACATTTTTTTTTTTTGGCAATTGCGATCATGAAATAAACGGAGCATTTAAAAAACTCAAATTTTAAAAATGATTTTTTCGTTATTTTTTTTTTCCCATTTGAAAAAAAACTGGGTGTTTTAATTCTCAGCGCAAAATTAATACCGGTCAGACAGCTATTTTTGTCTGCTTCCAAATCATCGGGGGGGGGTACGAAAAAAAAAGTAGGGGTTCAACACGAGGACTTCCCAGGAGTCACCCATCCTAGTACTACTCTCGCCCAAGCACGCTTAACTGCGGTTCTGATGGGATCCGGTGCATTAGTGCTGGTATGATCGCACCCGTCAGTGGTGTTGCGTTTATTCTTATAATGGATCTCTATTTCAAGGGAAACAATCGCTTTGGGAATTCGACCCGTTAAAACATTTTTTTTTTGGCCAATTGCGATCATGAAATAAAAGAGCATTTGAAAACTAAAATTTCAAAAAATGATTTTTCGGTATTTTTTTTTTTCCATTGAAAAAAACTGAGGGTTTTAATTCTCAGCGCAAAATTAATACCGGTCAGACAGCTATTTTTGTCTGCTTCCAAATAATCGGGGGTACGAGAAAAAAAAAGTAGGGGTGCAACACGAGGACTTCCAGGAGGTCACCCATCCTAGTACTACTCTCGCCCAAACACGCTTAACTGCGGAGTTCTGATGGGGATCCGGTGCATTAGTGCTGGTATGATCGCACCCGTCAGTGGTGTTGCGTTTATTTCTTTTATGGATCTCTATTCGGGGAAACAGATCGCTTTTGCGGGAATTCGACCCCGATCCAAAATTTTTTTTTTTTTTGGCCAATTCCGATCATGAAATAAACGAGCATTTAAAAACTCAAAATTTCAAAAATGGATTTTTCCGTTTTATTTTTTTTTCCATTTAAAAAAAAACTGCGTGGTTTAATTCTCAGCGCAAAATTAAAACCGGATCAGACACCTATTTTTGTCTGCTTCCAAATCATCGGGGGTACGAGAAAAAAAATGTAGGGGTGCAACACGAGGACTTCCAGGAGGTCACCCATCCTAGTAATACTCACGCCAGAGCTCCAAGCCCAGCTTACTGGGCGGAGTTTCTTGAATTGTTTCACTGCCACTCTAGTGCTGGTACATGATCGGCACCCAGTCAGAGTTGTGTTAGAGGTTGCCTTTATTATACTTGGAATATGGAGTTCTATTTTCGGAGGGAAACAGATCGTTGATCCCGCTCAAAATACTTTTTTTTTTTTGGCAAATTGCGATCAAGAAATAAACGAGCATTTGAAAACTCAAAATTTCAAAAAAGTGATTTTTCGTAATATTTTTTTCATTTGAAAAAAACTGAGTGTTTTAAATTCGTCAGCTGCATTATTAATACCCGGGTCAGACAGCTAATCTATTTGTCTGCTTCCAAATCCATCGGCCGGTTGTACGAGAAAAAAAAGTAGGGCGTGCACACGAGGACTTCCCAGCGAGGTCACCATCCCAAAAACTACTTCTCGTCGCCCGAAAACGCTGTAGACCTGCGGAGTTCTGAAATCGCGGCCATCCGGTGCATTAAGTCTGTATGATGCACACCGTCAGTGGGGTTTTTTTTTGGAGGTTTTTATTTTTGGGTTTGCCCCCTTTTATTTCTTATATGGATCTCTATTTCGAGGAAAACAGATCGCTTTGCGGGAAATCGTCGATTCCTAAAATATTTTTTTTTTTTTGGCCAATTTGGATCAAGAATAAGGCGCCGAGCATTTGAAAACATCAAAACATTTCAAAAAGTGATTTTTCGTTACTTTTTTTTCCATTTGAAATAAACTGAGTGTTTTAATTCTCAGGGCAAAATTAATACCGGTCAGACAACTATTTTTTTCTGCTTCCTTAATCTTCACACAATTAAGATAGTACAGCATGTGAAAGATAATTATGTGTTAAGTAAATTTGTCGACTGGAAAGGGATACCTATGTGCGTGTGTCTGTCTTTCACATCATCAAAGAGATTTTAATTTGATAGTTCTTTTTAAATAGGTATCTAGAAGGTGTCAACGAAATTCTTCCTACCATTTCTTTTGTGTCTTTCAAAATTTACAATAATTTCAATATGTGTCTAGCTAGAAGGTTGGCCGTCATGTGTTTAGACAGCCCAAGTAAGCCTTTTTTAAAAAACCAGAACACCTCGGTTTTCCAAATTTCAACTTTCTTTTAAAATTTCTAATCACATCTAATCATGAAAGATGAATCAGTCGTATGCGTGTTTTCTGTCTTCGAATCATCTAGATAATAATTTGATAGTTCCTTTTAAAAAGGTATCTAGGAAGGTTGCATTGAAATTCTTCCAACCAATTGTTTTGTGTCTTTCAAAATTGATTATAATTTCAATATGTGTCCAGCTAGAAGGGTTGGCTCATGTGTTTAGACAGCCCGTGTAAGCCTTTTTAAAAAACCCGGAACACTCGGTTTTCCAAATTCAACTTTCTTCTAAAATTTCCAATAACATCTAATCATGAAAGACGAATCAGTCGTATGCGTGTGTTCTGTCTTCGAATCATCTAGAGAATAATTTGAAAGTTCCTTTTAGAATAGGTATCGAGATGGTTGGAATGAAATTCTTCCAACCAGTTCTTTTGGGTCTTTCAAAATTGATTATAATTTTAATATGTGTCCAGCTACATGGGTTGGCCATCATGTGTTTAGACAGCCCAAGTAAGCCTTTTTTAAAAAAAACCAGGAACACTCGGTTTTCCAGCTTCAACTTTTTTCTAAAATTTCTAATCACATCTAATCAGGAAAGACGAATCAGTCGTATGCGTGTGTTCTGTCTTCGAATCATCTAGAGAATAATTTGGTAGTTCCATTTAAATAGGTATCTGGATGGTTGCATTGAAATTCTTCCACCAATTTTTTGTGTCTTTCAAAATTGATTATAATTTCAATACGTGTCCAGCTAGAAGGGTTGGCCATCATGTGTTTAGACAGCCCATGTAAGCCTTTTTTAAAAAAACCCGGAACACTCGGTTTTCCAAATTCAACTTTCTTCTAAAATTTCTAATCACATCTAATCATGAAAGACGAATCAGTCGTATGCGTGTGTTCTGTCTTCGAATCATCTAGAGAATAATTTGAAAGTTCCTTTTAGAAAGGTATCCGAGATGGTTGGAATGAAATTCTTCCAACCAGTTCTTTTGGGTCTTTCAAAATTGATTATAATTTTAATATGTGTCCAGCTACATGGGTTGGCCATCATTTGTTTAGACAGCCCAAGTAAGCTTTTTTTAAAAAAACCAGGAACACTCGGTTTTCCAGCTTCAACTTTTTCTAAAATTTCTAATCACATCTAATCAGGAAAGACGAATCAGTCGTATGCGTGTGTTCTGTCTTCGAATCATCTAGAGAATAATTTGATAGTTCCTTTTAAATAGGTATCTGAATGGTTGCATTGAAATTCTTCCAACCAATTCTTTTGTGTCTTTCAAAATTGATTATAATTTCAATATGTGTCCAGCTAGAAGGGTTGGCCATCATGTGTTTAGACAGCCCAAGTAAGCCTTTTTTAAAAAAACCCAGGAACACTCGGTTTTCCAGCTTCAACTTTTTTTCTAAAATTTCTATCACATCTAATCAGGAAAGAGAATCAGTCGTATGCGTGTGTTCTGTCTTCGAATCATCTAGAGAATAATTCATAGTTCCGTTTAAAATAGGTATCTAGAAGGTTGCAATGAAATTCTTCCAACCAGTTCTTTTGTGTCTTTCAAAATTGATTATAATTTCAATATGTGTCCAGCTAGAAGGGTTGGCCGTCATGTGTTTAGACAGCATGTAAGCCTTTTTTAAAAAAACCCGGAACACTCGGTTTTCCAAATTCAACTTTGTTCTAAAATTTCTAATCACATCTAATCATGAAAGACGAATCAGTCGTATGCGTGTGTTCTGTCTTCGAATCATCAAGAGAATAATTTGAAAGTTCCTTTTAGAAAGGTATCTAGATGGTTGGAATGAAATTCTTCCAACCAGTTCTTTTGTGTCTTTCAAAATTGATTATAATTTTAATATGTGTCCAGCTAGAAGGGTTGGCCATCTTGTGTTTAGACAGCCCAAGTAAGACTTTTTTAAAAAACCCGGAACACTCGGTTTTCCAGCTTCAACTTTTTTCTAAAATTTCTAATCACATCTAATCAGGAAAGACGAATCAGTCGTATGCGTGTGTTTGTCTTCGAATCATCTAGAGAATAATTTGATAGTTCCTTTTAAATAGGTATCTGGAAGGTTGCATTGAAATTCTTCCAACCAGTTCTTTGTGTCTTTCAAAATTGATTATAATTTCAATATGTGTCCAGCTAGAAGGGTTGGCCATCATGTGTTTAGACAGCCCATGTAAGCCTTTTTTAAAAAAACCCGGAACACTCGGTTTTCCAAATTCAACTTTCTTCTAAAATTTCTAATCACATCTAATCAGGAAAGACGAATCAGTCGTATGCGTGTGTTCTGTCTTCGAATCATCTAGAGAATAATTTGAAGTTCCTTTTAAATAGGTATCTAGATGGTTGGAATGAAATTCTTTCCAACCAGTTCTTTTGTGTCTTTTCAAAATTGATTATAATTTCAATATGTGTCCAGCTAGAAGGGTTGGCCATCATGTGTTTAGACAGCCCAAGTAAGCTTTTTTAAAAAAACCAGGAACACTCGGTTTTCCAGCTTCAACTTTTTCTAAAATTTCTAATCACATCTAATCAGGAAAGACGAATCAGTCGTATGCGTGTGTTGTGTCTTCGAATCATCTAGAGAATAATTTGATAAGTTCAATTTAAATAGGTATCTAGATGGTTGCAACGAAATTCTTCCTACCAGTTCTTTTGTGTCTTTCAAAATTGATTATAATTTTAATATGTGTCCAGCTAGAAGGGTTGGCCATCATGTGTTTAGACAGCCCAAGTAAGCCTTTTTTAAAAAAACCAGGAACACTCGGTTTTCCAGCTTCAACTTTTTTCTGAAATTTCTAATCAAATCTAATCAGGAAAGATGAATTAGTCGTATGCGTGTGTTCTGTCTTCAAATCATCAAGAGAATAATTTGATAGTTCCTTTTAAATAGGTATCTAGAAGGTTGCAATGAAATTCTTCCAACCAGTTTTTTGTGTCTTTCAAAATTGATTATAATTTTAATATGTGTCCAGCTAGAAGGGTTGGCCATCATGTGTTTAGACAGCCCATGTAAGCCTTTTTTTTAAAAAAACCAGGAACACTCGGTTTTCCAACTTCAACTTTGTTCTCTAAAATTTCTAATCACATCTAATCAGGAAAGACGAATCAGTCGTATGCGTGTGTTCTGTCTTCGAATCATCTAGAGAATAATTTGATAGTTCCTTTTAAATAGGTATCTGGAAGGTTGCATTGAAATTCTTCCAACCAATTCTTTTGTGTCTTTCAAAATTTATTATAATTTCAATATGTGTCCTGCTAGAAGGGTTGGCCATATGTGTTTAGACAGCCCGTGTAAGCCTTTTTAAAAAAAAACCCGGAAACACTCGGTTTTCCAACTTCAACTTTTTTCTAAAATTTCTAATCACATCTATATCATGAAAGTAAAGTCGTATGCGTGTGTTCTGTCTTCGAATCATCTAGAGAATAATTTGAAAAGTTCCTTTTAGAAAGGTTCCGAGATGGTTGGAATGAAATTCTTCCAACCAGTTCTTTTGGGTCTTTCAAAATTGATTATAATTTTAATATGTGTCCAGCCTACCATGGTTGGCCCATCACAAGTGTTTAGATGCCCCAAGGAATTTTTTAAAAACCAGCTTCTCGGTTTTTCCAGCTTCTATTTCTAAATCAAATCTAATCAGGAAAGACGAATTAGTCGTATGCGTGTGTTCTGTCTTCGAATCATCTAGAGATAATTTTGATAGTTCTTTTAAATAGGTATCTAGAAGGTTGCGTTGAAATTCTTCCAACCAGTTCTTTTGTGTCTTTCAAAATTTATTCAATAATTTCAATGTGTCCAGCTAGAAGGGTTGGCCGTCATGTGTTTAGACAGCCCATGTAAGCCTTTTTTAAAAAAACCGGAACACTCGGTTTTCCAATTCAATTTCTTCTAAAATTTCTAAATCAATCTAATCAGGGAAAGACAATCAGTCGTATGCTGTGTGTTCTGTCTTCGAATCATCTAGAGAATAATTTGATAGTTCCTTTTAAATAGGTATCTGAAGGTTGCATTGAAATTCTTCCAACCAGTTCTTTTGTGTCTTTCAAAATTTATTATAATTTCAATATGTGTCCAGCTAGAAGGGTTGGCCATCATGTGTTTAGACAGCCCATGTAAGCCTTTTTTAAAAAAACCAGGAACACTCGGTTTTCCAACTTCAACTTTTTCTAAAATTTCTAATCACATCTAATCATGAAAGACGAATCAGTCGTATGCGTGTGTTCTGTCTTCGAATCATCTAGAGAATAATTTGATAGTTCCATTTAAATAGGTATCTAGAAGGTTGCAATGAAATTCTTCCAACCAGTTCTTTTGTGTCTTTCAAAATTGATTATAATTTCAATATGTGTCCAGCTAGAAGGGTTGGCCATCATGTGTTTAGACAGCCCATGTAAGCCTTTTTTAAAAAAACCAGGAACACTCGGTTTTCCAACTTCAACTTTTTTCTAAAATTTCTAATCACATCTAATCATGAAAGACGAATCAGTCGTATGCGTGTGTTCTGTCTTCGAATCATCTAGAGAATAATTTGAAAGTTCCTTTTAAATAGGTATCTAGAAGGTTTGCATTGAAATTCTTCCAACCAGTTCTTTTGTGTCTTTCAAAATTGATTATAATTTCAATATGTGTCCAGCTAGAAGGGTTGGCCATCATGTGTTTAGACAGCCCATGTAAGCCTTTTTTAAAAAAACCAGGAACACTCGGTTTTCCAACTTCAACTTTTTTCTAAAATTTCTAATCACATCTAATCAGGAAAGACGAATCAGTCGTATGCGTGTGTTCTGTCTTCGAATCATCTAGAGAATAATTTGATAGTTCCTTTTAAATAGGTATCTAGATGGTTGCAATGAAATTCTTCCAACCAGTTCTTTTGTGTCTTTCAAAATTGATTATAATTTTAATATGTGTCCAGCTAGAAGGGTTGGCCATCATGTGTTTAGACAGCCCATGTAAGCTTTTTAAAAAAAACCAGGAACACTCGGTTTTCCAACTTCAACT
This sequence comes from Morella rubra, assembly GCA_003952965.2. Taxonomy (NCBI): domain Eukaryota; kingdom Viridiplantae; phylum Streptophyta; class Magnoliopsida; order Fagales; family Myricaceae; genus Morella; species Morella rubra. The sequence goes on along the minus strand of CM025855.1, from coordinate 4,060,022 downwards.
TTTTTCTAAAATTTCTAATCACATCTAATCAGGAAAGACGAATCAGTCGTATGCGTGTGTTCTGTCTTCGAATCATCTAGAGAATAATTTGATAGTTCCTTTTAAATAGGTATCTAGAAGGTTGCATTGAAATTCTTCCAACCAGTTCTTTTGTGTCTTTCAAAATTGATTATAATTTTAATATATGTGTCCAGCTAGAAGGGTTGGTCATGTGTTTAGACAGCCCATGTAAGCCTTTTTTAAAAAAACCCGGAACACTCGGTTTTCCTTCAACTTTTTCTAAAATTTCTAATCACATCTAATCAGGAAAGACGAATCAGTCGTATGCGTGTGTTCTGTCTTCGAATCATCTAGAGAATAATTTGATAGTTCCTTTTAAATAGGTATCTAGAAGGTTGCAACGAAATTCTTCCAACCAGTTCTTTTGTGTCTTTCAAAATTGATTATAATTTCAATATGTGTCCAGCTAGAAGGGTTGGCCATCATGTGTTTAGACAGCCCAAGTAAGCCTTTTTTAAAAAAACCAGGAACACTCGGTTTTCCAACTTCAACTTTTTCTAAAATTTCTAATCACATCTAATCAGGAAAGACGAATCAGTCGTATGCGTGTGTTCTGTCTTCGAATCATCTAGAGAATAATTTGATAGTTCCTTTTAAATAGGTATCTAGAAGCAATTGAAATTCTTCCAACCAGTTCTTTTGTCTCTTTCAAAATTGATTATAATTTCAATATGTGTCCAGCTAGAAGGGTTGGCCATCATGTGTTTAGACAGCCCATGTAAGCCTTTTTTAAAAAAACCCGGAACACTCGGTTTTCCAACTTCAACTTTTTCTAAAATTTCTAATCACATCTAATCAGAAAGACGAATCAGTCGTATGCGTGTGTTCTGTCTTCGAATCATCTAGAGAATAATTTGATAGTTCCTTTTAAATAGGTATCTAGAAGGTTGCAATGAAATTCTTCCAACCAGTTCTTTTGTGTCTTTCAAAATTGATTATAATTTTAATATGTGTCCAGCTAGAAGGGTTGGCCATCATGTGTTTAGACAGCCCATGTAAGCCTTTTTTAAAAAAACCCGGAACACTCGGTTTTCCAAATTCAACTTTTTCTAAAATTTCTAATCACATCTAATCATGAAAGACGAATCAGTCGTATGCGTGTGTTCTGTCTTCGAATCATCTAGAGAATAATTTGATAGTTCCTTTTAAATAGGTATCTAGAAGGTTGCATTGAAATTCTTCCAACCAGTTCTTTTGTGTCTTTCAAAATTGATTATAATTTCAATATGTGTCCAGCTAGAAGGGTTGGCCATCATGTGTTTAGACAGCCCATGTAAGCCTTTTTTAAAAAAACCCGGAACACTCGGTTTTCCAAATTCAACTTTCTTCTAAAATTTCTAATCACATCTAATCAGGAAAGACGAATCAGTCGTATGCGTGTGTTGTGTCTTCGAATCATCTAGAGAATAATTTGAAAGTTCCTTTTAAATAGGTATCTAGAAGGTTGCAATGAAATTCTTCCAACCAGTTCTTTTGTCTTTCAAAATTGATTATAATTTTAATATGTGTCCAGCTAGAAGGGTTGGCCATCATGTGTTTAGACAGCCCATGTAAGCCTTTTTTAAAAAAACCAGGAACACTCGGTTTTCCAACTTCAACTTTGTTCTAAAATTTCTAATCACATCTAATCAGGAAAGACGAATCAGTCGTATGCGTGTGTTCTGTCTTCGAATCATCTAGAGAATAATTTGATAGTTCCTTTTAAATAGGTATCTAGAAGGTTGCATTGAAATTCTTCCAACCAGTTCTTTTGTGTCTTTCAAAATTGATTATAATTTCAATATGTGTCCAGCTAGAAGGGTTGGCCATCATGTGTTTAGACAGCCCATGTAAGCCTTTTTTAAAAAAACCCGGAACACTCGGTTTTCCAAATTCAACTTTCTTCTAAAATTTCTAATCACATCTAATCATGAAAGACGAATCAGTCGTATGCGTGTGTTCTGTCTTCGAATCATCTAGAGAATAATTTGAAGTTCCTTTTAAATAGGTATCTAGAAGGTTGCAATGAAATTCTTCCAACCAGTTCTTTTGTGTCTTTCAAAATTGATTATAATTTCAATATGTGTCCAGCTAGAAGGGTTGGCCATCATGTGTTTAGACAGCCCAGTAAGCCTTTTTTAAAAAAACCAGGAACACTCGGTTTTCCAACTTCAACTTTTTTCTAAAATTTCTAATCACATCTAATCAGGAAAGACGAATCAGTCGTATGCGTGTGTTCTGTCTTCGAATCATCTAGAGAATAATTTGATAGTTCCTTTTAAATAGGTATCTAGAAGGTTGCATTGAAATTCTTCCAACCAGTTCTTTTGTGTCTTTCAAAATTGATTATAATTTCAATATGTGTCCAGCTAGAAGGGTTGGCCATCATGTGTTTAGACAGCCCATGTAAGCCTTTTTTAAAAAAACCCGGAACACTCGGTTTTCCAACTTCAACTTTCTTCTAAAATTTCTAATCACATCTAATCAGGAAAGACGAATCAGTCGTATGCGTGTGTTCTGTCTTCGAATCATCTAGAGAATAATTTGATAGTTCCTTTTAAATAGGTATCTAGATGGTTGCAATGAAATTCTTCCAACCAGTTCTTTTGTGTCTTTCAAAATTGATTATAATTTCAATATGTGTCCAGCTAGAAGGGTTGGCCATCATGTGTTTAGACAGCCCATGTAAGCCTTTTTTAAAAAAACCAGGAACACTCGGTTTTCCAACTTCAACTTTTTTCTAAAATTTCTAATCACATCTAATCAGGAAAGACGAATCAGTCGTATGCGTGTGTTCTGTCTTCGAATCCTAGAGAATAATTTGATAGTTCCTTTTAAATAGGTATCTAGAAGGTTGCAATTGAAATTCTTCCAACCAGTTCTTTTGTGTCTTTCAAAATTGATTATAATTTTAATATGTGTCCAGCTAGAAGGGTTGGCCATCATGTGTTTAGACAGCCCATGTAAGCCTTTTTTAAAAAAACCAGGAACACTCGGTTTTCCAACTTCAACTTTTTTCTAAAATTTCTAATCACATCTAATCAGGAAAGACGAATCAGTCGTATGCGTGTGTTCTGTCTTCGAATCATCTAGAGAATAATTTGATAGTTCCTTTAAATAGGTATCTAGAAGGTTGCAATGAAATTCTTCCAACCAGTTCTTTTGTGTCTTTCAAAATTGATTATAATTTCAATATGTGTCCAGCTAGAAGGGTTGGCCATCATGTGTTTAGACAGCCCATGTAAGCCTTTTTTAAAAAAACCAGGAACACTCGGTTTTCCAACTTCAACTTTTTTCTAAAATTTCTAATCACATCTAATCAGAAAGACGAATCAGTCGTATGCGTGTGTTCTGTCTTCGAATCATCTAGAGAATAATTTGATAGTTCCTTTTAAATAGGTATCTAGAAGGTTGCAATGAAATTCTTCCAACCAGTTCTTTTGTGTCTTTCAAAATTGATTATAATTTTAATATATGTGTCCAGCTAGAAGGGTTGGCCATCATGTGTTTAGACAGCCCAAGTAAGCCTTTTTTAAAAAAACCCGGAACACTCGGTTTTCCAACTTCAACTTTTTTCTAAAATTTCTAATCACATCTAATCAGGAAAGACGAATCAGTCGTATGCGTGTGTTCTGTCTTCGAATCATCTAGAGAATAATTTGATAGTTCCTTTTAAATAGGTATCTAGAAGGTTGCATTGAAATTCTTCCAACCAGTTCTTTTGTGTCTTTCAAAATTGATTATAATTTCAATATGTGTCCAGCTAGAAGGGTTGGCCATCATGTGTTTAGACAGCCCATGTAAGCCTTTTTTTAAAAAAACCCGGAACACTCGGTTTTCCAACTTCAACTTTGTTCTAAAATTTCTAATCACATCTAATCAGGAAAGACGAATCAGTCGTATGCGTGTGTTCTGTCTTCGAATCATCTAGAGAATAATTTGATAGTTCCTTTAAATAGGTATCTAGAAGGTTGCATTGAAATTCTTCCAACCAGTTCTTTTGTGTCTTTCAAAATTGATTATAATTTCAATATGTGTCCAGCTAGAAGGGTTGGCCATCATGTGTTTAGACAGCCCATGTAAGCCTTTTTTAAAAAAAACCCGGAACACTCGGTTTTCCAACTTCAACTTTTTCTAAAATTTCTAATCACATCTAATCATGAAAGACGAATCAGTCGTATGCGTGTGTTCTGTCTTCGAATCATCTAGAGAATAATTTGATAGTTCCTTTTAAATAGGTATCTAGAATGGTTGCAATGAAATTCTTCCAACCAGTTCTTTTGGTCTTTCAAAATTGATTATAATTTCAATATGTGTCCAGCTAGAAGGGTTGGCCATCATGTGTTTAGACAGCCCAAGTAAGCCTTTTTTAAAAAAACCCGGAACACTCGGTTTTCCAACTTCAACTTTTTTCTAAAATTTCTAATCACATCTAATCAGGAAAGACGAATCAGTCGTATGCGTGTGTTCTGTCTTCGAATCATCTAGAGAATAATTTGATAGTTCCTTTTAAATAGGTATCTAGAAGGTTGCATTGAAATTCTTCCAACCAGTTCTTTTGTGTCTTTCAAAATTGATTATAATTTCAATATGTGTCCAGCTAGAAGGGTTGGCCATCATGTGTTTAGACAGCCCATGTAAGCCTTTTTTAAAAAAACCCGGGAACACTCGGTTTTCCAACTTCAACTTTGTTCTAAAATTTCTAATCACATCTAATGAAAGACGAATCAGTCGTATGCGTGTGTTCTGTCTTCGAATCATCTAGAGAATAATTTGAAAGTTCCTTTTAAAAAGGTATCTAGAAGGTTGCAATGAAATTCTTCCAACCAGTTCTTTTGTGTCTTTCAAAATTGATTATAATTTCAATATGTGTCCAGCTAGAAGGGTTGGCCATCATGTGTTTAGACAGCCCATGTAAGCCTTTTTTAAAAAAACCAGGAACACTCGGTTTTCCAACTTCAACTTTTTCTAAAATTTCTAATCACATCTAATCATGAAAGACGAATCAGTCGTATGCGTGTGTTCTGTCTTCGAATCATCTAGAGAATAATTTGATAGTTCCTTTTAAATAGGTATCTAGAAGGTTGCATTGAAATTCTTCCAACCAGTTCTTTTGTGTCTTTCAAAATTGATTATAATTTCAATATGTGTCCAGCTAGAAGGGTTGGCCATCATGTGTTTAGACAGCCCAGTAAGCCTTTTTTAAAAAAACCCGGAACACTCGGTTTTCCAACTTCAACTTTGTTCTAAAATTTCTAATCACATCTAATCATGGAAAGACGAATCAGTCGTATGCGTGTGTTCTGTCTTCGAATCATCTAGAGAATAATTTGAAGTTCCTTTTAAATAGGTATCTAGAAGGTTGCAATGAAATTCTTCCAACCAGTTCTTTTGTGTCTTTCAAAATTGATTATAATTTCAATATGTGTCCAGCTAGAAGGGTTGGCCATCATGTGTTTAGAGCCCATGTAAGCCTTTTTTAAAAAAACCAGGAACACTCGGTTTTCCAACTTCAACTTTTTCTAAAATTTCTAATCACATCTAATCATGGAAAGACGAATCAGTCGTATGCGTGTGTTCTGTCTTCGAATCATCTAGAGAATAATTTGATAGTTCCTTTAAATAGGTATCTAGAAGGTTGCATTGAAATTCTTCCAACCAGTTCTTTTGTGTCTTTCAAAATTGATTATAATTTCAATATGTGTCCAGCTAGAAGGGTTGGCCATCATGTGTTTAGACAGCCCATGTAAGCCTTTTTTAAAAAAACCCGGAACACTCGGTTTTCCAAATTCAACTTTCTTCTAAAATTTCTAATCACATCTAATCAGGAAAGACGAATCAGTCGTATGCGTGTGTTCTGTCTTCGAATCATCTAGAGAATAATTTGATAGTTCCTTTTAAATAGGTATCTAGAAGGTTGCAATGAAATTTCCAACCAGTTCTTTTGTGTCTTTCAAAATTGATTATAATTTTAATATGTGTCCAGCTAGAAGGGTTGGCCATCATGTGTTTAGACAGCCCATGTAAGCCTTTTTTAAAAAAACCCGGAACACTCGGTTTTCCAACTTCAACTTTTTCTAAAATTTCTAATCACATCTAATCAGGAAAGACGAATCAGTCGTATGCGTGTGTTCTGTCTTCGAATCATCTAGAGAATAATTGATAGTTCCTTTAAATAGGTATCTAGAAGGTTGCAATGAAATTCTTCCAACCAGTTCTTTTGTGTCTTTCAAAAATTGATTATAATTTTAATATGTGTCCAGCTAGAAGGGTTGGCCATCATGTGTTTAGACAGCCCATGTAAGCCTTTTTTAAAAAAACCAGGAACACTCGGTTTTCCAACTTCAACTTTTTTCTAAAAATTTCTAATCACATCTAATCATGAAAGACGAATCAGTCGTATGCGTGTGTTCTGTCTTCGAATCATCTAGAGAATAATTTGATAGTTCCATTTAAATAGGTATCTAGAAGGTTGCAACGAAATTCTTCCAACCAGTTCTTTTGTGTCTTTCAAAATTGATTATAATTTCAATATGTGTCCAGCTAGAAGGGTTGGCCATCATGTGTTTAGACAGCCCATGTAAGCCTTTTTTAAAAAAACCAGGAACACTCGGTTTTCCAATTCAACTTTTTCTAAAATTTCTAATCACATCTAATCAGGAAAGACGAATCAGTCGTATGCGTGTGTTCTGTCTTCGAATCATCTAGAGAATAATTTGATAGTTCCTTTTAAATAGGTATCTAGAAGGTTGCATTGAAATTCTTCCAACCAGTTCTTTTGTGTCTTTCAAAATTGATTATAATTTCAATATGTGTCCAGCTAGAAGGGTTGGCCATCATGTGTTTAGACAGCCCAAGTAAGCCTTTTTTAAAAAAACCCGGAACACTCGGTTTTCCAACTTCAACTTTTTCTAAAATTTCTAATCACATCTAATCAGAAAGACGAATCAGTCGTATGCGTGTGTTCTGTCTTCGAATCATCTAGAGAATAATTTGATAGTTCCTTTTAAATAGGTATCTAGAAGGTTGCAACGAAATTCTTCCAACCAGTTCTTTTGTGTCTTTCAAAATTGATTATAATTTCAATATGTGTCCAGCTAGAAGGGTTGGCCATCATGTGTTTAGACAGCCCATGTAAGCCTTTTTTAAAAAAACCCGGAACACTCGGTTTTCCAACTTCAACTTTTTTCTAAAATTTCTAATCACATCTAATCAGGAAAGACGAATCAGTCGTATGCGTGTGTTCTGTCTTCGAATCATCTAGAGAATAATTTGATAGTTCCTTTTAAATAGGTATCTAGAAGGTTGCAACGAAATTCTTCCAACCAGTTCTTTTGTGTCTTTCAAAATTGATTATAATTTCAATATGTGTCCAGCTAGAAGGGTTGGCCATCATGTGTTTAGACAGCCCATGTAAGCCTTTTTTAAAAAAACCCGGAACACTCGGTTTTCCAACTTCAACTTTTTCTAAAATTTCTAATCACATCTAATCATGAAAGACGAATCAGTCGTATGCGTGTGTTCTGTCTTCGAATCATCTAGAGAATAATTTGATAGTTCCTTTTAAATAGGTATCTAGAAGGTTGCAATGAAATTCTTCCAACCAGTTCTTTTGTGTCTTTCAAAATTGATTATAATTTCAATATGTGTCCAGCTAGAAGGGTTGGCCATCATGTGTTTAGACAGCCCAAGTAAGCCTTTTTTAAAAAAACCCGGAACACTCGGTTTTCCAACTTCAACTTTTTTCTAAAATTTCTAATCACATCTAATCATGAAAGACGAATCAGTCGTATGCGTGTGTTCTGTCTTCGAATCATCTAGAGAATAATTTGATAGTTCCTTTTAAATAGGTATCTAGATGGTTGCAATGAAATTCTTCCAACCAGTTCTTTTGTGTCTTTCAAAATTGATTATAATTTCAATATGTGTCCAGCTAGAAGGGTTGGCCATCATGTGTTTAGACAGCCCAAGTAAGCCTTTTTTAAAAAAACCAGGAACACTCGGTTTTCCAACTTCAACTTTTTTCTAAAATTTCTAATCACATCTAATCAGAAAGACGAATCAGTCGTATGCGTGTGTTCTGTCTTCGAATCATCTAGAGAATAATTTGATAGTTCCTTTTAAATAGGTATCTAGAAGGTTGCAATGAAATTCTTCCAACCAGTTCTTTTGTGTCTTTCAAAATTGATTATAATTTTAATATGTGTCCAGCTAGAAGGGTTGGCCATCATGTGTTTAGACAGCCCATGTAAGCCTTTTTTAAAAAAACCCGGAACACTCGGTTTTCCAACTTCAACTTTTTCTAAAATTTCTAATCACATCTAATCATGAAAGACGAATCAGTCGTATGCGTGTGTTCTGTCTTCGAATCATCTAGAGAATAATTTGATAGTTCCTTTTAAATAGGTATCTAGAAGGTTGCAACGAAATTCTTCCAACCAGTTCTTTTGTGTCTTTCAAAATTGATTATAATTTCAATATGTGTCCAGCTAGAAGGGTTGGCCATCATGTGTTTAGACAGCCCATGTAAGCCTTTTTTAAAAAAAACCAGGAACACTCGGTTTTCCAACTTCAACTTTTTCTAAAATTTCTAATCACATCTAATCATGAAAGACGAATCAGTCGTATGCGTGTGTTCTGTCTTCGAATCATCTAGAGAATAATTTGATAGTTCCTTTTAAATAGGTATCTAGAAGGTTGCATTGAAATTCTTCCAACCAGTTCTTTTGTGTCTTTCAAAATTGATTAATTTCAATATGTGTCCAGCTAGAAGGGTTGGCCATCATGTGTTTAGACAGCCCATGTAAGCCTTTTTTAAAAAAACCCGGAACACTCGGTTTTCCAACTTCAACTTTTTTCTAAAATTTCTAATCACATCTAATCAGAAAGACGAATCAGTCGTATGCGTGTGTTCTGTCTTCGAATCATCTAGAGAATAATTTGATAGTTCCTTTTAAATAGGTATCTAGGTTGCAATGAAATTCTTCCAACCAGTTCTTTGTGTCTTTCAAAATTGATTATAATTTCAATATGTGTCCAGCTAGAAGGTTGGCCATCATGTGTTTAGACAGCCCGTAAGCCTTTTTTAAAAAAACCAGGAACACTCGGTTTTCCAACTTCAACTTTTTTCTAAAATTTCTAATCACATCTAATCAGGAAGACGAATCAGTCGTATGCGTGTGTTCTGTCTTCGAATCATCTAGAGAATAATTTGATAGTTCCTTTTAAATAGGTATCTAGAAGGTTGCATTGAAATTCTTCCAACCAGTTCTTTTGTGTCTTTCAAAATTGATTATAATTTCAATATGTGTCCAGCTAGAAGGGTTGGCCATCATGTGTTTAGACAGCCCATGTAAGCCTTTTTTAAAAAAACCCGGAACACTCGGTTTTCCAACTTCAACTTTTTTCTAAAATTTCTAATCACATCTAATCAGAAAGACGAATCAGTCGTATGCGTGTGTTCTGTCTTCGAATCATCTAGAGAATAATTTGATAGTTCCTTTTAAATAGGTATCTAGAAGGTTGCAACGAAATTCTTCCAACCAGTTTGTGTCTTTCAAAATTGATTATAATTTCAATATGTGTCCAGCTAGAAGGGTTGGCCATCATGTGTTTAGACAGCCCATGTAAGCCTTTTTTAAAAAAACCCGGAACACTCGGTTTTCCAACTTCAACTTTTTCTAAAATTTCTAATCACATCTAATCAGGAAAGACGAATCAGTCGTATGCGTGTGTTCTGTCTTCGAATCATCTAGAGAATAATTTGATAGTTCCTTTTAAATAGGTATCTAGAAGGTTGCAATGAAATTCTTCCAACCAGTTCTTTTGTGTCTTTCAAAATTGATTATAATTTCAATATGTGTCCAGCTAGAAGGGTTGGCCATCATGTGTTTAGACAGCCCATGTAAGCCTTTTTTAAAAAAACCCGGAACACTCGGTTTTCCAACTTCAACTTTGTTCTAAAATTTCTAATCACATCTAATCATGAAAGACGAATCAGTCGTATGCGTGTGTTCTGTCTTCGAATCATCTAGAGAATAATTTGATAGTTCCTTTAAATAGGTATCTAGAAGGTTGCAACGAAATTCTTCCAACCAGTTCTTTTGTGTCTTTCAAAATTGATTATAATTTCAATATGTGTCCAGCTAGAAGGGTTGGCCATCATGTGTTTAGACAGCCCATGTAAGCCTTTTTTAAAAAAACCCGGAACACTCGGTTTTCCAACTTCAACTTTTTCTAAAATTTCTAATCACATCTAATCAGAAAGACGAATCAGTCGTATGCGTGTGTTCTGTCTTCGAATCATCAAGAGAATAATTTGAAAGTTCCTTTTAAATAGGTATCTAGAAGGTTGCAATGAAATTCTTCCAACCAGTTCTTTTGTGTCTTTCAAAATTGATTATAATTTCAATATGTGTCCAGCTAGAAGGGTTGGCCATCATGTGTTTAGACAGCCCATGTAAGCCTTTTTTAAAAAAACCAGGAACACTCGGTTTTCCAACTTCAACTTTTTCTAAAATTTCTAATCACATCTAATCATGAAAGACGAATCAGTCGTATGCGTGTGTTCTGTCTTCGAATCATCTAGAGAATAATTTGAATAGTTCCTTTTAAATAGGTATCTAGAAGGTTGCATTGAAATTCTTCCAACCAGTTCTTTTGTGTCTTTCAAAATTGATTATAATTTCAATATGTGTCCAGCTAGAAGGGTTGGCCATCATGTGTTTAGACAGCCCATGTAAGCCTTTTTTAAAAAAACCCGGAACACTCGGTTTTCCAACTTCAACTTTGTTCTAAAATTTCTAATCACATCTAATCATGAAAGACGAATCAGTCGTATGCGTGTGTTCTGTCTTCGAATCATCTAGAGAATAATTTGATAGTTCCTTTTAAATAGGTATCTAGAAGGTTGCAACGAAATTCTTCCAACCAGTTCTTTTGTGTCTTTCAAAATTGATTATAATTTCAATATGTGTCCAGCTAGAAGGGTTGGCCATCATGTGTTTAGACAGCCCATGTAAGCCTTTTTTAAAAAAACCAGGAACACTCGGTTTTCCAATTCAACTTTCTTCTAAAATTTCTAATCACATCTAATCAGGAAAGACGAATCAGTCGTATGCGTGTGTTCTGTCTTCGAATCATCTAGAGAATAATTGAAAGTTCCTTTTAAATAGGTATCTAGATGGTTGCATGAAATTCTTCCAACCAGTTCTTTTGTGTCTTTTTCAAAATTGATTATAATTTCAATATGTGTCCAGCTAGAAGGGTTGGGCCATCATGTGTTTAGACAGCCATGTAAGCCTTTTTTAAAAAACCAGGAACACTCGGTTTTCCAGCTTCAACTTTTCTAAAATTTCTAATCACATCTAATCAGGAAAGACGAATCAGTCGTATGCGTGTGTTCTGTCTTCGAATCATCTAGAGAATAATTTGATAGTTCCTTTTAAATAGGTATCTAGAAGGTTGCAATGAAATTCTTCCAACCAGTTCTTTTGCTTTCAAAATTGATTATAATTTCAATATGTGTCCAGCTAGAAGGGTTGGCCATCATGTGTTTAGACAGCCCATGTAAGCCTTTTTTAAAAAAACCAGGAACACTCGGTTTTCCAACTTCAACTTTTTTCTAAAATTTCTAATCACATCTAATCAGGAAAGACGAATCAGTCGTATGCGTGTGTTCTGTCTTCGAATCATCTAGAGAATAATTTGATAGTTCCTTTTAAATAGGTATCTAGAAGGTTGCATTGAAATTCTTCCAACCAGTTCTTTTGTGTCTTTCAAAATTGATTATAATTTCAATATGTGTCCAGCTAGAAGGGTTGGCCATCATGTGTTTAGACAGCCCATGTAAGCCTTTTTTTAAAAAAACCCAAAACACTCGGTTTTTCCCGTTCAACTTTTTCTAAATTTCTAATCACATCTAATATCTGAAAGAACGAATCAGTCGTATGCGTGTGTTCTGTCTTCGAATCATCTAGAGAATAATTTGATAGTTCCTTTTAAATGGTATCTGGAAGGTTGCAATGAAATTCTTCCAACCAGTTCTTTTTTTCCAAAATTGTTTATAATTTCAATATGTGTCCAGCTAGAAGGGTTGGCCATCATGTGTTTAGACAGCCCATGTAAGCCTTTTTTAAAAAACCAGGAACACTCGGTTTTCCAACTTCAACTTTGTTCTAAAATTTCTAATCACATCTAATCATGAAAGACGAATCAGTCGTATGCGTGTGTTCTGTCTTCGAATCATCTAGAGAATAATTTGATAGTTCAATTTAAATAGGTATCTAGAAGGTTGCAACGAAATTCTTCCTACCAGTTCTTTTGTGTCTTTCAAAATTTGATTATAATTTCAATATGTGTCCAGCTAGAAGGGTTGGCCATCATGTGTTTAGACAGCCACGTAAGCCTTTTTTTAAAAAACCCGGAACACTCGGTTTTCCAACTTCAACTTTTTTCTAAAATTTCTAATCACATCTAATCATGAAAGACGAATCAGTCGTATGCGTGTGTTCTGTCTTCGAATCATCTAGAAAATAATTTGACAGTTCCATTTAAATAGGTATCTAGATGGTTGCAACGAAATTCTTCCTACCAGTTCTTTTGTGTCTTTCAAAATTGATTATAATTTCAATATGTGTCCAGCTAGAAGGGTTGGCCATCATGTGTTTAGACAGCCCAAGTAAGCCTTTTTTAAAAAAACCAGGAACACTCGGTTTTCCCGCTTCAACTTTTTTCTGAAATTTCTAATCACATCTAATCTGGAAAGACGAATGAGTCGTATTCGTGTGTTCTGTCTTCGAATCACCTAGAAAATAATTTGACAGTTCCATTTAATAGCGTATGCAGATAGCGTATGCCATCTGGGAACAGTCTCCTTCAAAACCAGTTTCTTTGTTCTGGTACTATTTCAAGCCAAATTGATTCATTGCAATTCTTCATATGTGTCCAGCCTAGACAGGGTCTGCGCGCTCTCAGAGCTTGTTTTCTAGACAGCCCCCTCTAAGCCCTTTTAATACAACCCTCGACAAACAGACCCTAAGCGAACTCCTCTCTGTGTTTCTTCGTCAGACTTCAACCTTGTGTTTCTAACATAGTTCTAATATCACACGTCTTAATTCATGATACAGCGAATCCCAGCTCACGCTATGCGCTTCGTGCTTTTCTGTCTTCGAACTCCTAATCCTGAAAAATACTTTGACCACGTTCATCCTTACAAACATCAGCCGCACTCTCTATGCAGAGGCTCTGCTCATCCACGACCATCACTCTCTGACACTCGAACTAGATCCCTATCTTGCGAGCCGATCTTCTCATACATAAACCACTTCATACGCATAATTTGTATCACAATATGTGCCCACGCTAGCACACAGGACCGCTAGGCCTTCCTCACATGTCGCACTTCCTAGACACGCCGCATCGATCAAGTGTGTTGTGTGACCGAGCTGAAGCACAATGCACGGTTTTACCACACATTTTCCCATGCTACTGGAGATTGCATAGACCTCCACGTCGACCTACACACCCAACTAAACCCTTCCTCGTTTATCATCTTCGAACAAAAACACTTCCGAAAACTCATACTTACATCCCTGGATCTAAGTGATAGTCACGAAACTTCGCTAGTCACCGTTCTATGCCGTCGTGTGTCTAGTCATCTCGGCACGATCAGCCGTCCCAAAAAATGAAATAATATTGGACATGTTCCTTGGTCTACAGTCAATTAATAGTATCTAGAAGTTATACCATCTCGACACACCGCATTCCGTCAAGTCACAGTTCTTTTGCTCCAGTTCACTAATCAGATTTCCACCAATATTGATTATACTTCTCATCATCAGCTGCATCACAGCAGCACGCACGGGGTGACGCGAAATCCCAGTGCTTGCTAGACATGCCTCACGTATAGGCCCTTTTATCTTTATAATATAAATCAAGATGTCCCACACCACAAACACCTCCAGGATCTTTACTACTCCCTCTCACCTACTTATTGGCTATCTAATGATCTAATGCACATCTAGTATTATGCAAGAAGACGACACATCGCTCTCTAGAATCGTCACCAGTCCCGCATGCCGACTCACCTCAGAGTCAAGGTACCCCGACACAACCCAATCCCTCCGCCTGGACCGCATCACATATCACCCCCCCATCTCGTACACTCTTACGCAAGCCGGGCTCGCCAATCCCACCCGAACCTGCTCCGCACTCACGACGAGATCGAGTCGTCAATCGTTTGTAACCTTCCGTCTTCCTTGGAAAGCTCATCGATTCGTAGATCACATCACCTAATTATCTGAACCATTTGCAATTCTGTCACGAATAGGAATCTGCCAGGCTAGGGTCCAACCCGAAACTCTCCTCTCCTACCCATTCATTTGCGGATTTACTAAAAATTTACTGTAAGCAATTCTTCAACATCATGTGTCCAGACTAGGAAGGCTGCGCCCACCATCTGTTATAGACAGCCGAGGTTAAAGCTCCTTTTTTCAACCATAGAAAGCCCACAGGAGACAGCCTCGGTTCCTCGTCCAACTTATTACTCTTCCTTTCTAAACATTTTCTTCAAAATCACTTCTAGACTCTGGAAAGACGAATGAGTCCGTTACTCAGCAGTCAGTGTTCCAGTACTCTCTCCGCAAATTCGTCAAACACTGACACTAAATAGTGACACTATAGTCCTCCTTATACACAGATAGGTACTCTAGAAACGGCTTGCACATGAAATTTCCTTCAGACAGTTCGCATCCTTTGTGCATCATTTCAACTTGAATATATAAATCTCAATACTACTGTGTCCAGCCTAGCAAGGCAGTTTCGGCTGACCTCCATAGATGTCGTAGACAGCATCCCATCGTGTAACGCCATTTTGTGTAAACAAAAAACCCTCAAAACCCTCCAGCTTTTACTCCAACTTCAACTTTCGTTCTAAAAATCTCTAACCAGCATACTCCAGAAAATTGATCCAATCGAATCATCCATATTGACATACTTCACTCAATACAGAAGAACTGAGGTTTGCAAGTGCAATGTCAATGCAACCTCTACAGATACCCATTCAGTAAATAACGCGGACACACTCTTCAACTACAATTCTTTCTGAACGATTCGCATATGAGCCAGGAACAGCACAGCGCTAATCGATCTATTCGGCTACCTTTCCAGCCATCTGAAAGGCTGTATTTGACGGAATTTTGAAACAAATAGTTACACATAGTTTGACTCACACGAAGATGCTTCCATCGATTTTTATTTTTAACCATAGCCAAAGGCCGTTAACCTCTCGGCACCCTGTCCCTCAATACAGCATGTGTGTTGCGCGGCGCCTCTACGGCTGACACATAATTTGTGAAACTTTCTAATCAATTTTTGAAATCCGCACAAAGAACCTGGTGAGAACGGAATTTCGTCTTGCACACCTTCTAGCATGCCTATCTTTAAATGGAAACTGTCACAGTATTTTCTTTAGCTAAGTGAGTTCCGAACCGGAAAGAACCTTCACGCATACGACCTGATTTCGTCTTTCACTGATTAGATGTATTAGAAATTTCTAGAACTCAAGTTTGAAGATGGAAAAACGTAGGGTTTTTGGATTTTATATATAAGGCTTACTGTAGGCGCTGTACTAAAAACAACCACCTTCGTACTCGCCTCAAATCCAGCTTATAGACGTTGGAAACCATGATACCTTAGAAAATGCTATAACTCAATCTTCTGCGCACACATATCACACCAAGCACCATTGGGCGTCTTGCCAGAAAATCTGTTACAATGCTCTAACCCTGTTTAGATACCCTATTGTTAAATCTAGTGATAAATCTCAATTATATTCCTTACTTTGACGTGTAGTTCGAAACCGCAGTAGAACTCCCGAACACCCACCTACGCCTCAATTAACCGACGTCTATCCTCACGTCCTCTATACCAGATTAGATGTGACGTTTGGAACGCTCATTTTACGACAACGAAGAGTCATTAAAGTCTGGAAATCAACCACCGGCCACCTGTGTTCCCTCGCGGCATTTTATATTAAATCATAAGTGTCCTTACTCGCGGAGCTGGGTTACCCATCACCAATTGCCTGGCCGAGACCCTAATACTTAGCTGCGGACACATATATTGCCAAAATTCTTAATATCAACTTTCTGATCAACTCCGCAAAGAACTTGCGGTACGGAAGAATTTCGTCTGCCCTGCAACCTTCTAGATGCCTATTTAAATGGAACTGTCAAAATATTTTCTACATGATTCGAAGAAAGAACACACGCATACGACTAATTCATCTTTCCAGATTAGATGTGATTAGAAATCTTAGAAAAAAGTTGAACAGTTCCTGGAAAACCACTGCCAGGGTTTCCTGGGGTTTTCGATTTAACAGCGCTTACGGTCTGGTGTCTCTCAACAACATTGGCGCCAACACCTCTACTGGCCACCATATTTGACATTCTACTCAACATTCAATTTGAACACTATACAAAAGAACTGGTTTTGAAGAATCTTCAATGCAAACCCTCTACTGATACCGAATATTTCAAAAGGCAACCATTCATAATACTTACTTCATTTTGACCGGATCTTCCGAAGACGAAAACACGCATACGACTCATCGTCTTTCCCAATTACGCTAGTAGATCTTTGAATTTGAGAAAAACGTAAAAGTTCGCAAAACCGCAGATGTTCCTGGTTCTTTTAAAAACACGCCTTACTCGGGCTGTCTAAGACACGCATCGCATGTGCCCAGCATACCCTTCCATCACAGTGAATCCTGGACACCTATCTCGATCAGATTCTAGCACTCAATCATTGATAACATCTCGCGCAAAAAGTAACTGCGTAGACAATGTCAATTTCGTAGCAAACTCTTCTAGATACCTTTTTAAATGGAACTATCAAATTATTTTCTAGATGATTCGAAGACAGAACGCACGCATACGACTGATTCGTCTCCATGATTAGATGTGATTAGAAATTTTAGAACAAAGTTGAAGTTGAAAACCGAGGGTTTTGGGTTTTTTTAAAATAGGCTTACGTGGGCTGTCTAAACAAATGATGGCCAACCCTTCTAGCTAGACACACACTAAAATTATAATCAATTTTGAAATACTTAACAAAAGTAATGGTTTAGACACGCAACTTTACAATGCACCACCTTCTAGTCATACCCTATTTCAGAAAGGAACTTCAACCTTTCTTTTTGACGAATTCGAAGAACCGAACACACGCACTACTCGACTCATTCGTCTTTCCAGATTACATGTGATTTGAAATTTTAGAAAAAAGTAAAAGTTGGCAAACCGAGTGTTCCTGGTTTTTTTAAAAAAGGCTTACTCGGGCTGTCTAAACACATGATGGCCACCCTTCTAGCTGGACACATATAAAAATTATGATCAACTTTCCTGAAATCCCGCAAAATACACGACACTTCGGTCGCCGCCAAGCACATTTTCGCCTCGTGCCAACCCTTCCTAGCATGACCCCTATTTAAATGGAACTCTCAAATTATTTTCTACATGATTCGAAGACAGAACAGCACGCATACGACTGATTCGTCTTCACTGATTAGACACTAGTCGAATTCAAATTTATAGAATACACCAAGTTTGCAAGTTGCGCAGCACCACGAAACGAGCCTGGTTTGTTGCGGTTTTTTTAAAACTTAAGCTGTAAGGTGCCCCTAAGGCGCCTGGGCTCGTCTAACAAAACACCTGATACGCCTAAACCCCGATCATCATATGTGGACACACTATCTGAAATCTAATTAACACACTTGAAACTAACTACAAAAAGACCACTCGTTCGTGAGCGTAATTTTCAACTTGCAACCCTCTTCAGACTACCGCTCATTTAAATAAGGTGATGACCATTCTCACAATTCATTTATCCTCTGCTGCACGCATACATCCGCAAGACAGCATATCATCACGCATACGCACTCATTCTGTCCTTCTCTCAGATTATGCATAGTGCATTTGCAAATTACTTAGAAAAACCACGTACGAAGCTCTGCCCGTAAACACACCGACAGTCTGTACTCGTTTTTTAACACACAATCGGCTTACCCACTCGTACTGCGGAGCTGTATAATACACACCATCCGATGCGCCTAGCCCTCTCTAGTCACCCGGCGACCACATATTGGCAAACATCCCAATCTTGTTCAATCTAACTTCATTGCTAATTTATCCGAAAGTAAGAACTCATTGTGTCGTAGGCAGGAATACTTTCGTTCAGTATGTCATATCCTTTCCTAGATGTCTCTAATTGCGCTTAAATACGGCAAGTCACCATAGTATCTCATTTCCTAGATGATTCCGGCATGCAACACAGAGCATACGACCTGTATTCCTTACTTTCCGACTGTCATTCAGGTCGTAAGAGTTAGAACATTATTCTAGTAAATAAAGTTGCATACGATGCGAAGAACGCAGGGCTTGTCTACATTTGAGTTTATTAACCGAACACAAGGTCTTTAGTGGAACGGCATGCACCGACCTCGTCCTCTCACCACACACTCATCCCATGACTTAGCATACACGCAGAAACTAACTTCGCCTATGCCGCTGGACAACAATACCACTGTAACATTATACTAAACTACCAATTAACTCTCCGCAACAATTTAACAAAGAACTTAGACCGCTCTTGACCAAGCAACCATTTCCGAAATGGCAACATCCTTCCGAAGGATAGGCCTATTTAAAAGCAGAACATTTCATTTCAGCTTACTCTCTCTCTAGTTACGCAACCTTCCGATCAGCCAGAGAAGAACAGAACACTACGCATCTATCAGACTACTTCGATTCTTTCCAGTTAAGTACTGTTGACTTTCATGAATACATCTTTTTAGAAAACAAAGCTAATAACGTGATTAGAACCGCACTCGGAAAAGTTCGTATCTCTCATTGGTTTCATGATACTTTTTCAAAAAGAGCCTTACCTCGGCTAGCTCCATAAAACATTTCGTAGGCCAGCCCTCTCTGAGCCTGGATCAACGTCATCTCTTCTGATAGATTCCTCAACCACTGCACGATTTCTCCAAATCGCCGCGCAAAATAACACTCTCACTCGCGATGCGCCTTACGGCGCTAGAGAAAGAATCTTCGTTGCACACCCTATCTAGATAGCTATTATCAAATGGACCTGATCAGAAAGTATCTTTTCTAGTGCTGAATTCGCTTAGATACACGACACACACGCCTTATACACATCGTCAGCACTGACCTTCGTCTCTTCAATCGAAATTAAGATAGTTGATAGCCAATTTCGCCCCCGGATCACTTGATCAAAAGTTCTGAAGGTTGGAAAAAACCCCGACGATGGCTTATTGTGGCTTGTCTACTTAAACAACAAGGCCTTACTCACAGGGCTGTCTTCTAAACACCTTCTTCGATCACGGCCAACCCCTTCTAGCTACTGCCGTACATTCATCATTGGAAACATAGTTTTTAATTAATCAACTTATTCAGAAATCTGATCTCCTCAAAAGACACCTGCGTTGCTAAGTCATATATATATTATCTACTAGATACCATAGTTCTATACAAGGAACATTCCACACATACGACATCGTATTCTGTTTTTAGTGACGATTCGACGCGACACGAACCCACCAGATCAACGCATCACACAGACCTCATTCGTGCTTTTCCAAATTAAGTAGACATGCTAAGATTTGAAATTTATTAGAAAAAAGTGAAAGTTGAAAACCGCCAGTGTTCCCATAGTTTTTTTTTAAAAAAGCGCGATCGATCGGGCGTCTAAACACATGAATTGGGCCGCCCTAACTTCCTAGACATTGAGACACAAACTCGACAAACATCATCTCACAGTCAAATTTTTGAACATCCGCCAAAAAGACGTCATTGGTATCGGAAAGATACTTTCGTTGCTTACCTTCTCAGATCGCCTTAATTTCCAATGATAAACTGTCAACGTAGCCAGTTTTCTAGATGATCGAAGACAGAATAAAGCCACGTCAATACCGACTGTATTCCGTGCCTGCTCAATGATAATTTAGTATTGCGGTCTATGAAATCTATTATACCCAGACCAATAGTTGGAAGTGGGGAAAAAGCTGAGGGGTTCGCCGGTTTTTCTTCAGAAAACGAAAAGGCCTCACCCAGTGCGTGCTCGTCTAGCAGCCAACACCTATCTGGACATCGCCCAGCCTTCCACCAGCTCGATCCAACTGCATTTTGAAATATCATCAAATCAATATTTGAATATACAAACGCGACGTGGGTTTGACTACGGACATGCCTCCAATGCAACTTCAGTGATACGCTACTTTAAAAGGAACCTAATTCAAATTTTAATATTCTATCCTCTGATCTGCACTTCTCGAAGACAGTACACCAACTCGAATACGACCTACATTCGTACTTTTCCAGATTAAGATCTGTTCGAATTTGAAATATTACGTACGAAAACCAACGAAGATCTCAAAACAACGCTTGCGACCAAACCGACGTCAGTCTCCTGGCTTTCTTGTTCAAAAACAACGATCTCTACCTCGAAAGCCATGTCCTTAAGACACCCTCGATGGCACACGCCCCTCTCTAGCTCTGCGAGCAGTAATCTGAAATCAATCAGCCCTATATCTCAGCCTCCTTCGCCCGATACCGTCTCAACTAGGTCATGGAAAGATATCGTCAATCCGCCCACTGCACAACAACAGCATTACTAAATGGAGCATCCTATGTGTGTCTAATGATGAGAACTATCAAACCAGCTATCGATTTCTCAGATGATTACCCGAAGACAGAATCCACACGCCATACGCACGTGCAAATTCGTTCACACTACTTCCGAAATGGCCTAGACTTGTGATTAGACATATTTTAGAACACAGTTGAGTGGACAACCGGGCGTTTTGGCGGTAATTTTTCAAAAACGGAAAGGACTGACGATGGGCTCGTCTAAAACATTCATTAGAACGCCACTACCGCCTTTCTAGCTGGACCAACCATAATATAGCCAACAAATTACAAATGCCTCAAATTCTTGATACATATACAAGGAAACCCTGGTCTTGACAGATCCACTTTCAATGGCACACCTTCCTACGATACCTACCTGTTAACGAAGGAACATTCACCAAACTTATTTCTTTTGAGACCGATTCGAAGACCAGAACACACAGCATAAACCACCGACCGACGAAACCCTCCACTTCGTTCTTTACTCACGTCATTACGAAGAGTCGATTTGAAAATTTCTTTAGAAAACACAGTAAACAGTCTATGGAAATACGCCCGAGTCTTCCTGGTTTTTTTAAAAAAGGTTTACTTGGGCTGTCTAAACACATGGTGGCCAGCCCTTCTAGCTGGACACATTTTGAAATTCTAATCAATTTTGAAATCCGCAAAAGAACTGGTAGGAGGAATTTCGTTGCAACCTTCTAGATGCCTATTTAAATGGAACTGTCAAAATATTTTCTACATGATTCGAAGAAAGAACACACGCATACGACTAATTCATCTTTCCAGATTAGATGTGATTAGAAATCTTCAATCCCGAACCAGCCAACGTTGATCAAGGATGGCGAAAACGCAGGGTTTTTCAGCGATTTTTCTTTCACAAACATAAGGCCTTTACCGCGCGCGCCTAGTCTTAACCACCGGTTGATCGAACACACCCTTATCTAGCTGGGCCATGATATTGAAATTATAATCTCAAGCATTTATGAAATATTACCCAGAAAGACTACTGCGTTTGAACGAATTTCAATGCACACCTTCTAAGATACCTACTTAGAAAGGAAACCATTCTAAAAAAATTAATTCTCTTTTGACGGCCATTCCGCAGGATCAGACACCACAACAGCGCATTCACCGACTCCATTCCGTTCTTATTTCCAGACTATAGATAGTGATTTGTAATGTTTGAGAAAACAATAGATTAAAAGCTTTGAACAAACCCGCCCAAGTGTCCTCCTTGGTTATTTTTTTCTCCAAAGCGATGCCCGTACACCGCGCGCTGTCTACAACCACCAACAATCGCAATGGCCAGCCCTCTTCTACACTGGACAATATTGGAAATTCTAGCAGTCATCTGACAGATATCCGCAGAACACACGAAACAGCTCGGTAGGGAAAGAAGACTTTGTGTATCCTTGCAACCTCTACTACTGACGATGCACAATATCTCAAAATGATCACCTCGTCGACAGCCTATATCTCATAGCAGTGACTTCGAAGACACACACACGTCATATCGCCCCTGATCCGGTCTTTTCCATGGATTAGATGCTGATTAGAAATTCTGCATAAGCACAACAGTTGAAGTTCATGGACATAATCCGACTAGTTCTTGGGATTAATTTTAAAAACAACGCGGTGTAGCCTCGATCTGGTCTGTCATAACTATCACGGTTCGGCGTCCAACCCCTTCAATAGGCCTGAGCACCATTAATCTGACAAATCCTATAATATCCCTTCATTGATGATATACCTCAACCACAAAACGAAAACCTCCGGTTTTTGAAGAATATTTTCGAATGCACACTGCTTCCTAGATGCACCCTCCATCTTACAATCAGGAACATGCTCACATTTATTCTCTTTGACGAACTTCGAAAGAACAGAACAACACCGCATTACGCTCATTCGTTACTTTCCAGACTCTAACTGGATGATTGAATTGAGAAATTAAAGTAAAAGTTGGAAAACCGCGACACGTCTGTTCCTGCCTCGTTTTTTTTTTAAGAAAACGGCTTTACTCGGGCTGTATCTAACACGAAATCATTGCGGACACATGTCCGCCAACCCACCCCCCCCATCTCGCACTATCTGCGCACCCCAGTTATCTGATGACCCCCACTCAGTCCTGACCAACCCATACCACGATGGCAGCCCTTCTAGTCCTGGAGACAATACCTTGAAAATCTTCTATACATCAATTTTGAAAATCCAGGCAAAATGACACCTGTTGTAACGTAACTTTCACGTCCATATGCTAATACCATTCATACGACTGCCCCTCATTTAAATGGAACCTGTCAAAGTTATTTCTAGATGCATCATACGAATCTACACACGTATATGATTCGTCCTTCATGATTAGATGGGATTAGAAATTTTAGAACAAAGTCGAAGTTGGAAAACCGAGGGTTTTGGGTTTTTTTAAAAAAGGCTTACGTGGGCTGTCTAAACACATGATGGCCAACCCTTCTTGCTTGGACACATATTGAAAATTAATCAATTTTGAAAGATACAAAAGAACTTGGTTGGAAGAATTTCATTCCAACCTTCCAGATACCTATTTAAACGGAACTATCAAATTATTCTCCAGATGATTCGAAGACACAACACACGCATACACTGATTCGTCTTTCCTGGTTAGATGTGATTAGAAATTTTAGAAAAAGTTAAAGGGAAAATGATTGTTCCTGGTTTTTTTAAAAAAGGTTTACTTGGGCTGTCTAAACACATGATGGCCAACCCTTCTTGCTGGACACATATTGAAATTATAATCAATTTTGAAAGACCACAAAGAACGGTTGGAGGAATTTAATTCCAACCTTCTAGATACCTATTTAAATGGAACTGTCAAATTATTCTCTAGATGATTCGAAGACAGAACACACGCATACGACTAATTCGTCTTTCGTGATTAGATGTGATTAGAAATTTTAGAAAAAAGTTGAAGTTGGAAAAACGAGTGTTCCTGGTTTTTTTAAAAAAAGGCTTACTGGGCTGTCTAAACACATGATGGCCAACAATTCTAGCTGGACACATACATATTCTGAAATTCATAATCAATTTTTGTGTAATCTATTATCAGATAGAACTGGTTTGAAGCAATTTCAGATGGCAACCCTTCTGATACCCTACATCTTAACAAGGAACATTCATATTATTCTTCTTGTACGATTCGATAGACCAGAACACACGCATTACGTATCATTCGTCTTATCCGCATTCTAGAATGCTGATTTGAAACTTTTTAAAGAAAAAAAGTCAAAGTTGGAAAACCGGACAGTGTTCCTATGGTTTTTTTAAGAATAAGGCTTACTTCGGGCTGTTCTACAGCAATGTATGGCCTCAGCCACTTCTCGCGCGGGCACACACATATTGAAACGATTTCTTAATCAATTCTGCAAATCCGCCCGAAGAATCGGCTTAGGAGGAATTTCCGTTGCAACCTCTTAGATGCCTATTTAAATGGACTTCAAAGTAATTTTCTAAGAATGATTACCGACAACGGATACAGAAAACACACGCTACGACTGCATTCGTCCCTCTTCTACCATCGTATAGACTGTGATTCTAGGAAAATTTTAGAACAAAGCTTTGAAGATTTGGCAAAACCGCAGGGTTTTGGCGAGTTTTTTTAAAACAGGCTTACCCGTGGGCTGTCTACAAAACCACTTGACTCGCCAAACAGCTTCTAGCAGATGGGACACACATGACAATTATATAATCAATATTTGAAAAATCTAATACGAACTGCGAACTGCGTATTGAAGATTTCAATGCAACCTTCTAGAATTACCTTACTTTTAAAAACAGGAACCACTTTCTAAAGTCTATTCCTTTGAACGATTCGTAAGCACAGGACACACCGCCCATACGACTCATCTTATCGTCTTTCCAGATTTACATGTGATATTGACGAATTATTTAGAAAAAAGTAAAATTGGAGAAAAACCAGTGTTCCTGGTTTTTTTTAATACAAGGTTAACTCGGGCTAGTCTACCGACACATACGGATTGGCAGCCCTTACTAGCTGGAACCACATATTTTGAAAATTCTTAATCAATTTTCGATATCCGCAAATGAAACTGGTCTCGCATTCGTCTGAAACCTTCTAGATGCACATATTTTTAAATCGCGAAAACTGTCTTCAAAGTATTTCTAGATGTATACGAGACAGAACCACGCATTATCGATTGATTCTCTTCATGATTAGATGTATTATAGAAATTTAGAACAAAGTTGAGAGTTGCAAGACTCGAGGGTTTGGTGTTTTTTAAGAATAGGTTACAAGTGGGGCTGATCAAACACATCTTGATCTTCGCCAACCCCTTCTACGCTGGACACACATTGGAAATTATAATGACAATTCTTGAAATATAACACAAAGAACCTGATCTTGAAGAATTTCACGATAGCATAAACCTTTCTAAGAATTACCTCATTTAAAGGACATTTCAAATTATTCTATTTGCTCGGATTCGAGCATACACGACTCATTCGTCTTTCCAGACACTTAGATGTTGATTCTGACAAATTTTAGTAAAACGTAAAAGTTGGTAAACACGCGAGTGTTCACTTGGAGGGAGCTGGTGTTCTTTAAAAAGGCTTTACGTCGCGCTGGTCTAAACACCATGATCGGCGACATCCCGTCTCTGCCTGGACACCATAGTTGAAATTCTACGAATCAAATTGTAGAAACTATCCCGCAAAAGACACTCGTACGGAAGACACAGCATATTTATACGTCGTGACACAACCTTCTACGATTGCCTATTTAACATTGGAACTGGTCAAGTATTTCTAGATTGTCCGAATGACTAAGTAAGAACACAGCATACGACTGATTGCGTCTCTTTCACATGATTAGATGGCATTAAAATTTAGTAGACACAAGTTGAAGTTGTGGAAAACCAGTTTTTGGGTTTTTTTTTTAAAAAAGGCTTACTGGGTTCTAAACACATGATGGCCAACCCTTCTAGCTGGACACATATTAAAATTATAATCAATTTTGAAAGATACAAAAGAACTGGTTGGAGAATTTCAATGCAACCTTCTAGATACCTATTTAAAAGGAACTATCAAATTATTCTCTTGATGATTCGAAGACAGAACACACGCATACGACTGATTCGTCTTTCCTGATTAGATGTGATTAGAAATTTTAGAAAAAAGTTGAAGTTGGAAAACCGAGTGTTCCTGGTTTTTTTAAAAAAGGCTTACACGGGCTGTCTAAACACATGATGGCCAACCCTTCTAGCTGGACACATATTAAAATTATAATCAATTTTGAAAGACCAAAAGAACTGGTTGGAAGAATTTCATTGCAACCTTCTAGATACCTATTTAAATGGAACTGTCAAATTATTCTCTAGATGATTCGAAGACAGAACACACGCATACGACTAATTCGTCTTTCAGATTAGATGTGATTAGAAATTTTAGAAAAAAGTTGAAGTTGGAAAAACGAGTGTTCCTGGTTTTTTTAAAAAAGCTTACTGGGCTGTCTAAACACATGATGGCCAACCCTTCTAGCTGGACACATATTAAAATTATAATCAATTTTGAAAGACACAAAAGAACTGGTTGAAGAATTTCATTGCAACCTTCTAGATACCTATTTAAAAGGAACTATCAAATTATTCTCTAGATGATTCGAAGACAGAACACACGCATACGACTGATTCGTCTTTCCTGATTAGATGTGATTAGAAATTTTAGAAAAAAGTTGAAGTTGGAAAACCGAGTGTTCCTGGTTTTTTTAAAAAAGGCTTACATGGGCTGTCTAAACACATGATGGCCAACCCTTCTAGCTGGACACATATTAAAATTATAATCAATTTTGAAAGACACAAAAGAACTGGTTGGAAGAATTTCATTGCAACCTTCTAGATACCTTTTTAAAAGGAACTATCAAATTATTCTCTGATGATTCGAAGACAGAACACACGCATACGACTGATTCGTCTTTCATGATTAGATGTGATTAGAAATTTTAGAAAAGTTGAAGTTGGAAAACCGAGTGTTCCGGGTTTTTTTAAAAAAGGCTTACTGGGCTGTCTAAACACATGATGGCCAACCCTTCTAGCTGGACACATATTGAAATTATAATCAATTTTGAAAGACACAAAAGAACTGGTTGGAAGAATTTCATTGCAACCATCTAGATACCTTTTTAAATGGAACTTCAAATTATTCTCTAGATGATTCGAAGACAGAACACACGCATACGACTGATTCGTCTTTCCTGATTAGATGTGATTAGAAATTTTAGAAAAAAGTTGAAGTTGGAAAACCGAGTGTTCCTGGTTTTTTTAAAAAAGGCTTACATGGGCTGTCTAAACACATGATGGCCAACCCTTCTAGCTGGACACATATTGAAATTATAATCAATTTTGAAAGACAAAAAAACTGGTAGGAAGAATTTCGTTGCAACCTTCTAGATACCTATTTAAATGGAACTATCAAATTTTCTCTAGATGATTCGAAGACAGAACACACGCATACGACTGATTCGTCTTTCATGATTAGATGTGATTAGAAATTTTAGAAAAAGTTGAAGTTGGAAAACCGAGTGTTCCTGGTTTTTTTAAAAAAGGCTTACATGGGCTGTCTAAACACATGATGGCCAACCCTTCTAGCTGGACACATATTGAAATTATAATCAATTTTGAAAGACACAAAAGAACTGGTTGGAAGAATTTCAATGCAACCTTCTAGATACCTATTTAAAAGGAACTTCAAATTATTCTCTAGATGATTCGAAGACAGAACACACGCATACGACTGATTCGTCTTTCATGATTAGATGTGATTAGAAATTTTAGAAAAAGTTGAATTGGAAAACCGAGTGTTCCTGGTTTTTTTAAAAAAGGCTTACATGGGCTGTCTAAACACATGATGGCCAACCCTTCTAGCTGGACACATATTAAAATTATAATCAATTTTGAAAGACACAAAAGAATTGGTTGGAAGAATTTCGTTGCAACCATCTAGATACCTATTTAAATGGAACTATCAAATTATTCTCTAGATGATTCGAAGACAGAACACACGCATACGACTGATTCGTCTTTCATGATTAGATGTGATTAGAAATTTTAGAAAAAGTTGAAGTTGGAAAACCGAGTGTTCCGGGTTTTTTTAAAAAAGGCTTACATGGGCTGTCTAAACACATGATGGCCAACCCTTCTAGCTGGACACATATTGAAATTATAATCAATTTTGAAAGACACAAAAGAACTGGTTGAAGAATTTCAATGCAACCTTCTAGATACCTATTTAAAAGGAACTTCAAATTATTCTCTAGATGATTCGAAGAACACACGCATACGACTGATTCGTCTTTCCTGATTAGATGTGATTAGAAATTTTAGAAAAAAGTTGAAGTTGGAAAACCGAGTGTTCCGGTTTTTTTAAAAAAGGCTTACTTGGGCTGTCTAAACACATGATGGCCAACCCTTCTAGCTGGACACATATTGAAATTATAATCAATTTTGAAAGACAAAAGAACTGGTAGGAAGAATTTCGTTGCAACCTTCTAGATACCTATTTAAATGAACTATCAAATTATTCTCTAGATGATTCGAAGACAGAACACACGCATACGACTGATTCGTCTTTCATGATTAGATGTGATTAGAAATTTTAGAACAAAGTTGAAGTTGGAAAACCGAGTGTTCCTGGTTTTTTTAAAAAAGGCTTACATGGGCTGTCTAAACACATGATGGCCAACCCTTCTAGCTGGACACATATTAAATTATAATAATTTTGAAAGACACAAAAGAACTGGTTGGAAGAATTTCAATGCAACCATCTAGATACCTATTTAAAAGGAACTATCAAATTATTCTCTAGATGATTCGAAGACAGAACACACGCATACGACTGATTCGTCTTTCCTGATTAGATGTGATTAGAAATTTTAGAAAAAAGTTGAAGTTGGAAAACCGAGTGTTCCTGGTTTTTTAAAAAAGGCTTACATGGGCTGTCTAAACACATGATGGCCAACCCTTCTAGCTGGACACATATTAAAATTATAATCAATTTTGAAAGACACAAAGAACTGGTTGGAAGAATTTCATGCAACCATCTAGATACCTATTTAAAAGGAACTATCAAATTATTCTCTAGATGATTCGAAGACAGAACACACGCATACGACTGATTCGTCTTTCCTGATTAGATGTGATTAGAAATTTTAGAAAAAGTTGAAGTTGGAAAACCGAGTGTTCCTGGGTTTTTTTAAAAAGGCTTACTGGGCTGTCTAAACACATGATGGCCAACCCTTCTAGCTGGACACATATTGAAATTATAATCAATTTTGAAAGACACAAAAGAACTGGTTGGAAGAATTTCAATGCAACCTTCTAGATACCTATTTAAAAGGAACTATCAAATTATTCTCTAGATGATTCGAAGACAGAACACACGCATACGACTGATTCGTCTTTCAGATTAGATGTGATTAGAAATTTTAGAAAAAAGTTGAAGTTTGGAAAACCGTGTTCCTGGTTTTTTTTAAAAAAGGCTTACTTGGGCTGTCTAAACACATGATGGCCAACCCTTCTAGCTGGACACATATTGAAATTATAATCAATTTTGAAATCCCAAAAGAACTGGTAGGAAGAATTTCATTGCAACCTTCTAGATACCTATTTAAATGGAACTTTCAAATTATTCTCTAGATGATTCGAAGACAGAACACACGCATACGACTGATTCGTCTTTCATGATTAGATGTGATTAGAAATTTTAGAACAAAGTTGAATTGGGAAAACCGAGTGTTTCTGGGTTTTTTAAAAAAGGCTTACGTGGGCTGTCTAAACACATGACGGCCAACCCTTCTAGCTGGACACATATTGAAATTATAATCAAATTTTGAAAGACACAAAGAACTGTTGGAAGAATTTCAATGCAACCTTCTAGATACCTATTTAAAAGGAACATTCAAATTATTCTTTTGACGATTCGAAGACAGAACAAACACGCATACGACTCTTCTCTTTCCAGATTAAATGTGATTTGAAATTTTAGAAAAAAGTAAAAGTGGAAAACCGAGTGTTCCTGGTTTTTTAAAAAAAGGCTTACTTGGGCTGTCTAAACACATGATGGCCAACCCTTCTAGCTGGACACATATTGAAATTATAATCAATTTTGAAAGACACAAAAGAACTGGTAGGAAGAATTTCGTCAACCTTCTAGATACCTATTTAAAAGGAACTATCAAATTATTCTCAGATGATTCGAAGACAGAACACACGCATACGACTGATTCGTCTTTCTATTAGATGTGATTAGAAATTTTAGAAAAGTTGAAGTTGGAAAACCGAGTGTTCCTGGGTTTTTTAAAAAAGGCTTACATGGGCTGTCTAAACACATGATGGCCAACCCTTCTAGTTGGACACATATTAAAATTATAATCAATTTTGAAAGACACAAAAGAACTGGTAGGAAGAATTTCATTGCAACCATATATATACCTTTTAAAAGGAACTACAAATTATTCTCTTGATGATTCGAAGACAACACACGTATACGACTCATTCGTGTTTCCAGATCAGATGTGATTAGAAATTTTAAAACAAAGTAATCTTTTGTATCATTAAATCCTGAGTGTCCCATTTCTTTAACCAACTCCACACATTGACGCAACCCTATCCCTGACACATATTTAAACTCTATAAATCCTTTGTATACACACCCAAAAGACATCTGGTTCTAGAAGAATCTCTTCGTCGGCATACTTTCTAGACCTATACAACTAGTAACTATCAAATTATTACTCGATAGATTCGAAACATGAACACCCATACGACTTGATTCTTCTTTCATAAAATTAATTGATGAAAATTTACCCACAAAATGATTGGGAAAAACGAGTGTTCCTAGTTTTAAAAAAGCCTACTTGGGCCGTCTAAACACATGATTGCCAACCCTTCTAGCTATCATGTAATTGAATATAAAGTGAAGACCCAAAAAACGGTAGAAAATTCGTGTAAAACCCTTTTCTAGATACCTATTTTCTTTTAAATGAACTGTGCAAATTTAGGTCCACTGTAATGAGCGAGACAGGCAAACACACGCAACGACTATCGCTTCCATGGATTAAGTTAATGAGAAAGAGAAAAAACGTTAAGTGTGAAAACCAGGCCGGAGGTTTGAAAAAAGGCTCTACGGGCTGTTGAAACACGATGAGGACAACTAGCAGGACACACTTATAGACAAAGGGATAATGTACGAGTGATCACCACTGAGAAAAGTCTAGTGTCGTGCGACGATGCTGTAGAGGACCTATGGAAAGGAACTAGCATGATATTGGCTCGAGCATTCGAAGACAAACCAGCAGACACTGATCATGTCCTATAGACGGAGAGAAAAAGTGAGAAAAACTGGAATGGAAAACCAACGTGGTGCCTGGGATGGGGGGAAAAAAAGCGTACGTGAGCGGGGGTAAAACACAGGGACTACGGCCACACTCCTCACGAACATTATAAATTACAACTAAGGGAAAACACAAAAATAGGAAAGAATCGCGCCGTGTACAGGCACGCCAGAACCACACTTGAATACACCTACCAAAATGGCCAACCGAACAACAAACGCCCACCGCCCGCGATCACTCACGCACTACGCGAATGGATGAACAGTGTGATCCAGTGAGAACTACAAGACGAAAAACGAACTGCACATGGAAAACCAAGGATCCGGAAGGGCCGGGGTGGGAAAATACCTCACTATACTCCAACATAACACACGCCATACCTCTCTCACTTCCTCTCGTATATTATACTGGCACGGATTGGCATGTTTTCGATTACATTTAGGATATATTCTCGTATATGTAGTAAAGCGCGACAAAAGAGATCTTGTTCCGGTAAAAATCGATCCGGCCGCGTGTCCACCATCTGGTGCGAATAACCAAATAGACATATCCAATATATAAGCCCTATAGATGGAATGCAAGGACAAACTCACGCAGTTAACACTTAGTCGCGGCCAGATAGATTGGATAGAAATGGGGTAAACGACAATAGTTGAATTGGGAAAAACCGTAGGGCTGTGGGTGGAAAAAAGCTACATGGGCCGTGGGCTAAAACATAGCAACCCCGAGGAGCCGGGGCACATTAAAAAATGAAATCAGTGTGAAAGAGTAGGAAAATAGTAACAGGTGGGAAAAGAATCGTCAAGCACCTCTAGAACCTAGAGAAAGGACGGAGATCAAAAAAACCATTAGCTATTACGGACATAAGCACACGCAGTACGACGTGATCGCGTGCTCCTACGGGTAGATGACGTGAAACTTGTGTTGAAGAATAAGTATTTTATGGGTAAACCAGCTGTGCAAACCTCCGTTAAGTGTGTAAGAAATGGTTGCACCGGGCGGTGAAACACGTGGGTAGTCCGAAACACTCGAGCTGAACACAATGGAATGAAGAAGGTGTGAAACGGTTTTAAACCGTGTTGTATTAAACTCTTGCGAGGACAGCTAGAACCGTCTAAACAATGAACAATGTTCAGACTCTAGGACTCAGATGGCGAAACACAACACAGAACGCAGACTCACGCATCGTCAACTCCAGATGAAGGGATGAAATTTCGGAGAAGGTCAAACACCTCTCGCCCGTGCCTGATAAAGCCACCATGGCCAGGCCTAATACACACGTAGCCCGCAACCCGGCTAGCGAAGCACCGGGGATACCAGTGAGGAAATATGAAGACAATGGTGAAAACCATAAAAGAACGGGGGTAGAACAAAAGGGCGGGCCATATGCAACCCATCTAATACCGAGGTTAAATAGTTATACGTAACAGACAAGTTGATGCACGACGAGGAATTGCTTAAACCAAACACACCGCATTAACACTAGGGACGTCGGCAGTACTGAGATGGATAAAATGGTGAGCGGAAAAAATAGTGGAAGTGTGTGAAAACGCGTTTATGGGCCGGGTGCCTTAGAAAACAAACCTTACCATGCCGGTCTTGAGAAGCGAGCTGAGATCCCAACCCGGCCACCGGAGACAGCGATTCAGTGGAAAGTGAAGAAATGAATGTGTAGACGTCTCCAAACTTGCCCTGAAAAGGGAGCTTGAAAGTAGAGACTAAAAAAATGTAGCGCCATATCAGATGACATACTGCTATACATGAATCAATGCATTCGGCTCCGTAGTTACAAATGTTTGGATCATTAAACTCTAATTCAAAATTGGTGATTCTTAAAATGCTACATCAGACGTAAGCTAGATGGTTGCAAACAGGATTACCGATTGGAAAAGGGAACTGAGCATAAGTGATGGCGAAGAGTCGTAAGACAAAAACAGAATTACGCTACACACACTTCTCAATGTACAGTACAGTCTGCTAGATGGAGATGGTAGTCTAAAGCCTAACAAAGTGGGAATGGAGAAATAAACCGAATGTGTCTTGCGGGTGGGAAAAAGAAGCATACGAGGGGTCGCTGAAACACAGGACGTCCCCACCCTTCGGAGACAACAACATGAGGTTGAATGACTTCGAATAACTGTCTGAAAAAAACACAAAAACACGACTTCGGAGTGAAGAAGTGCAGTGCAAATCCGGTCGACGACCGTAATGGAAAACGACTGTCCACAGTATTGTCGCAGATGATGCGAAACAAACCACCTACCAGATGACCGTGCATGCTGGCTCAGCCGTAATAGAGACCGTGAGAAGAATATCCAGGATAAACAAGTGGAAAGGGTGCGAAAACGAAGGTTGCGGAGGGTGGGGCGTTAAAAATAAGACCCGTGGTGCGAAACCACAAAGAGTCCCAAACGATAGCCAAACATAGATGTAAAGGATACAAGTAGCGTGAAAATACAAAAAAACGGGAAAATTGCACAACGGCGAAACCAGAAAGACAGGCAAGTACAAATGGATGAAAGACTAAAACACGGCAGTGACGAGACTGATAATCCAGGGTACTATGCATAATGTAGACGGTGGATTAGGCATAGGGAAACAAGTGGAAGTGTGGAAACTGGATTGTGTGCGGGCGGGTTGTCGCAAAATTAAACCGGACATTTGCTGCGAAACCACAAAGCCCACTCAACCAGCGGAATAGAACCCAGGGGATACACCAAGAATAAGGATCGATTCGTACTAGGGGAAAAAGATACAAGAAGGAACACGAGGGGTAATGAATTCAAACAAGTGCAACCAAATTCCGTATTATTATACCTAGACAACGAGAACTGACGTGTGGACCAAAAGAGTCGCGTAATGTGATCTGCGAAACAAACATACACAAGCTTCCATACGATTTAGTGCTGGCCAGGTATTAAGATTCAGTGATTGGAAATATGATTCAAAATAGAAACAAAGGATGAGAAGGAAAAAAACCGAGCCCACTTCCACAGGCTAACGAAGGTATTAGTGAAAAAAAGGCTACTGGCCGGGTTCCGACACAGTATGGCCCAACCCCACCTTGCTTGAAGACACGGAACCACATATATTTTAAAGGAGAATCCTAGCTCAACGCTAGAAAGAACAAAAGAACTTGCTGGAAAGAAGGCGCAACGGGCAACCGTCGAATACACCTATTTGAAAAGAATTGCAAAATGATGCGCGAAGATGCAAGAAAGCACTCCAGTCGAACTAAGCGTGACTCCGCCAGATGATGAAATAGACAAGGCTGGAAAGCAAACTAAAGTTGCGGTAGAATGGGACAAAAATGCGACGATGTAGCGGGGCAAAAACTTGGTCTTGACACTGGCGGGCAGACCACAATGATGGCCCCCTTAGCGGCAGAGACACACATGGATGAAGATATGATCATCAGCTCAAGAGGGGAAACACCGCAAATTAGAGAAACCAGGAGGGTCTTACGATATGTAGAGCAAAACACAGCGTAAGAACAGCCAGGTGAAATGTGACCTATCAAGTATGATACTAGCAGGAGGCCAGGAAACAAGACCACGAACGCAGACAACTTAGAAGCGTGTCTTCACATGATTGAGTAGGTGGAGATCATGAAAATGTTAGGACACAAACTCGAAGGTGCACGTAAACATATAGCTGTGTGAAAAGGATGAAGTGATGGCAAAAAGCGTTACTAGTATCTTCGCTTAAAACCACAGATGGAACCCTGCAGTGGACCACCAGAAAATTGATAAGCAAGTCCGGAAAGATACAAAAAACCGGGAAATCAAAAGAAGGCAATGCAACCCTGACATTAAGAGACCTATTAAGGAACAGGCAAAGTACTCA
This sequence comes from Morella rubra, assembly GCA_003952965.2. NCBI lineage: Eukaryota > Viridiplantae > Streptophyta > Magnoliopsida > Fagales > Myricaceae > Morella > Morella rubra. The sequence goes on along the minus strand of CM025855.1, from coordinate 4,025,054 downwards.
TATGAGTCAGACAAAAACTTACCGCATACGACTATGCGTCGCATAAGATGAGATGTTATGAAAAAGATATGAACCAGGAAGGGGAAAAACCAAGGAGTCACAAGTGGACAAAATATAACTGGACGGTCTAAACACATGATGCCAAACCCCGCGTATCGAAAATAAAATATGTATAATCAATGTGTAATATCCCCAAAAAACCCGGTAAGAAGGTATCCAGCCATAAACCAAAAACAGCAAAGGGCGGCTGACGATGGCAAACATCAACACACTCGCATGTTACAACACTCATCAGGCTGCCGATGAATGCTAGTTAAATAAGTTTAAGAAATAAAGATGAAATCTGAACAAAACAGCACTGGCAAAGGATGGGAAAAGAGGACTACATGCGGTATGACTTAAATTACAGAGGGCCCAACCCGCTGTAGCTGGGACACAGTATTTGCAATATAAAATGAAATTTCAAAAGACACAAAAAACTGGAGGGAAAGAGTGCTGTCAATCCATACATTACAGACCCAAGGTGTGAAAGAAAACTATCAAAATACTTAAGCATGTCGAAGACAAACACACGCATTACCAACTATAGCTGCATGGAGTGAAATGAGTGAGAATGCGCAGAAACAAAGTTTGCGTAAGTGGAAAAATCTTGTAGTGAGTCTGGGTAGTGTTGTCTTATGGAAAAAAGGCCGCACATGGGGTGGCTAAACACAGGATGCCAACCCTTATCCGACTAATGAGAAATGAAATCTTTGAAAGACACCAAAAAAACGGGAGGAATAGAAAGTTACGGGCAACCCGTAGATGTACCGAGTGTATAAGCGAACGGAGCCGTAAATTATATGATCATGACTGCGAAGACAAGAGAACACACGTGTGCGGACGACTTTGTATGGCCCTCTCTTATTTAGGAATCCAAAGCCGGGAAAAGGTAAAGAACCCGATCTTACTGTGGGCAAAAAAGCTACAGCATGCTTAAACACAGGCAGCCAACCCAGCTAAGGCTGGACAGCATTATGTGAAAAAGTAGTTCAACGTGAATAACCAAAAGATAACCGGGGAAGAAGTGGAGTCCCACCCAGCTGAAACCGCGCTAAAAGCAACGTCAAATGATGCTGCTGCGAAAGTCCAGACACAACACACGCAGTGTACTACTCAGTGCGTCGTTGCACGGAGAGAGGTAAGGAGATGGAGGAAGAAAGTCAATCGGAGAAAACCGAAAATAAAGTAACATCTCGGTGGCTGTAAAGCCTTACATGGCGTAGTGCGGAAAGATCCAACAGAACAACCACTCGCGGGACACCACAGAGTAAATGATAAGTCCAGTCGAATACAAGACACAAAGAAGGGAGAAGACGCGGCCTGAGCACCGCCGAAGTCGAGGCAAAGACATAACAACATGCATTTGCGAACTATCGCGCGCGACAAGGAGATACGGGAGCAAACTGTAGTAAAACTACACGGAAATTGGACAAACCGGGGCCGGGTGGAAAAAAGACTCTGTTACTCGGGTGGCCGGGCTACACACAGGAGGCAACCCTGCTCATCAGACACCAGAGGAAAATATATATAAGCAATGGGTAAATAAGACACCCAAAAAACCTCGTGGAAGAAGTTGCATGCCACCCCACTCACATACCCCTAAAAGAACAGTGCAAAGTGAGCTGCAGTGACACGAAGACACAACAGCTACGCCGACGAACAGTGCGACTGCCATGATTGTGGAACCAGCTGTCTAAAGATGTGTTAGTTCCTGGAAGATCACTCACGAGAAGGGAGGAGAGAGAGGGCGAGGGTGGGCGCAGGGGGTGGAAGAAACGCTACAGGCTGCTAAACACGGGCCAACCCTCGAGCTGGCCTACATAATTGAATTATGTATACAATGAATGCGTTTGACACATAAGCATTTAGGTAATATATCTAAGACACTCTCTCTATGAGAGTACCAAGTATATAAATTGTATTAATCGGCCAAAGTAGCCTAGATGATGTCAAGACAAACACATCGCTACGACTTTATCCGCTTGTCAAGAAGAGATGGAGTGTGAAAAATGTGTAGAGAAAAAAAGGAAGGTGGGAACCGCTGGGGAGGCGCCTGTGGTGGGTGAAAATAAAAGGAGCACGTGGCTCGTGGCTAAACACAAGTAGAGCAACGCCTGCTACTCGCGGACACAGATGTAAAAGAATCATATTTGTAAAACTCTCATCCATCATATACGTTTGAACGTGATTCATGCGAACATGCATTGCAGCATCGATTGATAACCATGCATATAAAGACATACTATGATATTAGTCTACAAGTTCAAATCATACACCCATACACTAGTCGACTGGCCAGATTAGATGGGGAGTTATAAAGTTGAGAACAAAGTTGATTGTAAAAGCAAGGTGGTCCGGGCCTGGGTACAAAAAGGCGTACATCGCAAAACTACTGGTGAGCCACGCACGAGCGCCGACAGAGATCGAAGTAAAAAGGAAAAGACACAAAAAAATGGAGGAAGAAGTGGCGTCGGCAACTCGAGACCTGAGTAAAGGGAACTATGTCAAATAGGGGCTAATGGAGGTCGTAAGTAAGTATACACAACTAGTCTTGATACGAACTATTAGCCGCGGCACGACTACATGGAGGAACAAGTCATAGATATAACCAAATGAAGTGGAAATACCCCGTGTGTCCACGGCCGGGGGAAAAAAAGCTACACGCTGGTCCTAAACACAGGAGGCCAACCCTCTACTACATAAGGAAATGGAAAAAGATGGTGGTTAAAGCACAACACAAAGTAATACACGACAGTCGAGGAAGTAATGCGTAGTCATTACTTTGCGTAGATAGTCGATTCAAAGGGAAACGCATAAGCATCGCTAACGAGGCTAGAAAGAACACGACCGATTACACTGACCTGCTTCACGTGCAGAGAGAGGATGTTAAGAAATAGGACAAAAGGGAAGGGGGAAATCCCGACAAAATGTTATTCTATTTCTTTTTTTTCGTTCGTGTACCGCGCCTTATGAAAAAAGGCCTCTCTCTCTGTGATGTCAACTCTGTCATAAAATAAACACATATATGCTAAAACCCTGACGTTCTACCGACACATGTAGTGAAAAAAGTTCAATTGATTGGTACATAGACCCAATAAAAACCGTTAGGGAAAGGAATTCAGACCACGATCTACGACCCATAAAAAACTGTGCAAACAATTCATCCGGGAGAATCGATATGCTAAGACACAACACATCAGATACTAAGTCCAGTTCATCTTGAGTATAGGTTGTAATATCTTAAATCTATTCTAGGAACATAAGTAAAGTAGAAATCTGTGGAAATACATGGCCGACTTATGCCGTGTAAAAAAGCTGAAAAGTCCCAAGGCGAATCACATGATGCAACCGTCAGTCCTGGTACACAGTTAATGAAAGAAGTCAAATGATGAGTGAGTATTAAGAACAACTAAAATCACTGGTGGCGGTAATGTACTGGTTCGTACACTCTTGCAAGTTGATGCCAAGGACAGAATTATTCTATGTTCGGCGGTCTTCCTATTAAGAGAGATGATGAAGAGAAAGTGAACAAGGGTGAGGACGGAGGATAAAAATCACGTGTAGGCCTAGTGGTGTACTAATATAAGCCGTACTGGCTCGTAAACACAAACAGGGGAGCCAACCCGTCGAGCGGACAACTCAAAACAAATATCTTATATATTTTCAATGGGAAAGACCCTAAAAGAATATCCGTGGGCAAGTAAGGCAGTTTCCTCCTGTCATGCGAAATACCTTTATGCTCAATTATCAAGCCACTGTCGATGAGGGCTCTGACAACAACCAATCATCACCCCTAGTACCGACTCTCAGTCCCGAACTGTCATGACTGCCAAGGAACATGTTTGTATAAGTGGAAAAAGCCGGAATAGCGTCCCGGCCGTTTGTGACAAAAAACTCCTTCTGCCCTCTAGTCGAGCTACCCTATATGCGTATATTTAAATCCTAATCCTATTTGATTCATCTAATTCCCAAGAAGTGTGTGTCTGAGCGAATTGCGGCGAGGAAATTGACACTCCAAACAACAAATAGCGGTGTTCTCTGTAATGATCTGACTCATATTATACAATAATCTGTGTTATTCCATACTTCTCTTACTAATCTCTATAAAGGTACACGTTATCTTCAATCATCAATTAAGATGTCGTAGAATCATTTCAAACCATTATACATACTTACCACTGAACTCTTAACAATATCTCGTCTCCATCCCTTTCTCGTCTTCATTTGCATCGAACCGCTTGAATTCGGTACCTGTAAATACTACAATCATTTTTTATGAAAGATATATCATTTTATTATATGTTGATTATAATCATCCTTCTCATCTCTTCTCCCATAATTAACAATTATATGATCATTAGTTTTAATAAATATACACCAATTATAAATCGCTACTTATTGCTATCTCTCATCTCAGACCTTTATGACAATTTTAATTGTACACTATAAAATATTATGAGCGATAGAGTGTAGTGATGCATACTAATATTACATTTTTAAACAATACATAATCGTAGCAAGTTTATATCTGCCAAATAAAAATCTCTTAACTTTAGATACACATATTTGTTTAAAAGGAACTGTTCATAATTTTCAACAGTTACTCTTATTATACTTGTAATACCATCGAACCTAATTTACCATACTAATCTATCACATATACTCTATCCTTCCATCCCTTATACACACCTAATTATATGAAATTTCTAAAAATTTTTCTCTACATATATAAAAAGCAAAAAATAGAAAAACCGAATCCTTTCATATAATATATATTATAAAATAAATAAATAATTAATCATCTTACTTTGCTCTATGTACATAATAACATCCAATTTATTGAATTACGCCAAATCCTTCTTCAATTATCTATTACAATCATAAAAATTTAAATTAATTTGGAACACCAAAAAACCATTGAAATTCCAATTCCACAATCTTGATACCTTTCTAAATGAATATTTCAAAATATTCTCTTGATATCTCGAAAGAACACAAACAACACCAATACACTCATTCGCCTTCAAAAGATCTGATTATAAATTTAGAACAAAGTAATGTGAAAACCCCGTCTTGGTTGGTGTAAAAAGCTGACTGACGCCCCCGACACATTTGAAAATTATATTAATTTCGACAAGGCACAAAACTGTAGAAGAATTCGTTAACCTTCTAGATGATTCGAAGGCAGAACACACGCATAGAATTGATTCGTTTTTCATGATTAGATGTGATTAGAATTTTTGAAAAAAGTTGAAGTTGGAAAAACGAGTGTTCCTGGTTTTTTTAAAAAAAGCTTACATGGGTTGTCTAAACACATGATGGCCAACAATTCTAGCTGGACACATATTAAAATAATAATCAATTTTGAAAGACCCAAAACAACAAGTTGGAAGAATTTCATTCCAACAATCTAGATACCTTTCTAAAAGGAACATTCAAATTATTCTCATTATGACTTCCAATACACAATCTACCCAAACGACTCATACGATTTCCCAATTACATTGATATAAATTTAGAACAAAGTTGGAAGTTGGCTGAAAAACCCATGGTCCGGTTTTTAAAAAAGCTTACATCTTATCTAACACTGATGGCCACTTCAGCTCACACCATATTTCAAATATAAGTTTAATTTGAAGACCACAAAATAACTGTATAAATAAATGTCCGGTTTACACTTCTAAATACCTATTTTAAATGAAACTATCAAATTATTTCTAGATGTTCGAATCAAACACACGCGTTACGACTATCGCTTCATGATCAGATTGATTAAAAATTTTAAACAAATTGAAGTCTAAAACTTGTTCCGTTTTTTAAAAAAACTACTTGGCTTCTAAACAATTTATGCCAACCCTCTGTGACACCATTAAAATTAATAATCAATTTTAAAAACCCAAAAGAACCTTATGCAAAATTCCAATTTCCAGCTACACGCATCACCAAACGACCCTCCATCTAAATATGAACTTTCATAAACGTATTCCTGAGAATTCGAAAACACAACACACCCATACACATCCCCCTTCTCTATAATTATTAAAATTTATAATAAAAGTTTAATCTTAAAACCATTTCCGTTCTTTAAAAAAACTTACATCCATCTAAACAGATATGCCAACAGCCCTTCTTCAACTACACCATATGAAATATAAATCCAATTAAAACACAAAAAAACTCCCACTTCAATCTTCATTATCAA
>CM025855.1:3909927-4017810 GCA_003952965.2 Morella rubra | reverse complement strand
TCCCATTAATGTATATATGATCTTCCATTTTATCCAACAGTTGAAACACTACATTTCTACATTCCGACACGGACATCTGATCTGACCCCGAGAGTCTACACAACAAGCAGCCATACAAACAAACCCACGGACCCCCTCCGCATACTTTTCACCAAATCGATTTTTCTCGTAAACCAACTCTTATCCATCGCCACCAATCTAAAAAATACACGACATTAAGTAACTCATAAACACCCAATCATTGGAACGTGACATTTATGCCCAGCTGATAGGTCCTATCCCATTCAAGATTGTGCATTCGGAGTTGAACGTCAGTTCGACTTGTGTCCATCCATACCTGAAAAAATTCGACAGCATCTCCCCCAGTCCCCAAGTACACGCACCAGCGTTGGGGGTAGACGTCATCAACGATAGTTGTATGACGTCATACACCAATGCTAGTAGTATACCCAGAAGACAAAGGTAGATGATACCGAACTTCCTCCAAGACTGGACAGGACACAAGTACCGAACTCGTCCAACCACGAATACACAATCTCAAACTGTCCATATTTTGGACAATTCAAGGGTTATTATGCGATAAACGCATATTTATCGCGTCCTAACCCTTGAACGGGTCTAAGGGTACACACGTTATATCCCAAAAATATAACTCAAACATAACAAAAAAAAACACTCCAATATTCATCCTCATGCTTCTCAAACTACATAATTTATTCCAGAACTCAAGCACTTCAATAATCAAACATGTAAATAAATATAAATGCTACACATCATTAATAATTTGCAACCTGTGTGAAACACCGATCGATCGATAAACATGCGATCGATCGGTATAAATAGATGACGATCGTCAACAATATGACGATCGATCGTCATCTGAATCCGATCGATCATTTAAAACATAACGATCGATCAGTTATATACCATCAAACAAACGATCGATCGTCCGATCGATCGTCAATTACCCAGCGATAAAACCATGCAAACCCTCCCCACACACTCAAATTCACGCCCAAAGTACTCCCAAATTATCCTCATTCAATACTCATTCCAATGTACATATTAAAAACATCCTAATAAGCTCTAATCATCACAAATCATATCCACAATACCCACAAATACCCAAATCAAAAAAATCACAAAATAACCAACCAAATCATTCCTAAATCGTAATGTAGTAAGTATATTACCTCTTGCACGAAATCAACACCAAAACGAACTAAATCTACCAAAACTCACAAATTTTGCCCAAAATTTTCAATATTCACTCGGTTAAAAAACAATGAATTTGAGCTTGGGCTTTCTCTTAATCTATTCTAAACACTCTCTCAACTAAAAGGATGGTATTTGGCTAAGTTTAAGAGGGAAATAGCTCCTTGCCGCAAGCCTTCGCTCTCTTCGTTGCCGTGGGTGTGTTTTGCACTTCACCCACGGTTAGAGCATTTTGGCATTTCAAGCACGATAAACACCGATCGATCGGCCACAAAAGCGATCGATCGCCTTGTCAGCTTTAAAATTCCCACGAAGTTTTTCAACCGATCGATCGCCACAATTATGACGATCGATCGTTTAACGAATTCAAAATGACGACGATAGCGATCGATCGTCCGATCGATCGGTCTTAAAACATTAAACGACACCGTCCTTCACCGATCGATCGTTAAACCTAATTATTAAAAAAATAATTTTTAACCAGACAAATGACTTAATTATTAAAATTATTTTACTTAAATGTCATTTTAATACATACCTTATACTAATAACTTATAATCATGTGTTAAATAAGTTTTATATCACTAGTTTATGACATCTTAGTACATTGCTCATACTAACTCTTACAAATGTTTATTTGATTTAACATGTACAACTTGTACATGCTTTCCTAAATATTAATAAAGTATATTTGATATGTTTTTATGTAATCTAAATATATCCTAACATACTTTGTTAATATATATTTTGTATTTTTAATTATTTAAGCTCACATTATTCATCACAAATGTTTAATCACTAAATAGATACCAATCGATCAACAAATCTAACCGATCGATCGCCCTCTGAGTTTAAAACGACAGCGTTCGGACCGATTGACCGCTTTATGTTAACGATCGATCGCTTCGTCTAATAAAAACGACGACATACTTACGATCGATCAGTGTGCCATAACCGATCGATCGGTACGCAAAAGCCAAAACGACGGCGTCCTTGATGATCGATCATTTCATTATTGACGATCGATCAGTCAATTTTAACGATCGATCGTCTATTTTAACGATCGGTCGGTTAGAAATATCTAAACGACACCGTACTTAAACGATCGATCACCTAAAACACCGATCGATTGGTGATCTTAAAATTTTAAAAAATCGAGTTTTATTTAAATTCTTATATTACTTATTTAATCGATCGTTATAAATTCTATATTTGTTTGTACTTAAATTTTATTTAGATCGTATTTTATTTACTTGTTTAACTTTGCAATTTTTGTTAATTTTGCCATCAAAATGTTATTTTGGTCAATTAACGTATCTAAGTGTGTGGAAAAAAATACAAATTAAAAACACATAAGCTGTAATCAAAGTCACTACATATCCACAAATAAACATAAATATCCCAAATACGTAAATAAAAACCCAAATCTAAATAAACACATATGTCTGAAACAAATAAATAAAAACATAAATCCAACTGTATGTCCTAAATAGATAGTAAAATATCATAAAAACATCAAGGCTGAACAGCATCACGGAAAGTCGCCATGTCATCAGGAATATCTTTGGGAATCTTCTGTGGATCTGCCTCTGTCTTGAAATCATCCAGAGTCTTCTTGATTTCTTCCAGCTGTTCGTTGACCTCCTTCATATGAGCCACAACCGCCTTGTTGCGCAGGTACGCAACTGTGCACTCCCTTTGAAAAGCAGTCTGGAGCTTCTCTTGATCATCCCAAAGCTCCTGCATGTCCTTACACAATTTATCTACCTTACTCCTGAAGAGGCTGTAAAGCGGTCTTCACAGTTCGCACCCACACGGCTGTCAAGATCCGCAAATAGATGGGTCATCTAGGGAAAAGCACTGCAGGCGCTCCCATCTCAATAGGTGCCTCTGATCTGGTCGGTCTGGTGTCGGGTGATGCTCGTCCAGCCTCCTCTGCTGCAGCTGAGGCTCTACGAGCAAACCATCAAGCCAAAACCCCCTCTTGCCCCTTGCTCCTAGACAAGGTAAACTTGTTCAGCGCGTTCTTCACCCCTCATTACTGACATCTTTCGTCGCGAGACGACACCGTACTATGCGATCCAGCCACAAAATTGTATTACGAGACGAACAATTGTGAAAGGGCTGTTTAGTTATGATAAGATCCATGTATGTCAGAATAATTGTGTGCTGTGTGCTTGTTTTAGAAGGAAAACAGGAGTTAGACAGATGTTCGGTATGTGGGGTGTCTCCAGTGGAAATTCAAAAATGACTTGCGCAATCGAATTCCTAGGAAAGTGTTGCATCACTTCCCTTTATCCCTAGACTTAAACGTTTGTTTACCACAAAAGATGTAGCTCATGACATGAGATGGCATAAGGAGAAATGGGTAGACAATGGGGAGAGTATGAGGCATCCTTGTAGATTCATTGGTTTGGAAGAATTTTGATAAGATCATAGTTGGTTTGCTCAAGATGCCCGCAACGTCCGCCTTGGTCTTGCTTTGGACGGGTTCAATCCGTTCGGAAACATGAGCAATGCGTACAGTAGTTTACCCCCATGGAGGTGTATGAAGGTCCCATTTTCACTAATGACTCTTTTGATCCCGGGTCGCAAGTCACCGGGAAATGATATAGATGTATATTTTCGACCCTTAGTGGACGAGTTAAAACAACTATGGGAAGATGGAGTTGAGACACATGATGCTTCAGATGGGACGACATTAAGATACATGCAGCTTTGATGTGGACCATAAATGATTTCCAAGCATATGCCAATTTATCAGGATGGAATACCAAAGGGAAGTTGGCATGTCCAATGTGTAATTTAGACATTGACTATAAATGGTTGAAGTACTAGAGAATAATGTGTTATATGGGTCATAGGAGATATTTGACACCGGGGCATGCATGGAGATATGATGTGGATACGTTCGATGGAAAAGAAGAACATGGACTTTCACCTGGGGAGTTAACTGATGAGGATATATTGGAAGAATTGATGCATGTCGGGGAGATTTCTTTGGTAAAGCGTCAGGGAAGAATCGGGGGAAGAAAAACAATTGTCGGAACGTTTTAGTTGGATGAAGAAAAGTATTTTTTTCCAACTGTCGTATTGAAGTACGTTAGGGTTACGGCATAACTTGGACGTAATGCACATCGTGAAGAACATATGTGACAATGTGATCGGGACAGTGATGAATATCAAGTTCAAGACCAGAGATTCAGCAGGTGCATGTAGAGATTTAGCTAAAATGGAGGTTAAAAAAGACTTGCACTTGGTGTATGACGGTCGGGTTGAATTGATGCCTCAAGTGGCATATACTTTAACTCGGGAAAGTGAAGGAGGGCATGTGAGTGGTTAAAAGACGTGAGGTTCCCTGATGGTTATGCTAGTGAGATTTCACGTTGTGTGAATCTAGATGAGTTGAAAGTGTCTGGAGTGAAAAGTCATGATTGTCATGTGCAGGTTAAAACATTACGTTCTCAGAATCCATGTATATCGGTCGATGAATTGTATTCATTGGCACGTGGGTCTATACACGAGTGATGCGTTATTCTGCATACGTTGTGAACAGATGTAGATATCATACAGTACAACGGGAAGAACGACAGAGAACTCAAAAGTGGTATTATGGATCACATGAGGGAAATTGTTATTTTTATTGTAGACATTTATGCAATATTTACGAGGAAATATAGTATATTTGTTTAAGTGTGATTGGTGGGACGTCGGAGATCACTGTGGAATTCGTATAGACGAGAACTTTAAGAGCATAAACACTTCCCGACTGTGGTACTCAGAAGATCCATTTGTTTTGGCAATCAAGCAAATCAAGTGCTTTATCTAGTTGATAATCTGCATGAAACTACATGGCGAGTTGTGCAGAAGTTGTCATGTAGAAATGCATATGACATTCCCGGCCCGGATCCGGACGGCGAAGTTAATGTAAACGTTGAATCGGGAGCAGCCATCGCGAATGAAGCGTATTAAGAGGACGATGCCATTGACTTGTTTATAGACTTCCGACAGTTTAACCTTAATCTGTTACGGAGGGATGACATTGTGCCAAACGTTATTCAAGCTTCTAATGCAATTGATCGGAGGAAGAAAAGACGTGTAGATAGTAATGATGTTTCAGAGGGGGATGAAGTGGAAATTGAAGAAAATAGCGAACAAAGTGAGGACGAAGATTAATTCAAAAGTGATAGCGACTCTACTAAGGATGAATTTTTGGGCGATAACGTGCAAGAATCGAATTCTGATTAATAATATCTTCCAAGTATATTTTTTTGTAATGTTGATGTTTGCTGAATTGTTTTTACTATTATTGTCTCTTTTACCACATCTTTATCGTTTCTTTTGTTATGTCACAGCTTATACGATGAAATGAAGTTGGACGGAATTTCCTTCAGTTACTTCTGGACAGTTGCATAGCGCAGTTACTCTGCGTAGTATGAGTCTGATCTTGAGTCCTACTCCTAGCGCTCCTTCTCCGAGAGCGAATGAAGTTATGAGTCAAGGCACGCTAGCTTGTCCTAGTAGTTGTGCATGTAAGAAATTATTCTAAGTTATATTTCAATTTTTTTAAGTTAAACGATCAACTAACTTTGTTAGTTTTAATTTATGTAGCGACATCTGCTTCTAAGCACGGGCGAGGTAGGACACGTGGGGTCGGTTTGGAGAAAGTCTTGGGTCTAGTTCCGGGTCGGGAAACTATCGGTGTATATCCCGGAGGGAGAGTGTGGAGGAGTGTCTTCCACTGCTGCCACCTATCGACGAAGATTGGAATGTTGGTCCGAGGGCTGATTCCGATCTCCGTTAACAAGTGGTTGATGTTCTGCAGAAGTGAAGGAGTACATTATGGATCGGGTGTTGGTATGATTAAACTCGTAAAAATAGAATTTTTGGTTAAACATTTTGTTTATCAAGAAATATTGTATGTTTTGGTACTTATGCAGGACCACTTCGACCTTGACTACACCTTTCAGGAGAACGTGAGATGGTGGTCGAGACTATGATGACAGCACGTCAAATGCACCGCAACCGGATGCATGCGTATTTCAAAAAGTTCCCGAGTAAAGAGGCGGCATTACTGAAGCCGCACCCTGATACCACAGAAGAACAGTGGAAGGAGTTATGCGATATGTTCACCAGCGAAGCATTTATGGTACGTGATTACAAAAATCCGTTGCTTAAATATTACATTATTTTAATATTTAATTACTTAAAATATCGCAGAAACGAAGCGAGCAAAATAAGAAGAATAGATCAAAGTTGACTGTGAACCATGCTGCTGGTTCGCGCTCGTTCCAGCGCACTCGAGCTTGCATGGTAAGTTAAATACTAAATTTTATACTTTATTGATATTGTTTGTCAATAACTTTATGCTATTGTCATGTAGAAAAATCAAGAAAACTGCAAAATCAATCCTGCAGAGCTGTATAAAAAGAATTATACAAACAAAGATGGCGTTTGGACCTCAAAGGAGCAAGAGAAATTTATGTAAGTCGCTTTCATTTTAATCTACTTTATGTAATTTATGTATAGTTTTTCTACTTTAATGTTTCTGGTAATTATTTTCATTTTTCAGGAACGGATGGATGCCTTCCAGTGCCAGTGTGATTTAGAAGGGAAGAGTTACACCGAAATTGAAGTATATTCCAGATATTGGGCAAGAAGTAGGGATATGTTCGGGGATTAGGACGCGCGGTTAAGCCTCGCCTTCATCAACTTTAACTACACAGTCTTCTGATCTACAGCACCAGCTAGCGAAGGCAAGGGATGAGATAGAAGCGATGAGAGCTGCTAAAGAAAAAGACTTGCAAGAATTTGTGAAGAAGCAAGCTGAGATGGAGGCCACGCTAAGGGACCACCGTGAGGAGCAGCGGGTGGAGCAGGAGTGCATCCGGTTGGAGCAGAGGAGCGCATGAAAAGGAGCAAGAGCGCATGCGAGTGGAGCACGAGAAGCGCGTGCAATAGGAATAAGAGCACATGCGAAAGGAGCAAGAGCGCTTACGGGCAGAAATATTGAAGGAACTGGAGAAGAAAATGTCCTCTGTAATGGAGAAGAAAATGAGCGACATGTCAAAGCGACTATTCAGCCAGTTTGGGGGTTCAAAAAGGTAGATGCATGTATATTGTAATAACTTTTTGATTATGTATTATTACGATGTTATTTTCGATTTAATTACAGATCACTATTTGTTATTATTGATGTTTATTGTATTGTATATTATAATAGTATGTGTTATATAATATTTTCTATTTTTTTTTAAAAGATTTTGTTGCCACCGTTTGATCGGCATATTCAGCGATCGATCGGTTGTTGTTCAACCTATCGATCGTCCAATACCACTGTTCGATCGCTAATATTAAAACGATAAAATTACTGATCGATTAGTAACATAAACAATCGATCGTCTATGTGCAAGCGATCTGTCGGTACTATAAGCGACCGATCAGTGGAGAAATAGACGATCGATCCTCCAACTCAAACGATCGATCGTCAAATGTCACCGATCGATCAGTTAATAATCAACGTTCCATCGCTGAATTAAACGATCGATCGTCATGGCATAACGATCGATTGTGATACTTAAGTGATCGATCGCTTATATAAAGGTCCGATCGTCGTTACTGAAATGATCGATCGTCTATTTCTTACTATGCGATCGTTAAATGTGTCGATCAATCACCAATACATAACCGATCGATTGTCAATACGTACTGTTCGATCATCTTAGATATGACGATCAATCGGTCTTGGTAACCGTTCGATCATCGCAAACAAATACTGATCGATCGCTGTTCCAACCAATCCATCATTCGTTTTCACCGACCGATCGGCACAATTACCAATCGATCATTAGATTTAGTGACGAAAAGTTTCTGTCACTAAAAACTTTTCGTGACGAAATTCAAGTTTCGTCACGAAATACATTTCGTGACGCTCTTTCGCTGACGGAGCTTGTGACGAAAAAATTTTGTCACTAATACTTTTAGTGACGAAATGTTGACTTTTAGTGGCAAAATTTTTTGTCACTAAAGGTCAATTTTTTTGTAGTGGGTACATAATTGTTTGATAAGATCGAAGGGTGTCATGATCAACGTCCCAGTATCTTATAGACTCGAGTTTATAGATATCTAAAGTTGACACATATAGTATGCTATATATTTTATCCTAATTTTTCTTATTTTGGTTCATGATATATAGAAGATAAGAGAAATCGGGGAAAATAATCAATAGAAATCGTATCCTTCGAAGATACAACATTTCGCCGTATCTTCGAAGGTGAAGAAAAGGTAGGAGGACTATTTATTTTAACATAGTATTAATAAAAGAATTACCATAACAAATAAAGAATTGGGCCAAACTCTCGGAAAAAAGGGTTGTCTTTTAGCCTGCGAAACGTGGAACTTTTATGTCTTCTTACCCGAACGCGTCCTGTTTGTACCCTTGCTGATATGTGCCATACCACAACGAGGCATCATCCTGGGTGTATATATATACAGTAATTCGCAAGCCGAAGTCCCACTGGCTTTAGCTATATTGAGAATTGTTGTTATTCGAAACACAGTTCATAACTTCGGAAATTAGAAGACGTGCGTAAATTGGTTCGGGCGTTTAGTTATAAAAATAAAAAATCAAATTCGTAAATCAAATGTCAAAACACTTCAGACTACGCCCCTTGTTTCTGCAAATTAAATATTGATGCATATTTCACGTTGATACGGTCGATAGCTACTTCTTAATCTTCTGTGAGTAAAGAACGATACGTTACTAACACCTTAGTTTTTAGGGCTTCTGAAAAGAGGTATATATACGTTTCCTCAAAGCGAGAAAAAAAAAGGTAATACAGCCCAAACAAATCTGGCCTCGACCCGAACCAAGCCGAACCCGTTTTGCTTGAGTCGGCTTGGGTTTAAGGGTCAATCTGAGTTGGGGTCGGGTTTGTTTTTCTTTGCAGTGAAACTCGAAACCCGGAAAGCCAAGCCTTATTTGCAACGATGGACAAAGTTTTCCGGTTAAAGTGGATAGTGTTCCTAAAACAAAGTTGTTTTACAAAGAAGTGGGTCCCCAACTCTCAGAAATGGACTCTGTCTTTGTTCTTGTGAGAAAGTGAACTATCTTCTTACCCGAACGCGTCCAACTTGTATCGTTGGTGATACAGGCTCCACCATGAGGCATCATCATTATATTTCATATATCAGAATTAGGTTATATTTTGTATATAGCAATTGGTAGGGGTGTTCAACGATTTAGTTAGAGTCAAAAGGCAATATCTGACTCCGAATCCAAATATGTGTAAGCCGACTCCAACTCTACTCAATCGGGTAATCGGGCTTATCTAGCTCAGAAATTTTTGTTGCCTCACTAGCCTAAATAATAATTTTTTTTCTTAATGGATTTAAGCTCTTTGTAGGTTTTTTTTTTGTCCTTTGACTCAAAAGACCCAAACATCCATCATTGAAAAGAGACCAATTTAATTTTTTAAATGTAAATCGAAGTCGGGTCTGTAGACTACAAATACGACTTAAGTCAAATTTTTTTTAAACTCTCGACTCCTTCTCTCACCAACTGTACTATATTGGGTTGAAGTCGGCTGAGTCAGGGTCAAAGTTAGTTTTGGAGTCATTTTGCACAGCCCCAGCAATTGGGCAGCAAAAGTCCAGGCTAGCTTAAGCGATATTGGGAATTGTGGAATATTGGGATACCCAAAAATTATTGCCCAAATTTCACGATGTAATTCAGAGAGAAATAGACACAAACATGCACTCTACATTCTATAATGGTGCCCATATAAAGTTTCGAGCAATATATACTCGATAGTGGGGTCCACCTATTGGAGAGATAAACACGATCAGTTAACACATGTGAACTAAATCTAAAATTGTATGACTTAAATTTTTTTTTTGAACTTTTTTATTAATTTCTAAACTGTTTGTGTTTTCTAATGTAAATTTAAATTAATTGGTCTAATTTGTTTTATATGTGGCTGATGTGACATATATTGTAATGTGACTTGAAATTTTTTAATTAGGGTAACATATTTATTTAGTTTTGGGTGACATGTGTCAACTTATAATTAGAGCTAGCTGAAGTAACTTTGTGATGAAAATTTAATAGAATGATCACTTGTTTTAAAAAAATTCTAGATCCAAGCACTTTTATGATTAATGTAAAAATTTAAAGAGAATTTATTAAATGTGGTCAAAACTCAAGAATACATAGGTACTTAACTATATCATTTCCGAATCGAAGTGAATAGAACCTACTCAGACGTGAGACTAATGCTAGTAATTTCTGCAAATTACTTAATGCATATTGCATGTTGATAGCAGTCCACTTAATCATCTGCAAGTGTTAAAATTTTTAGCCAACGGGCAAAGAACACGTTATATCGAACCACTTATTAATTATGAAAAAAATAAAAATTAATATACTTTTGTCATGATTAAATTTCATAATCTTATTTTGCAACATCAAGCAAGTAATAATCTAATTCACTCGAATATTCTCTAATTTTTCCTCTCTTTTACCTTTCCTCGAATCATCTAACTTCGGTGATTATAAAATTAATGTGTGAGATTAGACAAGTGTGCTCTCTTAAGTTAAGATTTCGAAGCTCAAATTAGCTTGTACAAAGAGGCTTCTTTAGAAAATTGGAAGTGTGAAAACTATACCAAAAACAGGACAGAGAGGGTAATTTCCACAATGGCTTGTTCAAACCGATTAACGTGTGGAATTATTAAAGGTGATTCTAGATTGGAAGATCCTGCGCCTAACTAGGTCTCTGATTAGAGTTTGAATCGATATGCATTTTAAATTTGACGGTCAGTCTCCGCACTTGGGACGAAATTGTTCAGCGGCCCGTCTTACATCTTTTATACTAGCGGACAGCAAACCAACTTCGATTTTCTTTTTTCAAATGGGAGGGATTTATGTTAAACCATAATCAAAATCAACATGATTTTATACGCAGCGGAGTTTAAATAGTAGGAACGTTTACCTCTTGCCATTATGCTCAGCACTTGAACAAACTCTAAACTAATACAATAGTTATTAGCACAGAGAGAAAAAGAAAACCGAGGCTCTTCCAACCTATGCCTATGCCTTTTAGAGTGTGTCTTAGATGGTATACACATGCCTCTATTTATAGGCTAGGTCAGGGACCCTCAATATGGTACAGATTCTGATTTGTTCCTTCTATCAAGGAATATATCAAATCAAAATTAATTACAATAGAATCAAATTGTAATAAGAATCAATTTGCCACTGATTCCATAATTTTATTAATTGACACCATAATCTTTACTTATTAAAAGATTACTCTCATATGTCAACTAGGTCACAAAAGGAAATATTCTAAATTCTCCCACTTGTCCTTGATGACATATATCTTTATGGTGTCTTGAGTTCTTTAGTATGGCCAACTGTTTATGGAATCCTCCCACTCACATAATGAATGCTACACACGAATCATGGCAGTAAAACCTTAATATAATCGGTCGTCCCTTCCATGTATTACAATGCACAATACTCATTATATGAGTACTTTATGGGAATCAAACTTTATGAATGAACTTCGTATAAGTCATTCGGGTCCAACTTTATTTATCTTCGTAGATAACAATAAATAATAAAGAATGTGCGCAATAAATCTTCATTTCAATAACTTCATGTCTATAGATCAACATTGAAAGAAACTAAGTACAAATAAATCAGCAAGCTCCATATGGTCCACATGACCTTTAAACTGTTTTACCGTAAACCTTAGTCATGGGATCATCAAGCATCAACTTAGTACTTATATGCTCTATAGAAACTTCATGTCTCTTAATGTTTTCTCTCACACTAAGATACTTGATATCTATGTGCTTACTCCTGCTTCCACTTTTATGATTCTTTGAAAAGAATACTGCAGCAGAATTGTCACATAAGATCTTAATTGGTCTCGCAACAGAGTCAACAATTTTGAGACCACCAATAAAATTTCTTAACCATAATGCTTGTGTAGTGGCTTCATAGCATGCAATGAACTCTGCTTCCATAGTAGAGGTAGCAACTATAGTCTGTTTGCAACTTTTCCAGGATATGGCTCCTCCAGCAAGAAGGAAAATGTACCCTGAAGTAGACTTTCTGCTATCTATACATCCAGCAAAATCTGAATCTGTATACCCAGAGACTTCTAAATGGTCAACATGTCTGTAGGTCAAATTGTAATTCTTGGTTCCTTGTAAGTACTGCATGACCTTCTTTGCAGCTCTCCAATGCTCCAATCCAGATTACTTTGGTATCTTCCAGTATACCAATTGCTAATGCAATATCAGGTCTAGTGCAGACCTGAGCATACATCAAACTACCAATTGCAGATGCATATGGTAAACCTTTCATTAATTCTTGTTCCAATTCACTCTTGGGACATTGATCCATACAGAATTTATCCCCTTTAATGATAGGTGCTACACTAGGAGCACATTTGCTCATATCGTATCTCTCTAAAACCTTTTCAATGTAGGCCTTCTGAGACAGTTGTAACATTTTCTGTTTTCTGTCTCTATGAATCTCTATGCCAATGACATAAGAGGCTTCACCCAAATCCTTCATTTCAAAGTGTTGAGAGAGAAACCGTTTAGTTTCATGTAGCAAACCCAAATCATTAGTTGCAAGTAAAATATCATCTACATAAAGGACTAGAAAGATTATTTTACTCCCACTGACCTTAAGGTATATACATTGATCCACAAGGTTCTCAATAAATCCGAATGAGGTAATAACCTTGTGAAATTTAATATACCATTGACGGGAGGCCTGTTTTAGTCCATATATAGATTTCTTTAATTTACATGCCTTCTGACTGTTATCATCAAACCCTCAGGTTGTCTCATATATACCTCCTCCTCAAGATCCCCATTTAGAAAGGTTGTTTTCACATCCATCTGTAGTAGCTCTAAGTCAAAATGAGCTACTAATGCCATGATTGTCCTAAACGAATCCTTCTTAGATACTGGAGAGAAGGTTTCATGATAATCTATGCCTTCCTTTTGAGTGAAACCCTTGACCACAAGTCTGGCTTTATATCGTTCAACTTTACCGGAAGCTTCCCTTTTGGTTTTGTAAACCCATTTGCAGCCAATGGCTATAGCTCCCTTTGGTAAGTCAACAAGATCCCAGACTTGATTCTTTGCCATAGATTCCATCTCTTCCTTCATGGCATCGTACCACAACATGAGTTGTCTCCATTCATGGCCTGTGAAAACGTATTTGATCCCTTTTAGGTCAACGTCAAAGTCAGACTCTTGAGGTATACAACATAATCACTAGGATTGCTGGTCTCTTATTCTAGAGGACTTCTTAATTCTACTTCCTCTACATTTTGCAGAGGTTGGGTAGACTCAGTCTCAACCTATTCTGTACGAGTTGGCTCTTCTTGAACTAGTTGTGTTCAGGGCAATCAATTTGATTTTTCCTAAACACAATCAATATCTCCAAGAGGAGAAGATTCAGTCAACTCTTGTGCTTCCTTAAATTCAACCTTTTGGGAATTTGCACTAGGTTCAGCATCCTCTAAAAACTTAGCATTTGCAGATTCAACAATCTTAGTATTATGTGTAGGACAGTAAAATCTAAATCCTTTGGAGTTTACTGATAGCCAATAAAAAATCCGCTGGTTGTCTTTGGATCTAATTTCTTGATATTCGGATTGTAAATCCTCACTTCAGGACAACCCCATATGTGTAAGTGATTTAAACTGGGTTTCCATCCATTCCATAACTCAAAAGGTGTCTTGGGACAGCCTTGGATGGAACCCTGTTTAATATATACACAACAGTTTTTAAGGCTTCACTCCATAGAAATAGAGGGAGATGGGAATTACTAAGCATACTCCTAACCATGTCCATAAGCATGCGATTCCTTCTTTCTGCTACACCATTTTGTTGTGGTGTACCAGGCATTGTGTATTGAGCAACAATGCCTCCTCTTCAAGGAATTTCACAAATGGACCACTCATTTGTCCTTTTCTGTGTACCTTCCATAATACTCTCCACCTCTGTCAGATCTTACGATCTTGATTTTCGTTTCCTTTTGTTTCTCTACTTCTGCCTTATAAGTCTTAAAGGCATTCAATGCCTCAGACTTCTCATCAAGAAGGTAGAGATACATGAAACGAGAATAATCATCAATGAAAGAGATAAAATATCTCTGACCATTGAAACATGGAGTAGGAAAAGGTCCACAGAGATCAGTGTGTATGATCTCAAGAATCTTAGAACTCCTTTTGGCACCTTTAGTGGACTTGTTAGTCTGCTTTCCCTTTATGCAGTCTATACAAGTGCCAAGATCAGCAAAATCAAGAGTTTTTAAGACTCCATCATTAGTCAACCTTTTGATTCTCTCAATGGAGATATGTCCCAATCTCCTGTGCCATAACAAACCGGAATTCTCATTTATAAGGTTCTCTTTATGCCAATAGTATGTAATGACAAATAATTGTTCTCAAAGTTGGGATCTAGATCAATTTTGTAAAGACCATCAATTTTCATTCCACCACCAACAACTTGATTATTTCTAAATAAACTAAAAGTTGAATTGAGAAAATAAAAACCATAACCCAGTACATCAAGTTTTGAAATAGAAATTAAATTCCTTGAAAATTCTGGAATGAAAAATACATCATCAAGATCTAAAACAAATCCAGTTTTCAAAAGTATTCTGTAAGTCCCAACTGCCTCCACACATGAGAACAATTTATTTCCAGAGTAAACGCGTTGTTCACTTCTTATCGGCTTCCTTGTTGTGAGAAAACCCTGCAATGTATTCACAATGTGGATTGTAGAACCAGAATCAATCCACCAAGTATTGCAAGGAGCCTCAACAAAAAAGATTCATGACAAACAAGAGATAGGAATATACCTTTCTTCTCGAGCCACTTGAGGTACTTTTGGCAATCCTTCTTCATGTGCCCTTTCTTCTTGTAGAAGAAACAAGTATCCTTATTGCCATTGATCTTTATTGGCACCTTGTTCTCCTTCTTGAAGTGTTGGGCAGCCTTGCCTTTCTTGGCCTTCCCCGTAGCATGAGAAACAAAGTGAGCACTCTCAGGTTTCTCGAGTTTCAGCCTCTCTTCCTCTTGAACACACATAGCCAATAATTCATTCACTGACCATGCTTCCTTATGTGTATTGTATGATATTTTGAAAGGACCATACTCAACTGGTAGAGAGTTCAAAATCAGATGGACCAAGAATGAGTCAGAAATTTCAACCTCCAGAGACTTCAATTGAGCTGCAATGTCTCTCATCTCCATAATGTGCCCACGCACACTACTTGAACTGTTGATTGATTTGCTTGACAGCCTTTTCATTAGGGTGCTGGCCAATGCCTTGTTAGAAGTAGCAAATTGCTCCTCAACAGACTTTAAAAAGTCCTTAGCTTTAGTGCACTCAGGGATAGAACCCCTAATGCCCTTGATGATATGAGATTTCATGAACATCAAACTGAGGCGATTAGATCGCTCCCACCGTTCATATTTTGAAATCGTCTATTGCGTACTTGATTTTGTGATAGCGGGTGGTTCCTCTATACAGAGCGCTTCATCAATTTCCATACACCCCAGAGTGAAAAGCAAACTTTGTTTCCAGTCAGAAAAATTATCACCACTTAGCATTGGAACACACAACAAACTATCAATAAGGGTGGAAGAAATAGCTGCAATATAACCAAATAAAAAACAAAACTACTTAATTGCTATTAATTAACCATATTTAAATCAAACGATGTTAATTTAATAGTAAATTTCAACCTACCTATGGGCAAAGGTTACATCATGCATGAAATTTACTCTTTATTATTAAAACTAACAAATTTAAATATTAAGAATAAAATTTTCCATACCTGTGGGCCTAAGAAGATTTTATTTTTAATACAAAATTTATTATTTTAATCTAACTAACTCATAAAATGAAAAACCTCCCTGCGGGGATAAGTAAATAACTTTATGAATTAATCACCACACGGATATTAATTTTCTCTTTATGAAGTTCATATATTAATCTTGATGTAATTACCAATATAAAATTGGGATGCTGTGGCTCTCCCAAAATTATTATGATAATTACGACTTCATTAATATCCTTTAACTTTATAGATGCCTAATCAAAATCCAAGAACAAAAAATGAACCAATATATCAAGGTGGGATAAGCAGTATTTTCTAAAACACAAGCAGGGGAGCTCCCAGGTAAGTGAGGTAGGTCATAATGACTCTTTGAAAACCAAGACTTGGCTTTGCCAGAACTTTCCCTGACCTGTATTCTTCGATCATACCACATATTCCCACCAACTTTAGTAGGTTCAGTTAATTATTCTTAGGTCTAGGCATCAAATATTTTATGCATGATCAACATATCTATTTATTTAGATTTACACAAGAATTCTGGAAATTAATGCAACACAGAATATATGAGATTTTTTTTAAAAAATATTATTATTATTATTATTAAAATAATATTATTTTAATCTGTCGGTCCGGTCGGGTCTAACCTGCGGCCCGCCCACGCAGGTCGCCTAACCTGATCCAGACAGGTTAACAACAACCGGCTTTCAAGGCTGGTTCTAGTTCCTACGGGCCTCAAGCCCTTGGGCTAACCCAATGGTCAGCCTAGCCTTAACCCTCATTTTTTCTTTTAATGGGACTTTATCCGGGTAGGGATTCCTACCCGGAAAACCGGATCCACAACTCGGTAAAAATATACATAGACCCGAAGTCTGTGTTTTACCCCATCCTGCGCAGCAACTGCCGTCGCAGCACCTGAGCACGGCCAGGCGTCCCGTTGCCTGCACTAGGGACGAGAAGGCCATGACCCTCTCATCGCCGACGGTCCAAAAACTGCCATGGGGATAAAATTTAACTCATGGCAAGGAGAGGAGGATTCGGCCTCCTATCCGGCCACCTGGTGCCCGCATGGAGGAGGTGAAAAACCTCCTCCCACCGACAGAGAATAACCTCCTCTCTTTGTCTTTGTCTCTACTGCTCTATCACCAAGAACCAAGACACATAATAAGTTCCATAGATCAACATAGATGTAAATGGCTTGAGAACTAAAACTCAAAAACTCAAGGAAGAACCCAATGCAGATTAAAGTATCAATGAAGAGGTTCAAAATCAAAACACAATCAATATTCTGTTTTGCACCAAAAACCGAATTGCCTTTTTCTTAAAACAAAAATAATGTCAGAGAAAAATATATGTTTTGGTCGTGGAGGGTGTGAACCAAAAACGAAATAGAGAGGCAGAGAGCAAAACAAAAGCACACATATATACAGTACGAGTTCATACGGCAGAGACAAAAACAAAATTGTATAGGCACCGAATATACAAAAGGCTTATACCGAACATAATGATCTCAGAGGTTGGCTCTAATACCACATGTTAAACCATAATCAAAATCAACATGATTTTATACGTAGCGGAATTTAAACAGTAGAACGTTTACCTCCTGCCATTATGCTCAGCACTTGAACAAATCTCTAAACTAATACAACAGTTATTAGCACAGAGAGAAAAAGAAAACTGAGGCTCTTCCAACCTATGCCTATGCCTTTTAGAGTTGTCTTAGATGGTATACACATGCCTCTATTTATAGGCTAGGTCAGGGACCCTCAATATGGTACAGATTCTGATTTGTTCCTTCCATCAAGGAATATATCAAATCTAAATCAATTACAACAGAATCAAATTGTAATAAGAATCAATTTGCCACTGATTCCATAATCTTATTAATTGACACCATAATCTTTACTTAGTAAAAGATTACTCTCATATGTCAACTAGGTCACAAAAGGAAATATTCTAACAATTTATGGTCCAACTCGTTTATATTGTGTGGAAAGATTTAGTTCACAATTCTGTAAATACTACTTTATGTTAAGTTATCGGTTTGCTAGGCTAAGGGTGGTGGCAACGACTGACTTAGCAAAAGAAGCAATACCAGTCTTGTTTCACATGTTCACATACCATAACATATCCTAATTGAAAACTCTATAAAAAGCACCCAAACTATGAGCCTTTTGCGACATTCAAAACAGCTTGATCAGTTCCTGATACATGGTGACGATGAATTCAAAAGTCATTTCCCTCTTTTCCTCCACTCTCCTCCTCCTCATCGTTCTCCTTCCTCTCCTTTCTTGTGCAACTTCACCGAGTCGCATGACCAAAAGAAATCAGCCTTTGAGTTTCTCAATCATCTCCTAGGATGTCACCAACTCACCATGGTGAGAAGGTCAAAGGCATCCATGACCTCAAAAATATACCTTGAACATTTTGGTAATCTAAGCTATAGTCGTTCCAAAAACCACACTCATGCCAATGATGATGATTTTGACAAACTCTTGGAATCCGCCGTCAAAACTTACCAATGCAATTACCATCTTAACGCACCGGGACTTTAGATGCCCAGACGATATCAAAGATGATGATGCCTCGTTGTGGCATGGCTAATATCATTAACGATACAAATTGGATGCATTCGGGCAAATAAGAGACATGACCACCGCCATGGCTTATTTCACACCGTCTCACACTATTTTTTTTCTTCCAAGGAATCCGAAGTGGTCAGCTTCACAATACCACCTCATCTATGGATTTCTGCAAGACACCCCAGCTGAAGCCATAGGTCCTGTTGCATAAGCTTTCAGACATGGGTAGCTAACACACACTTCGCGTTCTCACAAGCTCGGACACTCACGAACGCAAATATAAAAATTGATTTTCACAGATGGGATCACGGATACGTGAACCCTTTCGTCGAAGCTGTGAACCCTCGCTCATGCTTTTTCGCCAACTGATGGTCGATTCCATTACGATGCAGACGAACAATGGAGTGTAGGTGCACAACTAGGTGCAATCAACTCGGAGACTGTTGCCTTGTATGAGATTGGGCACCTTCTTGGACTTGGCATAGCTCAGTTGTGGGAGCTATCATGTTTCCTAACATCCCTTCAGGTGTGACGAAGGGTTTGCATCCAGACGATATACAGGAAATTAAAGCCTTGTACAACACTTGAGAATTTTTGAAGGATTGTGGATTAGGAATTCTCAGTTACTCATGGGAATCGTTTTCATAGAATAAAGTATTTTCTAATTTACATAAATAAACTACAAGGATGCCCCCGGGGTAGGAATAGGAATCCTCTCAATTAATTTGTCTTTTAGAACCCAAGTTTGAACTTGGTGTTATTTGAATAAAGTTATAAGAATCATGAATGTTATTTTGTCACATGTGAATGAATTAATAAATTACCTAGCTGTAATAAATGCGATCGAGGTATACAAGCGTGAGTACTGGTACATTTGGAAAATCTAAAGTAGAGTACAGATCATTCTTCTATACCATTAAATTTGGTTCATATGTAATTAAAAATATATGTGAGCATTTTATTTTATACCATGATGATACATATATTGCCTTTAAGTAGATTCATGTGTAAACTATACAATACTTTGATTTATAAATGTGCAAGATCTTGCAAAGTCAATACGTTTTGACATCGTATAAAATCCCTAGTTTTTAATAGAATTGGTTGGGTTACATTAGGTAGAAATTTAAAGGTGGTTTTTGAAAGTAATTAATACTGAATGATGTTGTAGATCAAGGTAATTGTTCGATTACATAGAGAAGAGAAATCTGCGTAATTAATCAATTGAAATCGTTATAATTTCAAGATACGACATTCAACTGTACAAACAAGAGCCATTAAACTTTTCTTAGAAATATGCGTTATTACGTTATATCTACAGAGAAAGTTCATTTCCTAGTGTTGGGAACCTATTCGATTATACGAAACCAAATTCTAAATTCTTATAAATAACTTCTCTTTAAATTAATGCATGTCACCCAAATCTAAAATTGTGTGACTTATTTTTTTAATTTTTAAACTATTTTGTGTATTTTGATTGAGATTTAGAAAGTTTTTGGGATTTTGTTTGGAATGTGTTGCCATTTGGGTTGAGATTTGGAACTTTTTTCGAATTTGTTGCGATTTGATCGCTATTTTTGTGAGGTTTGCTATTGATTGTTTGGGTTGCAATTTTAGAATATTTTTTTTGATATTTTTTGAATTTCTGCTAATGGTGTCAGTTGCTGCCCACTGTGACCGCCATTGCGAGGCAACGGTTATTCCACTTACGATGTCGGTGATAGTTCCTGTTTGTGGAAAACCACCCATAGTGATAGCGGTTACCACTGTGAATGTACAAACCTAGTGAAAACTCAAGGACAATTTGTTAAAGATGGTCAAAACTCAGGGACCAAAAAGTTACTTAACCATATTATTTTCCAATCGAAGTGAATAGTACCTACTCAAACTTGAGACTACTGCTAGCTAGTAATTTCTGCAAATTACTTAATGCATATTTCATGTTGATAGCAGTCTATACTATAGCTACCTCTAATAATCTGCAAGTATTAGAATTTTTAGCCAGCTATCTGGTAATGAAAACGTTTTATCGAACAACTTATTTATGAAAAAAAGAAAAATTAATATACTTTTGTCTTGATTAAATTCCATAATCTTATTTTGCAAAATCAAGCAAGTAATAATCTAATTCACTCGAATATTCTCTAATTTTTCCATGAGCTTATGGTCTTCTGCAAAGTCAGTCATTGCATAGTTGCATGTCTTTGACTTCACAGCTACCTGCTAGCTAGGATTTGGTACATAAAGACACAAACGCAACAAGGAATTGTTGACCAATTGACGGATAGTTTTCACAATGATTTGTTCCATACTATTAACGTGTATATTTATTAAAGGAGCTTAATGTAGCTAGGAAGAGCCCTCCGCCCAACCTGGGTCTTCGATCGACGAATATATATAGTCTTCTCTGTTGGCACAGAATTAGCAATTATTGGCCGGTCCGTCTTGCGGGTTGATTTCAAAATGACCGTGACTCATGCTTCCCCTTATGTATTTTCCACAAAAGCACCTTCGAAGAAAGCGTATCAAAACTAAAGGGTCGGCTAAAGGTCGGGGCAGTAACAGTTTCTATTTGCTCATTATGATAATATTCGAGTCGGGTTCGAATTGTGATGTATATTCTGAAAAAACCGAAACAGAAACCGAAACCGACCTGAATATTATAATTCTATGCATAATTCTCCAAAAATATAGCCGAAAGCATTCTTGGCCTAAAAAAAATAGCCCAGAACGTTTAGGGCCTAGAATATAATGTAAAAAAAAAAAAAAAAAACCAAAAAAAACCTGGCCCCGACGGGAGCCAAGCTAAACTCATTGTGCTTGTGCTGTTACCGTGCACACCAATGATGAACAATATACAAAAATTGAAGAGAGAGAGAAGGGAAGAGAGAGAATTGAGTCAGAGATTTAACGTGGTTTGACAATATGCTTACGTCCAGAGGAGAGAGCGGCCAAAGATTTTACTATCTCGTGTAATAATTCTTGGGTTATATCATAGACTGACTATTTATAAGAAACCCCAGACCTGCATCTCTAAACCTATTATAACTCAAATACTTGGATATTCATTAGAACTCAAATACTTAGATATCCTAATAGAACTCAACTACTTGGATATCTTTAAAATAGGAGTCATCTTTATCTAACAATCTCAACCTTGGCGAATATTGCCCCTTCGGAGAAAATCAAACAACTTTTTGCCTCCACCTGGAACTAATAGGTTAGGAACACCTCATTTCTCTAGCACTTGGAGATATTTATCAAGTCCAAACAATGCTTGAACTTCTCTGTGATAATTGGCTAAGCCAGCATGTTTGCTGCATTCTTAGAGGTGTCCCGCAATAATTCACAAGAAGCAACCAACTCTTTGATCTTGTGAAACCACACATCAATATGCTTGGTTCTTATATGATACACCTGGTTCTTCGTCAAATAAATGGCACTCTGACTATCACAATGCAATTGAACTCCACCTTGCTGAACGTTTAGATCTTTGACTAGCCCTGTAAGCTATAAAGCTTCCTTAACAGCCTCAGCGACTACCATGTACTCTGCCTCAGTTGTGGACAATGCAACAACGAATTGAATCATGGACTTCCAACAAATGGGCCCTCCTGCAAGAGTAAATACATAACTTGTGTGTGATCTCCTAGATTATACTAGTGACTTGGATGGTAGGAGATCGAACACAGGTTATGTGTTTACTCTTGCAGGAGGGCCCATTTGTCGAAATTCCACGA
This sequence comes from Morella rubra, assembly GCA_003952965.2. Taxonomy (NCBI): domain Eukaryota; kingdom Viridiplantae; phylum Streptophyta; class Magnoliopsida; order Fagales; family Myricaceae; genus Morella; species Morella rubra. The sequence goes on along the minus strand of CM025855.1, from coordinate 3,995,395 downwards.
TTCAATTCGTTGTTGCATTGTCCACAACTGAGGCAGAGTACATGGTAGTCGCTGAGGCTGTTAAGGAAGCTTTATAGCTTACAGGGCTAGTCAAAGATCTAAACGTTCAGCAAGGTGGAGTTCAATTGCATTGTGATAGTCAGAGTGCCATTTATTTGGCGAAGAACCAGGTGTATCATGCAAGAACCAAGCATATTGATGTGTGGTTTCACAAGATCAAAGAGTTGGTTGCTTCTTGTGAATTATTGCGGGACACCTCTAAGAATGCAGCAAACATGCTGGCTTAGCCAATTATCACAGAGAAGTTCAAGCATTGTTTGGACTTGATAAATATCTCCAGGTGCTAGAGAAATGAGGTGTTCCTAACCTATTAGTTCCAGGTGGAGGCAAAAAGTTGTTTGATTTTCTCCGAAGGGGCAATATTCGCCAAGGTTGAGATTGTTAGATAAAGATGACTCCTATTTAAAGATATCCAAGTAGTTGAGTTCTATTAGGATATCTAAGTATTTGAGTTCTAATTGAATATCCAAGTATTTGAGTTATAATAGGTTTAGAGATGCAGAGTCTGGGGTTTCTTATAAATAGTCAGTCTATGATATAACCCAAGAATTATTACACGAGATAGTAAAATCTTTGGCCGCTCTCTCCTCTGGACGTAAGCATATTGTCAAACCACGTTAAATCTCTGACTCAATTCTCTCTCTTCCCTTCTCTCTCTCTCCAATTTTGTATATTGTTCATCATTGGTGTGCACGGTAACAGCACAAGCACAATGAGTTTAGCTTGGCTCCCGTCGGGCCAGGTTTTTTTGGTTTTTTTTTTTTTTTACATTATATTCTAGGCCCTAAACGTTCTGGGCTATTTTTTTTAGGCCAAGAATGCTTTCGGCTATATTTTTGGAGAATTATGCATAGAATTATAATATTCAGGTCGGTTTCGGTTTCTGTTTCGGTTTTTTCAGAATATACATCACAATTCGAACCCGACTCGAATATTATCATAATGAGCAAATAGAAACTGTTACTGCCCCGACCTTTAGCCGACCCTTTAGTTTTGATACGCTTTCTTCGAAGGTGCTTTTGTGGAAAATACATAAGGGGAAGCATGAGTCACGGTCATTTTGAAATCAACCCGCAAGACGGACCGGCCAATAATTGCTAATTCTGTGCCAACAGAGAAGACTATATATATTCGTCGATCGAAGACCCAGGTTGGGCGGAGGGCTCTTCCTAGCTACATTAAGCTCCTTTAATAAATATACACGTTAATAGTATGGAACAAATCATTGTGAAAACTATCCGTCAATTGGTCAACAATTCCTTGTTGCGTTTGTGTCTTTATGTACCAAATCCTAGCTAGCAGGTAGCTGTGAAGTCAAAGACATGCAACTATGCAATGACTGACTTTGCAGAAGACCATAAGCTCATGGAAAAATTAGAGAATATTCGAGTGAATTAGATTATTACTTGCTTGATTTTGCAAAATAAGATTATGGAATTTAATCAAGACAAAAGTATATTAATTTTTCTTTTTTTCATAAATAAGTTGTTCGATAAAACGTTTTCATTACCAGATAGCTGGCTAAAAATTCTAATACTTGCAGATTATTAGAGGTAGCTATAGTATAGACTGCTATCAACATGAAATATGCATTAAGTAATTTGCAGAAATTACTAGCTAGCAGTAGTCTCAAGTTTGAGTAGGTACTATTCACTTCGATTGGAAAATAATATGGTTAAGTAACTTTTTGGTCCCTGAGTTTTGACCATCTTTAACAAATTGTCCTTGAGTTTTCACTAGGTTTGTACATTCACAGTGGTAACCGCTATCACTATGGGTGGTTTTCCACAAACAGGAACTATCACCGACATCGTAAGTGGAATAACCGTTGCCTCGCAATGGCGGTCACAGTGGGCAGCAACTGACACCATTAGCAGAAATTCAAAAAATATCAAAAAAAATATTCTAAAATTGCAACCCAAACAATCAATAGCAAACCTCACAAAAATAGCGATCAAATCGCAACAAATTCGAAAAAAGTTCCAAATCTCAACCCAAATGGCAACACATTCCAAACAAAATCCCAAAAACTTTCTAAATCTCAATCAAAATACACAAAATAGTTTAAAAATTAAAAAAATAAGTCACACAATTTTAGATTTGGGTGACATGCATTAATTTAAAGAGAAGTTATTTATAAGAATTTAGAATTTGGTTTCGTATAATCGAATAGGTTCCCAACACTAGGAAATGAACTTTCTCTGTAGATATAACGTAATAACGCATATTTCTAAGAAAAGTTTAATGGCTCTTGTTTGTACAGTTGAATGTCGTATCTTGAAATTATAACGATTTCAATTGATTAATTACGCAGATTTCTCTTCTCTATGTAATCGAACAATTACCTTGATCTACAACATCATTCAGTATTAATTACTTTCAAAAACCACCTTTAAATTTCTACCTAATGTAACCCAACCAATTCTATTAAAAACTAGGGATTTTATACGATGTCAAAACGTATTGACTTTGCAAGATCTTGCACATTTATAAATCAAAGTATTGTATAGTTTACACATGAATCTACTTAAAGGCAATATATGTATCATCATGGTATAAAATAAAATGCTCACATATATTTTTAATTACATATGAACCAAATTTAATGGTATAGAAGAATGATCTGTACTCTACTTTAGATTTTCCAAATGTACCAGTACTCACGCTTGATATACCTCGATCGCATTTATTACAGCTAGGTAATTTATTAATTCATTCACATGTGACAAAATAACATTCATGATTCTTATAACTTTATCAAATAACACCAAGTTCAAACTTGGGTTCTAAAAGACAAATTAATTGAGAGGATTCCTATTCCTACCCCGGGGGCATCCTTGTAGTTTATTTTGTAAATTAGAAAATACTTTATTCTATGAAAACGAATTCCCATGAGTAACTGAGAGAATTCCTAATCCACAATCCTTCAAAAATTCTCAAGTGTTGTACAAGGCTTTAATTTCCTGTATATCGTCTGGATGCAAACCCTTCGTCACACCTGAAGGGATGTTAGGAAACATGATAGCTCCCCCAACTGAGCTATGCCAAAGTCCAAGAAGGTGCCCAATCTCATACAAGGCAACAGTCTCCGAGTTGATTGCACCTAGTTGTGCACCTACACTCCATTGTTCGTCTGCATCGTAATGGAATCGACCATCAGTTGGCGAAAAAGCATGAGCGAGGGTTCCACCAGCTTCGACGAAAGGGTTCACGTATCCGTGATCCCATCTGTGAAAATCAATTTTTATATTTGCGTTCGTGAGTGTCCGAGCTTGTGAGAACGCGAAGTGTGTGTTAGCTACCCATGTCTGAAAGCTTATGCAACAGGACCTATGGCTTCAGCTGGGGTGCCTTGCAGAAATCCATAGATGAGGTGGTATTGTGAAGCCGACCACTTTGGGATTCCTTGGAAGAAAAAAAATAGTGTGAGACGGTGTGAAATAAGCCATGGCGGTGGTCATGTCTCTTTTTGCCCGAATGCATCCAATTTGTACCGTTGATGATATCAGCCACGCCACAACGAGGCATCATCATCTTTGATATCGTCTGGGCATCTAAAGTCCCGGTGCGTTAAGATGGTAATTGCATTGGTAAGTTTTGACGGCGGATTCCAAGAGTTTGTCAAAATCATCATCATTGGCATGAGTGTGGTTTTTGGAACGACTATAGCTTAGATTACCAAAATGTTCAAGGTATTTTTTGAGGTCATGGATGCCTTTGACCTTCTCACCATGGTGACATCCTAGGAGATGATTGAGAAACTCAAAGGCTGATTTCTTTTGGTCATGCGACTCCGGTGAAGTTGCACAAGAAAGGAGAGGAAGGAGAACGATGAGGAGGAGGAGAGTGGAGGAAAAGAGGGAAATGACTTTTGAATTCATCGTCACCATGTATCAGGAACTGATCAAGCTGTTTTGAATGTCGCAAAAGGCTCATAGTTTGGGTGCTTTTTATAGAGTTTTCAATTAGGATATGTTATGGTATGTGAACATGTGAAACAAGACTGGTATTGCTTCTTTTGCTAAGTCAGTCGTTGCCACCACCCTTAGCCTAGCAAACCGATAACTTAACATAAAGTAGTATTTACAGAATTGTGAACTAAATCTTTCCACACAATATAAACGAGTTGGACCATAAATTGTTAGAATATTTCCTTTTGTGACCTAGTTGACATATGAGAGTAATCTTTTACTAAGTAAAGATTATGGTGTCAATTAATAAGATTATGGAATCAGTGGCAAATTGATTATTACAATTTGATTCTGTTGTAATTGATTTAGATTTGATATATTCCTTGATGGAAGGAACAAATCAGAATCTGTACCATATTGAGGGTCCCTGACCTAGCCTATAAATAGAGGCATGTGTATACCATCTAAGACAAACTCTAAAAGGCATAGGCATAGGTTGGAAGAGCCTCAGTTTTTTTTTCTCTCTGTGCTAATAATTGTTGTATTAGTTTAGAGATTTTGTTCAAGTGCTGAGCATAATGGCAGGAGGTAAACGTTCCTACTGTTTAAATTCCGCTACGTATAAAATCATGTTGATTTTGAATTTGGTTTAACATGTGGTATTAGAGCCAACCTCTGAGATCATTATGTTCGGTATAAGCCTTTTGTATATTCGGTGCCTATACAATTTTGTTTTTTGTCTCTGTCGTATGAACTCGTACTGTATATGTGTGCTTTGTTTTGTACCTTTGCTCTCTACCTCTCTATTTCGTTTTTGGTTCACACCCTCCACGACCAAAACATATATTTTTCTCTGACATTATTTTTGTTTTAAGAAAAAGGCAATTCGGTTTTTAGTGCAAACAGAATATTGATTGTGTTTTGATTTTGAACCTCTTCATTGATACTTTAATCTGCATTGGGTTCTTCCTTGAGTTTTTGAGTTTTAGTTCTCAAGCCATTTACATCTATGTTGATCTATGGAACTTATTATGTGTCTTGGTTCTTGGTGATAGAGCAGTAGAGACAAAGACAAAGAGAGGAGGTTATTCTCTGTCGGTGGGAGGAGGTTTTTCACCTCCTCCATGCGGGCACCAGGTGGCCGGATAGGAGGCCGAATCCTCCTCTCCTTGCCATGAGTTAAATTTTATCCCCATGGCAGTTTTTGGACCGTCGGCGATGAGAGGGTCATGGCCTTCTCGTCCCTAGTGCAGGCAACGGACGCCTGGCCGTGCTCAGGTGCTGCGACGGCAGTTGCTGCGCAGGATGGTAAAACACAGACTTCGGGTCTATGTATATTTTTACCGAGTTGTGGATCCGGTTTTCCGGGTAGGAATCCCTACCCGGATAAAGTCCCATAAAAGAAAAAATGAGGTTTAAGGCTAGGCTGACCATTGGGTTAGCCCAAGGGCGTTGAGGCCCGTAGGAACTAGAACCAGCCTTGAAAGCCGGTTGTTGTTACCTGTCTGGATCAGGTTAGGCGACCTGCGTGGGCGGCCGCAGGTTAGACCCGACCGGACCGACAGATTAAAATAATATTATTTTAATAATAAATAATAATTTTTTTAAAAAAAAATCTCATATATTCTGTGTTGCATTAATTTCCAGAATTCTTGTGTAAATCTAAATAAATAGATATGTTGATCATGCATAAAATATTTGATGCCTAGACCTAAGAATAATTAACTGAACCTACTAAAGTTGGTGGGAATATGTGGTATGATCGAAGAATACAGGTCAGGGAAAGTTCTGGCAAAGCCAAGTCTTGGTTTTCAAAGAGTCATTATGACCTACCTCACTTACCTGGGAGCTCCCCTGCTTGTGTTTTAGAAAATACTGCTTATCCCACCTTGATATATTGGTTCATTTTTGTTCTTGGATTTTGATTAGGCATCTATAAAGTTAAAGGATATTAATGAAGTCGTAATTATCATAATAATTTTGGGAGAGCCACAGCATCCCAATTTTATATTGGTAATTACATCAAGATTAATATATGAACTTCATAAAGAGAAAATTAATATCCGTGTGGTGATTAATTCATAAAGTTATTTACTTATCCCCGCAGGGAGGTTTTTCATTTTATGAGTTAGTTAGATTAAATAATAAATTTTGTATTAAAAATAAAATCTTCTTAGGCCCACAGGTACGGAAAATTTTATTCTTAATATTTAAATTTTGTTAGTTTTAATAATAAAGAGTAAATTTCATGCATGATGTAACCTTTGCCCATAGGTAGGTTGAAATTTACTATTAAATTAACATCGTTTGATTTAAATATGGTTAATTAATAGCAATTAAGTAGTTTTGTTTTTTATTTGGTTATATTGCAGCTATTTCTTCCACCCTTATTGATAGTTTGTTGTGTGTTCCAATGCTAAGTGGTGATAATTTTTCTGACTGGAAACAAAGTTTGCTTTTCACTCTGGGGTGTATGGAAATTGATGAAGCGCTCTGTATAGAGGAACCACCCGCTATCACAAAATCAAGTACATAATAGACGATTTCAAAATATGAACGGTGGGAGCGATCTAATCGCCTCAGTTTGATGTTCATGAAATCTCATATCATCAAGGGCATTAGGGGTTCTATCCCTGAGTGCACTAAAGCTAAGGACTTTTTAAAGTCTGTTGAGGAGCAATTTGCTACTTCTAACAAGGCATTGGCCAGCACCCTAATGAAAAGGCTGTCAAGCAAATCAATCAACAGTTCAAGTAGTGTGCGTGGGCACATTATGGAGATGAGAGACATTGCAGCTCAATTGAAGTCTCTGGAGGTTGAAATTTCTGACTCATTCTTGGTCCATCTGATTTTGAACTCTCTACCAGTTGAGTATGGTCCCTTCAAAATATCATACAATACACATAAGGAAGCATGGTCAGTGAATGAATTATTGGTTGTGTGTTCAAGAGGAAGAGAGGCTGAAACTCGAGAAACCTGAGAGTGCTCACTTTGTTTCTCATGCTACGGGGAAGGCCAAGAAAGGCAAGGCTGCCCAACACTTCAAGAAGGAGAACAAGGTGCCAATAAAGATCAATGGCAATAAGGATACTTGTTTCTTCTAAAGAAGAAAGGGCACATGAAGAAGGATTGCCAAAAGTACCTCAAGTGGCTCGAGAAGAAAGGTATATTCCTATCTTTTGTTTGTCATGAATCTTTTTTTTAAGGCTCCTTGCAATACTTGGTGGATTGATTCTGGTTCTACAATCCAAATTGTGAATACATTGCATTTCTCACAACAAGGAAGCCGATAAGAAGTGAACAACGCGTTTACTCTAGAAATAAATTGTTCTCATGTGAGTTGGGACTTACAGAATACTTTTGAAAACTGGAGATCTTGAATGTATTTTTCATTCCAGAATTTTCAAGGAATTTAATTTCTATTTCAAAACTTGCCAATTCAAAGTTTATCAAGTTGTTGGTCTTTACAAAATTGATCTAGGAGAACAATTACATTACATACTATTGGCTGAGAATTCATGGCATAGGAGAACATATCTCCATTGAGAGAATCCTTAAAAACTCTTGATCTGAACTTGTAGCATAAAGGGAAAGCATAACAAGGGTGCCAAAAGTGAGAGATCATACACACTGGGAGTAATGGAGATATTTTATCTCATTGATGATTATATGTATCTCTACCTTCTCTGATTGAATGCTTTTTATATTCAAGATCGTAAGATCTTCCCAAAATTCCTTTTGTTGCTGCTGGTCGGCTTAGGCACATGAGACACTGTTATCATTAATTGTTCCGTTAATCTGACAACATGGAAAGTAGTGTTTTAACAACGGATTATCTTGACAGAATTTTCTTTAAGATGTACCTGCAAGTTCTTTACAAAATTGATCTAGAGAGAACAATTATTTGTCATTACATACTATTGTAAAGAGAAGCCTTATAATGAGAATTCCTTTGTTATGGCACAGGAGATTGGGACATATCTCCATTGAGAGAATCAAAAGGTTGAATAATGATGGAGTCTTAAAAACTCTTGATTTTGCTGATCTTGGCACTTGTATAGACTGCATAAAGGGAAAGCAGACTAACAAGTCCACTAAAGGTGCCAAAAGGAGTTCTAAGATTCTTGAGATCATACACACTGATCTCTGTGGACCTTTTCCTACTCCATGTTTCAATGGTCAGAGATATTTTATCTCTTTCATTGATGATTATTTCGTTTCATGTATCTCTACCTTCTTGATGAGAAGTCTGAGGCATTGAATGCCTTTAAGACTTATAAGGCAGAAGTAGAGAAACAAAAGGAGAAAATCAAGATCGTAAGATCTGACAGAGGTGGAGAGTATTATGGAAGGTACACAGAAAAGGACAAATGAGTGGTCCATTTGTGAAATTCCTTGAACATTGTTGCTCAATACACAATGCCTGTACACCACAACAAAATGGTGTAGCAGAAAGAAGGAATCGCTTATGGACATGGTTAGGAGTATGCTTAGTAATTCCCATCTCCCTTATTTTATGGAGTGAAGCCTTAAAAACTTTGTGTATATATTAAACAGGGTTCCATCCAAGGCTGTCCCAAGACACCTTTTGAGTTATGGAATGGATGGAACCCAGTTTAAATCACTTACACATATGGGTTGTCCTGAAGTGAGGATTTACAATCCGAATATCAAGAAATTAGATCCAAAGACAACCAGCGGATTTTTTATTGCTATCCAGTAAACTCCAAAGGATTTAGATTTTACTGTCCTACACATAATACTAAGATTGTTGAATCTGCAAATGCTAAGTTTTTAGAGGATGCTGAACCTAGTGCAAATTCCCAAAAGGTTGAATTTAAGGAAGCACAAGAGTTGATTGAATCTTCTCCTCTTGGAGATAGATTGATTGTGTTTAGGAAAAATCAAATTGATTGCCTGAACCACAACTAGTTCAAGAAGAGCCAACTCGTACAGAACAGGTTGAGACTGAGTCTACCCAACCTCTGCAAAATGTAGAGGAAGTAGAATTAAGAAGGTCCTCTAGAATAAGAAGACCAGCAATCCTAGTGATTATGTTGTATACCTCAAGAGTCTGACTTTGACGTTGGACCTAAAAGGGATCCAAATACGTTTTCACAGGCCATGAATGGAGACAACTCCATGTTGTGGTACGATGCCATGAAGGAAGAGATGGAATCTATGGCAAAGAATCAAGTCTGGGATCTTGTTGACTTACCAAAGGGAGCTATATCCATTGGCTGCAAATGGGTTTACAAAACCAAAAGGGAAGCTTCCGGTAAAGTTGAACGATATAAAGCCAGACTTGTGGCCAAGGGTTTCACTCAAAAGGAAGGCATAGATTATCATGAAACCTTCTCTCCAGTATCTAAGAAGGATTCATTAGGACAATCATGGCATTAGTAGCTCATTTTGACTTAGAGCTACTACAGATGGATGTGAAAACAACCTTTCTAAATGGGGATCTTGAGGAGGAGGTATATATGAGACAACCTGAGGGGTTTGATGATAACAGTCAGAAGGCATGTAAATTAAAGAAATCTATATATGGACTAAAACAGGCCTCCCGTCAATGGTATATTAAATTTCACAAGGTTATTACCTCATTCGGATTTATTGAGAACCTTGTGGATCAATGTATATACCTTAAGGTCAGTGGGAGTAAAATAATCTTTCTAGTCCTTTATGTAGATGATATTTTACTTGCAACTAATGATTTGGGTTTGCTACATGAAACTAAACGGTTTCTCTCTCAACACTTTGAAATGAAGGATTTGGGTGAAGCCTCTTATGTCATTGGCATAGAGATTCATAGAGACAGAAAAAGAAAATGTTACAACTGTCTCAGAAAGCCTACATTGAAAAGGTTTTAGAGAGATACGATATGAGCAAATGTGCTCCTAGTGTAGCACCTATCATTAAAGGGGATAAATTCTGTATGGATCAATGTCCCAAGAGTGAATTGGAACAAGAATTAATGAAAGGTTTACCATATGCATCTGCAATTGGCAGTTTGATGTATGCTCAGGTCTGCACTAGACCTGATATTGCATTAGCAATTGGTATACTGAGGAAGATACCAAAGTAATCTGGATTGGAGCATTGGAGAGCTGCAAAGAAGGTCATGCAGTACTTACAAGGAACCAAGAATTACATTTGACCTACAGACATGTTGACCATTTAGAAGTCTCTGGGTATACAGATTCAGATTTTGCTGATGTATAGATAGCAGAAAGTCTACTTCAGGGTACATTTTCCTTCTTGCTGGAGGAGCCATATCCTGGAAAAGTTGCAAACAGACTATAGTTGCTACCTCTACTATGGAAGCAGAGTTCATTGCATGCTATGAAGCCACTACACAGGCATTATGGTTAAGAAATTTTATTGGTGGTCTCAAAATTGTTGACTCTGTTGCGAGACCAATTAAGATCTTATGTGACAATTCTGCTGCAGTATTCTTTTCAAAGAATCATAAAAGTGGAAGCAGGAGTAAGCACATAGATATCAAGTATCTTAGTGTGAGAGAAAACATTAAGAGACATGAAGTTTCTATAGAGCATATAAGTACTAAGTTGATGCTTGCTGATCCCATGACTAAAGGTTTACGTGTAAAACTGTTTAAAGGTCATGTGGACCATATGGACTTGCTGATTTATTTTGTACTTAGTTTCTCTCAATGTTGATCTATAGATATGAAGTTATTGAAATGAAAGATTTATTGCGCAATTCTTTATTATTTATTGTTATCTACGAAGATAAATAAAGTTGGACCCGAATGACTTATACGAAGTTCATTCATAAAGTTTGATTCCCATAAAGTACTCATATAATGAGTATTGTGCATTGTAATACATGGAAGGGACGACCGATTATATTAAGGTTTTACTGCCATGATTCGTGTGTAGCATTCATTATGTGAGTGGGAGGATTCCATAAACAGTTGGCCATACTAAAGAACTCAAGACACCATAAAGATATATGTCATCAAGGACAAGTGGGAGAATTTAGAATATTTCCTTTTGTGACCTAGTTGACATATGAGAGTAATCTTTTAATAAGTAAAGATTATGGTGTCAATTAATAAAATTATGGAATCAGTGGCAAATTGATTCTTATTACAATTTGATTCTATTGTAATTAATTTTGATTTGATATATTCCTTGATAGAAGGAACAAATCAGAATCTGTACCATATTGAGGGTCCCTGACCTAGCCTATAAATAGAGGCATGTGTATACCATCTAAGACACACTCTAAAAGGCATAGGCATAGGTTGGAAGAGCCTCGGTTTTCTTTTTCTCTCTGTGCTAATAACTATTGTATTAGTTTAGAGGTTTGTTCAAGTGCTGAGCATAATGGCAAGAGGTAAACGTTCCTACTATTTAAACTCCGCTGCGTATAAAATCATGTTGATTTTGATTATGGTTTAACATAAATCCCTCCCATTTGAAAAAAGAAAATCGAAGTTGGTTTGCTGTCCGCTAGTATAAAAGATGTAAGACGGGCCGCTGAACAATTTCGTCCCAAGTGCGGAGACTGACCGTCAAATTTAAAATGCATATCGATTCAAACTCTAATCAGAGACCTAGTTAGGCGCAGGATCTTCCAATCTAGAATCACCTTTAATAATTCCACACGTTAATCGGTTTGAACAAGCCATTGTGGAAATTACCCTCTCTGTCCTGTTTTTGGTATAGTTTTCACACTTCCAATTTTCTAAAGAAGCCTCTTTGTACAAGCTAATTTGAGCTTCGAAATCTTAACTTAAGAGAGCACACTTGTCTAATCTCACACATTAATTTTATAATCACCGAAGTTAGATGATTCGAGGAAAGGTAAAAGAGAGGAAAAATTAGAGAATATTCGAGTGAATTAGATTATTACTTGCTTGATGTTGCAAAATAAGATTATGAAATTTAATCATGACAAAAGTATATTAATTTTTATTTTTTTCATAATTAATAAGTGGTTCGATATAACGTGTTCTTTGCCCGTTGGCTAAAAATTTTAACACTTGCAGATGATTAAGTGGACTGCTATCAACATGCAATATGCATTAAGTAATTTGCAGAAATTACTAGCATTAGTCTCACGTCTGAGTAGGTTCTATTCACTTCGATTCGGAAATGATATAGTTAAGTACCTATGTATTCTTGAGTTTTGACCACATTTAATAAATTCTCTTTAAATTTTTACATTAATCATAAAAGTGCTTGGATCTAGAATTTTTTTAAAACAAGTGATCATTCTATTAAATTTTCATCACAAAGTTACTTCAGCTAGCTCTAATTATAAGTTGACACATGTCACCCAAAACTAAATAAATATGTTACCTAATTAAAAAATTTCAAGTCACATTACAATATATGTCACATCAGCCACATATAAAACAAATTAGACCAATTAATTTAAATTTACATTAGAAAACACAAACAGTTTAGAAATTAATAAAAAAGTTCAAAAAAAAAAATTTAAGTCATACAATTTTAGATTTAGTTCACATGTGTTAACTGATCGTGTTTATCTCTCCAATAGGTGGACCCCACTATCGAGTATATATTGCTCGAAACTTTATATGGGCACCATTATAGAATGTAGAGTGCATGTTTGTGTCTATTTCTCTCTGAATTACATCGTGAAATTTGGGCAATAATTTTTGGGTATCCCAATATTCCACAATTCCCAATATCGCTTAAGCTAGCCTGGACTTTTGCTGCCCAATTGCTGGGGCTGTGCAAAATGACTCCAAAACTAACTTTGACCCTGACTCAGCCGACTTCAACCCAATATAGTACAGTTGGTGAGAGAAGGAGTCGAGAGTTTAAAAAAAATTTGACTTAAGTCGTATTTGTAGTCTACAGACCCGACTTCGATTTACATTTAAAAAATTAAATTGGTCTCTTTTCAATGATGGATGTTTGGGTCTTTTGAGTCAAAGGACAAAAAAAAAACCTACAAAGAGCTTAAATCCATTAAGAAAAAAAATTATTATTTAGGCTAGTGAGGCAACAAAAATTTCTGAGCTAGATAAGCCCGATTACCCGATTGAGTAGAGTTGGAGTCGGCTTACACATATTTGGATTCGGAGTCAGATATTGCCTTTTGACTCTAACTAAATCGTTGAACACCCCTACCAATTGCTATATACAAAATATAACCTAATTCTGATATATGAAATATAATGATGATGCCTCATGGTGGAGCCTGTATCACCAACGATACAAGTTGGACGCGTTCGGGTAAGAAGATAGTTCACTTTCTCACAAGAACAAAGACAGAGTCCATTTCTGAGAGTTGGGGACCCACTTCTTTGTAAAACAACTTTGTTTTAGGAACACTATCCACTTTAACCGGAAAACTTTGTCCATCGTTGCAAATAAGGCTTGGCTTTCCGGGTTTCGAGTTTCACTGCAAAGAAAAACAAACCCGACCCCAACTCAGATTGACCCTTAAACCCAAGCCGACTCAAGCAAAACGGGTTCGGCTTGGTTCGGGTCGAGGCCAGATTTGTTTGGGCTGTATTACCTTTTTTTTTCTCGCTTTGAGGAAACGTATATATACCTCTTTTCAGAAGCCCTAAAAACTAAGGTGTTAGTAACGTATCGTTCTTTACTCACAGAAGATTAAGAAGTAGCTATCGACCGTATCAACGTGAAATATGCATCAATATTTAATTTGCAGAAACAAGGGGCGTAGTCTGAAGTGTTTTGACATTTGATTTACGAATTTGATTTTTTATTTTTATAACTAAACGCCCGAACCAATTTACGCACGTCTTCTAATTTCCGAAGTTATGAACTGTGTTTCGAATAACAACAATTCTCAATATAGCTAAAGCCAGTGGGACTTCGGCTTGCGAATTACTGTATATATATACACCCAGGATGATGCCTCGTTGTGGTATGGCACATATCAGCAAGGGTACAAACAGGACGCGTTCGGGTAAGAAGACATAAAAGTTCCACGTTTCGCAGGCTAAAAGACAACCCTTTTTTCCGAGAGTTTGGCCCAATTCTTTATTTGTTATGGTAATTCTTTTATTAATACTATGTTAAAATAAATAGTCCTCCTACCTTTTCTTCACCTTCGAAGATACGGCGAAATGTTGTATCTTCGAAGGATACGATTTCTATTGATTATTTTCCCCGATTTCTCTTATCTTCTATATATCATGAACCAAAATAAGAAAAATTAGGATAAAATATATAGCATACTATATGTGTCAACTTTAGATATCTATAAACTCGAGTCTATAAGATACTGGGACGTTGATCATGACACCCTTCGATCTTATCAAACAATTATGTACCCACTACAAAAAAATTGACCTTTAGTGACAAAAAATTTTGCCACTAAAAGTCAACATTTCGTCACTAAAAGTATTAGTGACAAAATTTTTTCGTCACAAGCTCCGTCAGCGAAAGAGCGTCACGAAATGTATTTCGTGACGAAACTTGAATTTCGTGACGAAAAGTTTTTAGTGACAGAAACTTTTCGTCACTAAATCTAATGATCGATTGGTAATTGTGCCAATCGGTCGTGAAAACGAAATGATGGATTGGTTGGAACAGCGATCGATCAGTATTTGTTTGCGATGATCGAACGGTTACCAAGACCGATTGATCGTCATATCTAAGATGATCGAACAGTATATTGACAATCGATCGGTTATGTATTGGTGATTGATCGACACATTTAACCGATCGCATAGTAAGAAATAGACGATCGATCGACAATCGGACATCGATCGATCACTTAAGTGATGTTATGCCATGATCGAATCGTTTAATTCAGCGATGGAACGTTGGATCGATCGGTGACATCGATCGATCGTTTGAAGGATCGATCGTGATCGGTCGCTTATAGTACCGATCGCTTGCACATAGACGATCGATTGTCTAATCGATCAGTAATTTTATCGTTTTAATATTAGCGATCGAACAGTGGTATTGGACGATCGATAGGTTGAACAACAACCGATCGATCGCTGAATATGCCGATCAAACGGTAACAAAATCTTTTAAAAAAAAATAGAAAATATTATATAACGATCTGTAATTAAATCGAAAATAACATCGTAATAATACATAATCAAAAAGTTATTACAATATACATGCATCGAACCCCCAAACTGGCTGAATAGTCTTTGACATGTATTTTCTTCTCCATTACGACATTTTCTTCTCCAGAATATTTCTGCCCGTAAGCGCTCTTGCTCTTTCGCATGCTCGCACACTCGCATGCGCTGCAATGCAAAAGATAAGGTGGCAACTCTTTGGTTAAGCGTCGATCTCATGCTGGCTAGACCTCGTCATTGCTGTCGCGCGAACTTCCGGGATCCGGTTCGTTTTCACGAAATGGTGACGAAAAATTTCGTTCGGTCACTGATCGATCGAATCTCGATTATAATTATCGATCCTTATTGAGATCGCGACGATCGCCGATCGAGACGATTTTTATATAAGCGATCGATCACTTAAGTAGATCGTTATATGAGATTAATTCAGCGATGGAACGCTGATCGATCGGTGGATCGATCCGAATGAATAGTTCGCTTGCACATTCGATATTTACTATCGATCACGTTTTAATATTGCATCGAACACGATCACTCGAAATATTTTTTTTTAAAAAAAAATAAAAATATTATATAACACGTACTATTATAATAATAATACAATACTCACATTAATAAAACAAATAGTGATCCATAATTAAATCGAAAATAATATCGTAATAATACATAATCAAAAAGTTATTACAATATACATGCATCTACCTTTTTGAACCCCCAAACTGGCTGAATAGTCGCTTTGACATGTCGCTCATTTTCTTCTCCATTACAGAGGACATTTTCTTCTCCAGTTCCTTCGATATTTCTGCCCGTAAGCGCTCTTGCTCCTTTCGCATGTGCTCTTGTTCCTTTGCATGCGCTCTCGTGCTCCACTCGCATGCGCTCTTGCTCCTTTTCATGCGCTCCTCCTGCTCCAACCGGATGCGCTCCTGCTCCACCCGCTGCTCCTCACGGTGGTCCCTCAGCGTGGCCTCCATCTCAGCTTGCTTCTTCGCAAATTCTTGCAAGTCTTTTTCTCTAGCAGCTCTCATCGCTTCTATCTCATCCCTTGCCTTCGCTAGCTGGTGCTGTAGATCAGAAGACTGTGTAGTTAAAGTTGATGAAGGCGGAGGCTTAACCGCGCGTCCTAATCCCCGAACATATCCCGACTTCTTGCCCAATATCTCGGAATATACTTCAATTTCGGTGTAAGTCTTCCCTTCTAAATCACACTGGCGCTGGAAGGCATCCATCCGTTCCTGAAAAAATGACAATAATTACCAGAAACATTAAAGTAGATAAACTATACATAAATTACATAAAGTAGATTAAAATGAAAGCGACTTACATAAATTTCTCTCGCTCCTTCCGAGGTCCAAACCCATCTTTGTTTGTATAATTCTTTTATACAGCTCTGCAGGATTGATTTTGCTTTTCTTGATTTTTCTACATGACAATAGCATAAAGTTATTGACAAACAATATCAATAAAGTCTAAAATTTAGTATTTAACTTACCATGCAAGCTCGTGTGCGCTGGAACGAGCGCGAACCAGCGTGGTTCACAGTCAACTTTGATCTATTCTTCTTATTTTGCTCGCTTCGTTTCTGCGATATTTTAAGTAATTAAATATTAAAAGAATGTAATATTTAAGCAACGGTTTTTGTAATCACGTACCATAAATGCTTCGCTGGTGAACAGATCGCATAACTCCTTCCACTGTTCTTCTGTGGTATCAGGGTGCGGCTTCAGCAATGCCGCCTCTTTACTCGGGAACTTCTTAAAATACGCATGCATCCGGTTGCGGTGCGTTCGACGTGCCGTCATCATAGTCTCGACCACCGTCCTCACGTCCTCCTGACGGGTGTAGTCAAGGTCGAAGTGGTCCTGCATAAGTACCAAAACATACAATATTACAATGATAAACGAAATGTTTAACCAAAAATTCTATGTTTACGAGTTTAATCATACCAACACCCGATCCATAATGTACTCCTTCACTTCTGCAGGAACATCAACCCACTTGTTAACGGAGATCGGAATCAGCCCTCGGACCAACATTCCAATCTTCGTCGATAAGGTGGCAGCAGTGGAAGACACTCCTCCACACTCTCCCTCCGGGATATGCACCGATAGTTTCCCGACCCGGAAAGACCCAAGACTCTTCTCCAAACCGACCCCACGTGTCCTACCTCGCCCGTGCTTAGAAGCAGATGTCGCTACATAAAATAAAATTAACAAAGTTAGTCGATCGTTTAACTTAAAAAAATTGAAATATAACTTAGAATAATTTCTTACATGCACAACTACTAGGACAAGCTGCGTGCCTTGACTCATGCTTCATTCGCTCTCGGAGAAGGAGCGCTCGGGTAGGACTCGGGATCGACTCATACTATAACTGCGCTATGCAACTGTCCAGAAGTAACTGAAGGAAATTCCGTCCACGCTTCATTTCACCGTAGAAGCTGTGACATAACAAAAGAAACGATAAAGATGTGGTAAAAGAGACAATAACAGTAAAAACAGTTCAGCAAACATCAACATTACAAAAAAAATACTTGAAGAAATTATTAATCAGAATCGATTCTTGCACGTTATCGCCCGATGCCTCATCCTCAGTAGAGTCGCTATCACTTTTGAATTAATCTTCGTCCCACTTTCTTCGCTATTTTCTTCAATTTCCACTTCATCCCCCTCTGAAACATCATTACTATCTATACGTCTTTTCTTCCTCCGATCAATTGCATCAGAAGCTTGGATAACGTTTGGCACAACGTCATCCCTCCGTAGTGGATTAAGGTTAAACTGTCGGAAGTCTATAAACAAGTCAATGGCATCGTCCTCTTAATACGCTTCATTCGCGATGGCTGCTCCCGATTCAACGTTTACATCAACTTCACCATCCGGATCCGGGCCGGGAATGTCATATGCATTTCTACATGACAACTTCTGCACGACTCGCCATGTAGGTCCATGCAGATTATCAACTAGATAAAACACTTGACTTGCTTGATTTGCCAAAACAAATGGATCTTCTAGTACCACAGTCGGGAAGTGTTTATGCTCTTAAAGTTCTCGTCTATACGAATTCCACGGTGATCTCCGACGTCCCACCAATCACACTTAAACAAATATACTATATTTCCCGCAAGTATTGCATGGCATAAATGTCTACAAGCCCCGTAAAATTCTATTGGATTTCCCTCATGTGATCCGGTACCATAATACCACTGTTCTGAGTTCTCCGTCGTTCTTCCCGTTGTACTGTATGATATCTACATCTGTTCACAACACATGCAGAATAACGCATCACTCGTGTATCAGGCCCACGTGCCAATGAATACAATTCATCGACCGATATACATGGATTCTGAGAACGTAATGTTTTAACCTGCACATGACAATCATGACTTTTCACTCCAGACACTTTCAACTCATCTAGATTCACACAACGTGAAATCTCACTAGCATAACCATCAGGGAACCTCACGTCTTTTAACCACTCACAGCCCTCCTTCACTTTTCCCGAGTTAAAGTATATGCCACTTGAGGCATCAATTCAACCCGACCGTCATACACCAAGTGCAAGTCTTTTTTAACCTCCATTTTAGCTAAATCTCTACATGCACCTGCTGAATCTCTGGTCTTGAACTTGATATTCATCACTGTCCCGATCACGTTGTCACATATGTTCTTCTCGATGTGCATCACGTCCAAGTTATGCCGTAACCCTAATGTACTCCAATACGACAGTTGGAAAAAAATGCTTTTCTTCGTCCAATTCAAACGTTCCGACAATTGTTTTTCTTTCCCCTATTCTTCCCTGACGCTTTACCAAAGATAGTCTCCCCGACATGCATCAATTGTTCCAATATGTCCTCACCAGTTAACTCCCCAGGTGAAAGTCCATGTTCTTCTTTTCCATCGAACGTATCCACATCATATCTCCATGCATGCCCCGGTGTCAAATATCTCCTATGACCCATATAACACATTCTTCTCCCGTGCTTCAACCACTTATAGTCAGTGTCTAAATTACACATTGGACATGCCAACTTCCCTTTGGTACTCCATCCTGATAAATTGGCATATGCTGGAAATCATTTATGGTCCACATCAAAGCTGCATGCATCTTAAATGTCGTCCCATCTGAAGCATCATGTGTCTCAACTCCATCTTCCCATAGTTGTTTCAACTCGTCCACTAAGGGTCGAAGATATACATCTATATCATTTCCCGGTGACTTGCGACCCGGGATCAAAAGAGTCATTAGTGAAAATGGGACCTTCATACACCTCCATGGGGGTAAATACTGTACGCATTGCTCATGTTTCCGAACGGATTGAACCCGTCAAAGCAAGACCAAGGCGGACGTTGCGGGCATCTTGAGCAAACCAACTATGATCCTTATCAAAATTCTTCCAAACCAATGAATCTGCAGGATGCCTCATACTCTCCCCATCATCGACCCGTTTCTCCTTATGCCATCTCATGTCATGAGCTACATCTTTTGTGGTAAACAAACGTTTAAGTCTAGGGATTAAAGGGAAGTGATGCAACACTTTCCTAGGGAATTCGATTGCGCAAGTCATCTTTGAATTTCCACTGAGACACCCCACATACCGAACATCTGTCTAACTCACTGTTTTCCTTCCAAAACAACACACACACAATTATTCTGACATGCATGGATCTTATCATAACTAAACCCAAGACCCTTTCACAATTGTTTCGCCTCGTAATACGATTTTGGTAAAGTCTCTCCCTCGGGCAACGCCTCCTTCATTAACTGTAACACCATATCAAATGCCTTAACCGACAACTTATTCTCTGACTTCACATGCAACAGTCGGACGTAAATGACAACTTACTAAACTTGGTACATCCAGGATACAATTCATGTTCTGCCTCTTCCCATAACTTATCAAATGGTGTTGAAGCCTTCGGTCCCAAAGTGGGGGTTTTCCTAATATCAGGGTTCTCCATTTCAACCCTTGCGCCCACCTTCTAACCCCGCACGAATATCGGTTAACATTTCCTCCATCCCATCAGAGCTATCTCTCCTCTAAATCCTCATCAATATGTGGCAAGCTCGCACCGGACTCTTGACTCAGATTTGAAGCAAGTTGAATACCCTCCCCATGAAATACCCATAACATATAGCTCACATCAAACCCATTAATGTATATATGATCTTCCATTTTATCCAACAGTTGAAACACTACATTTCTACATTTCGACACGGACATCTGATCTGACCCCGAGAGTCTACACAACAAGCAGCCATACAAACAAACCCACGGACCCCCTCCGCATACTTTTCACCAAACAATTTTTCTCGTAAACCAACTCTTATCCATCGCCACCAATCTAAAAAATACACGACATTAAGTAACTCATAAACACCCAATCATTGGAACGTGACATTTATGCCCAGCTGATAGGTCCTATCCCATTCAAGATTGTGCATTCGGAGTTGAACGTCAGTTCGACTTGTGTCCATCCATACCTGAAAAAAATTCGACAGCATCTCCCCCAGTCCCCAAGTACACGCACTAGCGTTGGAGGTAACGTCATCAACGATAGTTGTATGACGTCATACACCAATGCTAGTAGTATACCCAGAAAACAAAGGTAGATGATACCGAACTTCCTCTAAGACTGGACAGGACACAAGTACCGAACTCGTCCAACCACGAATACACAATCTCAAACTGTCCATATTTTGGACAATTCAAGGGTTATTACGCGATAAACGCATATTTATCGCGTCCTAACCCTTGAACGGGTCTAAGGGTACACACGTTATATCCCAAAAATATAACTCAAACAAACAAGTCAAAAACACTCCAATATTCATCCTCCATGCTTCTCAAACTACATAATTTATTTCCAGAACTCAAGCACTTCAATAATCAAACATGTAATAAATATAAATGCTACACATCATTAATAATTTGCAACCTGCGTAAAACACCGATCGATCAATTAACATGCGATCGATCGGTATTAATAGATGACTGATCGTCAACAATATGACGATCGATCGTCAAACAACAATCTCGAATCCGATCGATCATTTAAAACATAATGATCAATCGTTATATACCATCAAACAAACGATCGATCGTCACTTATGGCGATCGATCGTCAATTACCCATAATAAAACCATGCAAACCCTCCCCACACACTCAAATTCACGCCCAAAGTACTCCCAAATTATCCTCATTCAATACTCATTCCAATGTACATATTAAAAAATCCTAATAAGCTCTAATCATCACAAATCATATCCACAATACCCACAAATACCCAAATCAAAATAATCATCAAATAACCAACCAAATCATTCATAAATCGTAATGTAAGTAGAGTATATTACCTCTTGCACGAAATCAACACCAAAACGAACTAAATCTCTACCAAAACCTCACAAATTTCGCCCAAAATTTTCAATATTCACTCGGTTAAAAAACCAATGAATTTGAGCTTGGGCTTTCTCTTAATCTATTCTAAACACTCTCTCAACTAAAAGGATGGTATTTGGGCTAAATTTAAGAGGGAAATAGCTCCTTGCCGCAAGCCTTCGCTCTCTTCGTTGCCGTGGGTGTGTTTTGCACTTCACCCACAGGTTAGAGCATTTTGGCATTTCAAGCACAATAAACACCAATCGATCGGCCACAAAAGCGATCAATCGCCTTGTCAGCTTTAAAATTCCCACGAAGTTTTTGAACCGATCGATCGCCACAATTATGACGATCGATCGTTTAACGAATTTAAAACAACGACAGATGAGAGCGATTGATCGATCTTAAAACATTAAACGACACCGTCCTTCAACGATCGATCGGTCACATACCGATTGATCGTTAATTTAATTATTAAAAAAATAACTTTTAACCAGACAAATGACTTAATTATTAAAATTATTTTACTTAAATGTCATTTTAATACATACCTCATACTAATAACTTATAATCATGTGTTAAATAAGTTTTATATCACTAGTTTATGACATCTTAGTACATTGCTCATACTAACTCTTACAAATGTTTATTGATTTAACATGTACAAGCATTTCCTAAATATTAATAAAGTATATTTGATATGTTTTTATGTAATCTAAATATATCCTAACATACTTTGTTAATATATATTTTGTCTTTTAATTATTTAAGCTCACATTATTCATCACAAATGTTTAATCACTAAATAGATACCAATCGATCAACAAATCTAACCGATTGATCGCCCACTGAGTTTAAAACGACAGCGTTCGGACCGATCGACCGCTTTATGTTAACGATCGATCGCTTTGTCTAATAAAAACGACGACATACTTACGATCGATCAGTGTGCCATAACCGATCGATCGGTACGTAAAAGCCAAAACGACGGCGTCCTTGATGATCGATTATTTCATTATTGACGATCAATCAGTCAATTTTAACGATCGATCGTCTATTTTAACGATCGGTCGGTTAGAAATATCTAAACGACACCGTACTTAAACGATCGATCACCTAAAACACCGATCGATCGGTGATCTTAAACTTTAAAAAATCGAGTTTTATTTAAAATCTTATATTACTTGTTTTATTCATATCGTATTTTATTTACTTGTTTAACTTTGCAATTTTTGTTAATTTTGCCATTGTTATTTTGGTCAATTAACGTTATTTTGGTCAATTAACGTATCTAAGTGTGTGGAAAAAAATACAAATTAAAAACACATAAGCTGTAATCAAAGTCACTACATATCCACAAATAAACATAAATATCCCAAATACGTAAATAAAAACCAAATCTAAATAAACACATATGTCTGAAACAAATAAATAAAAACATAAATCCAACTGTATGTCCTAAATAGATAGTAAAATATCATAAAAACATCAAGGCTGAACAGCATCACGGAAAGTCGCCATGTCATCAGGAATATCTTTGGGAATCTTCTGTGGATCTGCCTTTGTCTTGAAATCATCCAGAGTCTTCTTGATTTCTTCCAGCTGTTCGTTGACCTCCTTCATATGAGCCACAACCGCCTTGTTGCGCAGGTACGCAACTGTGCACTCCCTTTGAAAAGCAGTCTGGAGCTTCTCTTGATCATCCCGGAGCTCCTGCACGTCCTTACTCAATTTATCCACCTACTCCTGAAGAGGCTGTAGAGCGGTCTTCACAGTCGCACCCACACGGCTGTCAAGATCCGCAAATAGCTGGGCACTAGGGAAAAGGCACTGCAGGCGCTCCCATCTCAATAGGTGCCTCTGATCTGGTCGGTCTGGTGTCGGGTGATGCTCGTCCAGCCTCCTCTGCTGCAGCTGAGGCTCTACGAGCAAACCATCAAGCCAAAACCCCCTCTTGCCCCTTGCTCCTGGACAAGGTGAACTTGTTCAGCATGCTCTTCACCTCCTTATGACATCTTCGTCGCCGAGAATTTCGTCACTAAAAGTCAATTTTCTAGTAGTGACCCTGATCTCCAATATCGTTCATTATTAATTTCTTTCTTTGAATCATTATAACTATGGAGTGTAACACAATCAATTTTACTATTTTACTTCAAAGGTACTTAAACTTTACTTTTTCTATAGAAAGAGACTACAAATTCTATATGATCCTAATATAAGTTTATCAAAGAACATCAATTTGAAACCTGGTTAATTTCTTAAACACAAACTTGCAGCAAATTAATCTCTTGCTCATTTCTTGCCAAGCCAACCTATAGCCCTATCATGGGGCATCATTGTAGTTTATTTTCTAAATTAACAAATGCTTTATTTCTATGACAATAAATTCTCATAAGTAATTGATAGGATTATTTCTAATCTGCTATCTTTCCAAGAATCCTCAAGTGTCATACAAGGCTTTAATTCCCTGTATATCGTCTGCATGCAAACCCTTCGTCACTCTTAAAGAGATGCGAGAGAACATGATAGCTCCCTCAACTGAGCTATGCTCGAGTCCAAGAAGGTGCCTAATCTCATGCAAGGCAACCGTCTCCAAGTCGAATGCAGCTAGACTTGCACCTACACTCTTTGGTTCATCTGCATCGTAATGGAATCGACCATTAGTTTGCACAAAAGCATAAACGAGGGTTCTAACAACACCATCGAAAGGGTTCTTGTCTCCGTGATCCCAATTATGAAAACCAATTTTCAAATTTCTGTTCTTGAGGGTCTAAGCCTATGAGAATGTGAAATGTGTATTAGATGCACATGTTCCAAAAGCCAGTGCAACAGGACCTATGGCTTCAGCTGGGGTGCCTTGCATAAATCCATAGGTGAGGTGGTACTGTGAGGCTGACCACTTTGGGCTTCCTTGGAAGAAAGAATAGTGTGAGACGGTGTGAAATAAGCCATGGCGGTAGCCATGTCTCTTCTTGCCAGAATGCATCCAGTTTGTACCGTTGATGATATCAGCCACGCCACAACGTCATCGTTGTTGATACTGTTTGGGCATCTAAAGTTCTGGTGACGTTAAGATGGTAATTGTGCTGGTAAGTTTTGACAGCAAATTCCAAGAGTTCGTCAAAATCATCATCATTGGCATGACTGTGGGTTTTGGAATGACTATAGCTCAAATAACCAAAATGTTCCATGTATTTTTTGAGGTCATGGATGTCTTTGACCTTGTCACCATGGTGACATCCTTGGAGATGCTTGAGAAACTTAAAGGCTAATTTCCTTTTGTCATTCGACTCGGGTGAAGTTGCACAAGATAGAAGCGTAACGAGCACGAGGAGGAGTAGTAGCAGATGCCTTGGGCCGCCACCCATTGCACCGCCCAAAAAAAAACACATTTGTTTTTTTTTTATATATAAGTTGGCCTAGGCCCGACCCTCATAGGCCCTGGCCAACTAGGGCTCAATGGCCTTAACCCAAATATTTTTATTCTGCACGGCCTAGGCTTATTAAGCCCTGGCCCTTTATTTTTTTAATACGCAGAGGGTGAAACGGCGTCGTTTCACCCTCTGCTTAAAAAAGAAAAAACAATTTACAACAAGTGTTTCACCCTGTTTTGAAAAAATCCCTCCTCTCTTTCTCGAGACCCTCTCTCTCTGTCTTCAAACACGTTTATCCCTCTCTCTCTTCGAATTCACTCTCTCTCTCTCAAATAGCTTCTTTGATCTCTCTTAGCCGTTGCTCGTTGCCCGCTGCTGCACCAGCCACCGGCCCACTAGTTTCTCCCACCCCAGCCACCAGCTTCTCTCTTAGTTGCTCGTGCTCCACCACCGCACCAGCTACGACTAACCAAGTATATAACTATTAATGGCCGGTTTTTCTCTTTCAAATTTGAATTTTCTCACGGATCTCACCTCTCTCTCTCTCTCTCTCTCTCTCTCTCTCTCTTTCACAGAATCACAATAGGTAAACAATTTTAATTTTTATGCACTACAATTATTTTGGAATTAGGGATTTTGACATGTAGTGAAATTGGGGATTCTTTTGGTAGTATCATTTTTAATTCATTTGATTGTAATGTCAATTGAATGCAATGTAATTAGATTGGAATTTGGATTTGAATTAGGGATTTTTGACATGTTGTGAAATTGGGGATTTTTTTGGTAGTATCAATTTTAATTAATTTGATTGTAATGTCAATTGAATGCAATGTAATTAGATTGAAATTTGGATTTGAATTAGAGATTTTGACATGTTGTGAAATTGGAGATTTTTTTTGGTAGTATCATTTTTAATTAATTTGATTGTAATGTCAATTGAATGCAATGTAATTAGATTGGAATTTTTATTGAATTTTTGAGTTGTGATCCATTGTGAATATGTGAAAATCTAAATTTAATATTTTTGAATCAAAATATTTTATATTTCGGTTTGGTACCATAGTTCTATTTATATTTCAGCTGTACTTTTACATTTATTCTTCAGATTCCTTTTGCAGAGCATCACATGTTGCTAACTAATTAATTGTCTTCACTTTGTTTTATTTTGTTTAAATAATGGATAAGTTTGTGATAAGAAAGCCACGCAGCGTGGAGTTGTCTAATACTCCTAACGTGGCTCCTAATTTTGAAACATATATTAGTTCAAAAAGACCTCACATTTTGTTTAGTCCGGATGATATTATTGTTGACCTAGGGTTACGTAAACCTATTGAAGAATATGATCTTGAAATTAGGGATCAAGTTCGTAGGGAGTACTTGATCAAAGTTCCTTTTCAACCGCGTGGCCATGATTTTCCCAAGAAGCAATACGGGCAAAAAATGAGGGGTTTTAGGGAGGTATGGTTTAAAGATTTTAATTGGTTGGAATATAGTGTATCAAAGGACGAGGCGTATTGCTTGTGGTGTTATCTGTTTAGGCGACCTAGAAGAGGGAAGTCCGGGGGAGATAAGTTTACATCTACGGGATTTAGCAACTGGAAAAAGGCAATGGAGGTTTTTGGTGAACATGTTGGTGCACATGATATTGCTCACAATGAACCTAGAAGACAATGTAAAACACTTGAAAATCAGTGACAAAGTGTGTCGCACATGCTATCCGCACACGAGCACGAGCAAGAGAATTCTTATCGCATTCGTTTAAAAGTGGTTTTAGATGTCATTCGTTATCTTTTGGGGCAAGGATTAGCTTTTTGTGGTCATGACGAGTCCAAGAGTTCAATAAGGAAGGGCAATTTTCTTGAGCTTTTGAACGTGTTTTGCCAATGTGATGAAAAAGTTGCTAAGACACTTAATACTAATGCTCTTGAAAACAACCAAATGACAGCTCCAAAAATTCAGAACGAAATGGTGAGTGCTTGTGCAACTAAGACCACACTTGCCATCATTAAAGAAATTGGAGTGGATTTTATTCTCTTACGGTTGATGAGTCTCAAGATAATTCAGTGAAGGAGCAAATGACAGTGGTTTTGAGATATGTGAATATACGTGGACAGGTGATTGAAAGGTTTCTTGGTGTGGAATATGTTCCTGATACTTGCTCTAAATCTTTGAAAAAAGTTATAGACAAATTGTTTACAAGACATGGGTTGTCAATATCCAGATTGAGAGGTCAAAGGTATGATGGGCATCAAACATGTAAGCGAGTTCAATGGGTTGAATCGCTCATTTTGAGGGACAATCCTTCTGCTACCTATATCCATTGTTTTGCTCACCAACTTAAATTGGCTATTGTGGGATGACTTGCAAATTGGTATTTTTTTAATTATACTTCCATGATTGTGAATGTGGTTGGAGCTTCATGTAAAAGGAAAGATGCTCTTCGACAAAGTTGTCATGAGAAGATAGTAGAGCAGTTGGACAAAAGAGATTTCTAGTGTAAGAGGTAAAAATCAAGAAATCGGTTTATACCAAGTTATTGCCGTAGATATATTTGGCAAAATATACCAAGTTTTTATGTACACATAAAAATCACAACCAGGTGATTATTATATTTCATTACAACATTAATCAAACATTTAGTTTTTTTTCTTTGTATATAGTTTTATAATTCCTAAAATATTGTAGGTGACACTCGTTGGGGTTCATACCACCTTACAATAATCCATCTCTTCACTATGTGGTCATCATATTGGAGGTGCTTGAACACATAAAAGAGGATGGTACTCTCCCAGAACAAAGATCCATGGCTATGAGTTTGATGGATAAATGAAAAGTTTTGAGTTTGTATTTACTATGCATTGTTATGAATATAATAAGAATTACAAATGAATTGTCACAGGCCTTACAACGAAAAGATCAAGACATTGTTAATGCTATGGGCTTGGTTGGAGTTGTGAAGGAACAGTTGTAAGAATTGAGAGAGATAGAATGAGATGGATTTTTGGAAGAAGTCAAAACTTTTTGTGTAGATAACTCTATTAGTATGCCGAATATATAAGACATTATACCAACTCGTAGTCGTTCTAGGAGTGGAGGGCAAACTATTACTTATTTGCATCATTTTCGTGTGGAAATGTTTTGCCAAGTTATTAATTTGATCACTTAGGAGATGGATAATCAGTTCACAGAAGCAAGTACAGAGTTACTTCTCTGCATAGCATGTCTTGATCCAAAAAACTCATTCTCAGCTTTTAATCATGCTAAGTTATGTCGTCTTGCTGAGCTTTATCCAAAAGATTTCATAGTAGATGATCATTTGATACTTAAAAATTAGCTTAATACCTATATTGGAGATGTTAGAAGAAATGATGTTTTTTCTGGGCTTCAAGATATTGGAGGTCTTGCTATGAAGATGGTTGAGACCAAAAAGAATACTCTATTTCTATTAGTTTATCGACTTATTGAGTTGGCATTGGTCTTACCAATTGCGACTGCAACCATTGAAAGAGTATTTTCTGCATGAAGATCATCAAAGTGATTTGCATAATAGGATGAGAGATGACTGGATAAATGATTGCATGATAGTGTACATCGAGCAAGAAATTTTTAAAACTATTAAGAACGAAGCCATTTTGCAATATTTTCAGAAGATGCAAAATCGTAGGATGCAATTGTCACCTCTCAACCACAGTATATAGTACGGTACATGTATTCTACTATTTTAATGTTTTTATTCTTTAATTTTCGATATTAACTGTAAGACAATTTTTTGCATTACGAAAAAAAAAAATTCTTGTCATTTCGCCTTTAAAGTTCGACCCCCTTGGATTTTAATCCTAGCTCCGCCCCTAAGGAGGAGGAGAAGAGGGAAATGGCTTTTGAATTCATAATCACCATTTGTTGGGAATTAATCAAGCTGTTTTGAATGTTGCAAAAGGCTTATAGTTTGGGTGCTTTTTATAGACTTTTGAATGACCGTATGTCTCGGGATGACCATGTCAACCAAGACTGGTTATTCTTTTTCTAAGTGAGTCGCCTTCAATCAAAGACCTAGTTAGGCGCAGGTTCTTCCTATCTAGAATCTCCTTTAATAATTCCACACATTAATCGGTTTGAACAAGCCTTCGTGGAAACCTCTTTGGTCCTGTTATATGAATAGTTTTCACACTTCCAATTTTCCAGAGAAGCCTGTCTGGGCCAACTTTAAGCTTCGAAATCTTAACTTCGGAGATTACATGACTTGTCTAATCTCACACATTAGGTTTATAATCTCCAAAGTTAGATGATTCGAGGAATAGTAAAAGAGAGGAAAAACTAGAGAATATTCGAGTGAATTAGATTATTACTTGCTTGTTGTTGCAAAATAAGATTATGGAATTTAATCATGACAAAAGTATATTAATTTTTCCTTTTTTTCATAAATAAGTCGCGCGTTCGATATAACGTTTTATTTACCCGCTGGCAAAAAATTCTAACACTTGCTAATGATTAAGAGGACTGCTCACATGCAATATGCATTAAGTAATTTGGAGAAATTACTATTGTTAATCTTAAGTCTGAGTAGATTCTATTCACTTGGATCCGGAAATAATAGAGTTACGTACTTATTTGGTCCTGAGTTTTGACCACGTGTAATATATTCTCTTTGGATTTTTACATAGAATTTTTATGAAACAAGTCCTTCATCCATAAAGTTACATCAGCTACAATTATAAGTTGACACATCACCAAAAAGTAAATAAACAAGTTACCTTAATTAAAAAATTTCAAGTCACATAACAATATATGTCACATAAGACAAATAAAAAAACAAATCAAACCGAATAGTTTAACTTTATTTTTAAAAACACAAATAGTTTAGAAATTACGAAAAAGTTATAAAAAAAAAAATTAAGTCATAAAATTTTAGATTTGGGTGACATGTGTTAACTTATGTGTCTATCTCTCCATTAATAGATGGACCCCACTATAGGGTATATACTGCTCCAAACTTTATATAGGCAACATTAAAGAGTCTAAAATCCACTTATTATGTCTTTCTCTCTCCGAACTGCATTGTAAAATTTGGGCAATAATTTTTAGGGTATCCCAATCCAGGATTCCCAACATCGTTAAAGCTAGTGGGACTTTTGCTGCTCAATTACTTGGGCTGTGCAAAATGACTCCGAAACTAACTCCGATCTCGACTCTGAGCCAACTCCGACCTCGACTTCGAGCCAACTTCGAACCCATATAGTAGGGTTGGTGAGAGTTGGAGATAAGAGTTTAAAAAAATTTGACTTAAGTCGTATTTGTAGTCCATAGAGCTGACTTCGACTTACATTTAAAAAATTATATTTGCCCGTTTAAATGATAAGTGTTTGAGCATTTTGAGTTGCATTTGTAGTCCATAGAGCCGACTTTGACAAAATTATAGTTATACCCTTTAAATGATAGGTGTTTGGGCAATTTTTAGTCCAAACAAAAAAAACTAACTTACAAAGTGCATAAATCCATTAAGAAAAAAAATTATTATATAGGCCGATAGCACAATAAAAATTTTGGACTACATAAGCCCCAACAACCCGACTGATTAGAGTTGGAGTCGATTCACACTTATTCGGAGTTGGAGTCGAATATTATCTCTTCGACTCCAACTAAGTCATTAAGCACCACTACCAATTGCTATATACGAAATATAACACAATTGCTATACACGAAATATAACGATGATGCCTCTTGGTGGAGCATGTATCACCAACGATACAAGCTGGATGCATTCGAGTAAGAAGACAGTTTGCTTTCTCTCAGGCACAAAGACAGAGCCCATTTCTGAGAGTTGGGCCCACTTCTATGTAAAATGGCTCTTTTTTAAGAACACAATTCATTTTGAACAACCTAATTTAGACCCAAAACAGTGTATAAAATACCTAGAGGGGGGTGAATTGGTATCTTTAAAAATTTACAATTCTCTTTTTAAAGAAAATGTGATATGCACAAAAATATTCACTCCAATGAAATCTGATCTAGATGTTATCAATCTTAAACATATACTTTCAATTCCAAATGAACCTAATAATACTTAGTCATGTCTATTTAAACAGAAAACTAAGAAATCACGTTCTGTGTAATGCTCTGTAAAATCTATCAAGAATAGAGTAAGTTTATGTTCTAACTACAACTGACTCTAAACAAACTATGGAAAGACAGTAATCACAGATTCAAGAACGAAATTGATCAATGATCAATTTATCAACTCAAAACAAATTAGATAGACCAGGTCTAATCTTTTCCCAGCTTTACCTCACAGATACTTTCTTGTTGTCTCCCTTCCATTGATCCTTCAAAGATTAGGTTACAAAAATGCACAACATAAGAGAGGTTAATTAGCAAATAATAAAAAATTTGTAAAACAAAAGTAAAAACAAAGCATTCACCACTTTGACACATGAGATTGGTGACGAAGAGAAAAGCTTCTTAAAGAACTTCTTTATGGAGAAACAACTCTCCAGGCCCTAGGTCGGCAACTTCGAATTGACTACTTTCAAACAATGGTTACAAGATGATCTAAACCGATTCAGCTATCCCAAGCTAATCCTATCCCCTTCAAACCTTTCCTAAGCGAACTCGCTTAGATCGGCACTATGAAATAATCACAGAACCTTTGGGCTTGTTTGAAAGACAATTCAACACCAAACCAAGCAGCCTGATCTTTGTGCATGAACTCATGCAACCAGCAATGTCATCAACTGAAACTCCAGCCTCTGTCAACACTTCCAGCAACCTCTGGATGTTAGCCTTTATCAAATGACTTCGGTAGTGATCTGAAAACAAGGATTCTACGATTGTATGATATCTTAAGCTCAATCCATAAAGATCTCTCAAAGAAAAGATTATGGCATCTCAAAGAGATTCTTGAAACACAAAAGCTAGGCAATCTACGATTTCCTCTCAAAAATCTGTTTTCGCAATGAATGTAACTCACGTCTTTTTTCTAGTAGGCTTTTATATGGATAGGGGCAAAAAGGTCAAAATGTGACTAATAGCAAAGAGTCAAAACAACATTCTGTTATGTCTTGTAAATGGAGAAATATTGTAGACTTCACCTTTATTCAGCTTCTAACAAATTCTTCTAGAAACACTCAGGAAGACTAAACTAACCACATACGTTTTGCACGACAATGTCAATTAAACATTTACACATTTTAACCGGGATACTTTGCCCATCTTTGCTGTAAAAGATTTTAGTTAGACCGTTTCTAACTAATTAAAGGACGCCAAGAAGATCAAGAAGGTTTCAAAACTTTCACTTTTAGCCGTGTGTTACCCTCAGCATATAACCCCAATATTTTATTATTATTCTTAACTTAGAAAAATTCAGATATTGAGCCTTCAACGAAAAACCCTCTCTAGAGTCTCTGTAATTTTTCTGAGCCATTGTTGTGCGGAACTACGGATGAAGCCTTGAGATATATCCTCTCTCTTTAGGTTCTTAGTTCCATATTTGATCACCATTATTTTTCCCCAAAAGAAATTAGAGATCTTCAGAAGTTGCTGAAAATCTTGAAGGTCGCAAGTGTTCTATTCATTAAGTTGTTGTTGTTGTGAGTTCAAATGGAGGACAGCGAGGTAAAGATTCTTAGTTTTTTGAATGGATGACAGGTTCTCAATCCTTGTTAAGGAGCAGATCTGAATGTTTTATTTCGGGAAAAAAATCAAGAGTGTTAGATTAGGAATTTGGGTATTCTTGAGTTTATGGATCACCTTGTATTTCAAGTTTGAAAAGCTAGTGAAATCTTTTCCCAACCTACGGGCCCGTAGAGTTTTTGTCTCTTGGAATTTGTTTCCAAGAGATTTTCTCTTCGTAACCAAAGATTGGTGTCTTTATGTGGTGATTGATTAGTTTACTTTGTTCTTGGTTAATTGTTAATAATCTTTGAACAGCAAATTGAGAATTGTTAAATGCTCTTGGCTATAAAGAATCTTAGTTATAGGTTCTGATTTACATAATTTATATTCCGCTTTGATAAATTATGTTGTAGTAATTTTCATATTGAAATTACTGATATGTTCTTGTGAAGCTTGTGCAAAAAATTTGAGTTAAGTTAAAATGGTTACAAGAAAAGTTGTAAAACCTATTCCACCCCCCCCCCCCCCTTTCTAGGTCTAGTGTTAATTTTGAATCTTAAATCGTTTTGTTCAGAATGAGAGTGGAGGAGAAGAGGGAAAAGACTTTTGAATTCATTGTCACAATTAGTTGGGAATTAAGCAGGCTGTTCGGGATGTTGAAAAAGGCTCATAGTTTTGGTGCTTTTTATAGACTTCATAATGGTTATATGTTAAGCTATATATGTGATCATGTGAAACGCAAGATTAGTTTTTCTTTTTCTAAGGCAGTCTTTGCCACTAGCACTACTTAATTTCTAGGCCATAGCCAGAGCAGACCGGAACCTTTTATGATCTGAAGTATACGTTAATATATGTGGCCCGAATTTTTCCACAACTTAAAACAAGTCGTCGGACCATAAATCCATCCATTTAAAGACGGAAAATCGAAACTGTTTTGCTGTACCCGTTAGTTTTTATACGCTTTCTTCGAATGTGCTTTTGTGGAAAATACATAAGGGGAAGCATGAGTCACGAACATTTTGAAATCAACCCGCAAGACGGGCCGGCCGACAATCGCTAATTCTGTGCCAACTGAGGAGACTATATATTCGGCAATCGAAGACCGAGTTTGGGCGGAGGGCTCTTCCAAACTAAATCTACACGTTAATCGTATGGAACAAAATCATTGTGGAAACTATTCGTCAATTGGTCAACAATTCCTTGTTGCCTTTGTCTCTTTATGTACCAAATCCTAGCTAGCAGTGGGACTTCGGCCAAGCACGATGCCTCGTTGTGGTGGGTACAAACAGGACGCGTTCGAGTAAGAAGACACAAGTTCCACGTTTCGCAGGATCAAAGACAGAGCCCTTTTTTCCGAGAGTTTGGTCCAATTCTTTATTTGTTATGGTAATTCTTTTATTAATACTATGCTAAAACAAATAGTCTACCTACCTTTTCTTTACCTACTAAAAATAAATGGCTCTTGTTCGTACGGCGAAATGTCGTATCTTCGAAGGATACGATTTCTATTGATTCATTTCCCCGATTTCTCTTATCTTCTATATATCATGAACCATAACAAGAAAAATTAGGGTGACATATATAGCATACTCTATATGTCAACTTTAGCTATTTATATCTATAAACTCGACTCTATAAGATAGTGGGATGTTGATCATGACACCCTTCGATCTTATCAAACAATTAGTGATCTCCAATATCGTTCAGTATTAATTTCTAAAACACAAACTTGCAGCAAATTAATCTCTTGCTCATTTCTTGCCAAGCCAACCTATACCCCTGTATATCTTGGGGCATTGTTGTAGTTTATTTTCTAAATTAACAAATGCTTTATTCTATGACAATAAATTCCCAGAAGTAATTGAGAGGATTGTGCCTAATCAGCGATCTTTCCAGAATCCTCGAGCGTTATACAAGGTTTTAATTCCCCGTATATCATCTGCATGCAAACCTTTCGTCACTTCTGAAGAGATGCCAGGAAACATGATAGCTCCCTCAACTGAGCTATGCCCGAGTCCAAGAAGGTGCCCAATCTCATGCAAGGCAACAGTCTCCAAGTCGATTGTGCCTGGCCTTGCACCTACACTCCATTGTTTGTCTGCATCCTAATGGAATCGACCATTAGTTGGTGCAAAAGCATGAGCGAGGATTCCACCAGCTCCATCAAAAGGATTCTCATCTCCATGATCCCAACTATGAAAAATAATGTTTAAATTTTCGTTCTTGAGGGTCTGAGCCTATGAGAACATGAATTAAGTGTGTTAGATGCCCATGTTCTGAAAGCCCATGCAACAGGACCTATGGTTTCAGCTGGGGTGCCTCGCAGAAATCCATAAGTGAGGTGATACTGTGAGGCCGGCCACTTTGGGCTTCCTTGAAAGAAAGAATAGTGTGCGATGGTGTGAAACAAGCCATTGTGATAGTCGTGTTTCTTCTTGCCAGAATGCATCTAGTTTGTACCACTGATGATATCAATCATGCCACAATGAGGCATCATCATCTTTGATACCGTTTGGTCATCTAAAGTCCCGGTGACGCTGATTCCAAGAGTTCGTAAAAATCATTATCATTGGTATGAGTGTTGGAGCGACCATTGCTCAAATAACCAAAATGTTCAAGGTACTTTTTGAGGTCATTGATGCCTTTGACCTTGTCACCATGGTGACATCCTTGGAGATGCTTGAGAAACTCAAAGGCTGATTTCTTTTGGTCATTCGACTCGGGTGAAGTCGCACAAGAAAGGAGCGGAACGAGAACCAGAATGTGGAGGAGGAGACTAGTACGGAGGAGTAGAGGGAAATGGCTTTTGAATTCATCACCACCATTTGTTGGGAATTAATCAAGTTGTTTTGAATGTTGCAAAAGTCTCATAGTTTGGGTTCTTTTTATAGACTTTTGAATGACGATATGTTACGGGATGTGACCATGCCAAACAAGAATGGATATTCTTTTTCTAAGTGAGTTGTTGGCACTACCATGATCTGTATTCTACTTTAGATTTTCTATATGTACCAGTACTCACGCTTAATATACCTCGATCGCATTTATTATAGCTAGGTTTATTAATTCATTCACGTGTGACAAAATAACATTCATGATTCTTATAACTTTATCAAATAACACCAAGTTGAAACTTGGGTTCTAAAACACAAACTAATTGCAGTAAATTAATTGAGAGGATTCCTCTTTCTACCCCAGGGGCATCGTTGTAGTTTATTTTGTAAGTTAGAAAACACTTTATTCTATGACAACGAATTCCCATAAGTAATTGAGAGAATTCCTAATCCACGATCCTTCAAAAATCCTCAAGTGTTATACAAGGCTTTAATTCCCTGTATATCATCTGCATGCAAACCTTTCGTCACTCCTTGAGAGATGCTAGAGTACATGATTGCTCCCTCAACTGAGCTATGCCCCAGTCCAAGAAGGTGCCCAATCTCGTGCAAGGCAACCGTCTCCAAGTCGAATGCACCAGGCCTTGCACCTACACTCCATTGTTCATCTGCATCGTAATGGAATCGACCATCAGTTGGCGCAAAAGCATGAGCGAGGGTTCCACCAGCTCCGTCGAAAGGGCTCCTGTCTCCATGATCCCGTCTATAAAAACCAATTTTTATATTTGCATTTGCGAGTGTCTGAGCTTGTGAGAACGTGAAGTGAGTCTTAGCTGCCCATGTTCTGAAAGCTCGTGCAACAGGACCTATGGCTTCAGTTGGGGTGCCTTGCAGAAATCCATAGGTGAGGTGGTATTGTGAAGCCGACCACTTTGGCATTCCTTGAAAAAAAGTATAGTGAGAAATGGTGTGAAATAAGCCACGGCGGTGGTCATGTCTCTTTTTGCCCAAATGCATCCAGTTTGTACCGTTGATGATATCAGACACGCCACAACGAGGCATCATCATCTTTGATACTGTTTGGGCATCTAAAGTCCCAGTGGCGTTAAGATGGTAATTGCGCTGGTATGTTTTGACGGCAGATTCCAAGAGTTCATCAAAATCATCATCATTGGCATGAGTATGGTTTTTGGAATGACTATAGCTTAGATAACCAAAATGTTCAAGGTATTTTTTGAGGTCATGGATGCCTTTGACCTTCTCACCATGGTGACATCCTTGGAGATGCTTGAGAAACTCAAAGGCTGATTTCTTTTGGTCATGCGACTCCGGTGAAGTTGCACAAGAAAGGAGAGGAAGGAGAACGATGAGGAGGAGGAGGAGAGGAAAAGGACTGGCTTTTGAATTCATCGTCACCATGTACAGGGAACTGAGCAAGCTGTTTTGAATGTTGCAAAAGGCTCTAAGTTTGGGTGCTTTTTATAGACTTTTCAATTAGGATATGTTACGGTATGTGATCGTGTGAAACAAGACTGGTACTGCTTCTTTTGCTAAGTCAGTCGCTGCCACCACCCGCAGCCTAGCGGACCGGCAACTTAACATAAAGTAGTATTTACGGAATTGTGAACTGAATTTTTCCACACAATATAAACGAGTTGGACCATAAATCCCTCCCATTTGAAAAAAGAAAATCGAAGTTGGTTTGCTGTCCGCTAGTATAAAAGATGTAAGACGGGCCGCTGAACAATTTTGTCCCAGGTGCGGAGACTGACCGTCAAATTTAAAGTGCTGACCGATTCGAACTCCAATCAGAGACCTAGTTAGGCGCAGGGTCTTCCAATCTAGAATCACCTTTAATAATTCCACACGTTAATCGGTTTGAACAAGCCATTGTGGAAATTAACCTCTTTGGTCCTGTTATTTGTATAGTTTTCACACTTCAATTTTCTAAAGAAGTCTCTTTGGGCCAGCTAATTTGAGCTTCGAAAACTTAACTTAAGAGAGCACACTTGTCTAATCTCACACATTAATTTTATAATCACCGAAGTTAGATGATTCGAGGAAAGGTAAAAGAGAGGAAAAATTAGAGAATATTCGAGTGAATTAGATTCTTACTTGCTTGATGTTGCAAAATAAGATTATGGAATTTAATCATTACAAAAGTATATTAATTTTTCTTTTTTTCATAATTAATAAGTGGTTCGATATAACGTGTTCTTTACCCGTTGGCTAAAAATTTTAACACTTGCAGATGATTAAGTGGACCGCTATCAACATGCAATATGCATTAAGTAATTTGCAGAAATTACTAGCATTAGTCTCACGTCTGAGTAGGTTCTATTCACTTCGATTCGAAATGATATAGTTAAGTACCTATTTGGTCTTGAGTTTTGACCACATTTAATAAATTCTCATTAAATTTTTACAGTAATCATAAAAGTGCTTGGATTTAGAATTTATTTTAAACAAGCTAGTCCTTCTGTTAAACTTTCATCACAAAGTTACATCAGCTAGCTCCAATTATAAGTTGACACATGTTACCCAAAACTAAATAAATAAGTTACCTTAATTAAAAATTTTCAAGACACATTACAATATATGTCACATCAGCCAAATATAAAACAAATTAGACCAATTAATTTAAATTTATAATATTAGAAAACACAAATAGTTTAGAAATTAAGAAAAAAGTTAAATAAATAAGTCATACAATTTTAGATTTAGGTGACATGTGTTAACTTATTGTGTTTATCTCTCCAATAGGTAGACCCCACTATCGGGTATATATTGCTCGAAACTTTATATGGACATCATTACAGAGTGTAAAGTGTATTTTTACGTCTATCTCTCTCTAAATTACACCGTGAAATTTGGGCAATAATTTTTAGGGTATCCCAATATCACTAAAGCTAGTGGGGACTTTTGCTGCCCAATTGCTAAGGCTGTGCAAAATGACTCCGAAACTAACTTCAACCTCGACTCTGAGCCGACTTCGACCCAATATAGTACGGTTGGTGAGAAAAGGAGTCGAGAGTTTAAAACAAGAAATTCGACTTAAGTCGTATTTGTAGTCCACAGACCCGATTTCGATTTACATTTAAAAAATTATATTGGTCTCTTTTAAATGATGGATGTTTGGGTCTTTTGAGTCAAAGGACAAAAAAAAATCTACAAAGTGCTTAAATCCATTAAGAAAAAAAATTATTATTTAGGCTAGTGGCGCAACAAAAATTTCTAGACTACATAAGCTTGACAACCCAATTGAGTGGAGTTGGAGTCGGCTTACACATATTCGAATTTGGAGTCAGATATTACTTTTTTGACTCTAACTAAATCGTTGAACACCCCTACCAATTGCTATATACGAAATATAACGATGATGCCTCGTGGTGGAGCCTGTATCACTAACGATACAAGTTGGACGCGTTCGAGTAAGAAGACAGTTCGCTTTCTCTCAAGAACAAAGACAGAGCCCATTTCTGAGAGTTGGGGGCCCACTTCTTTGTAAAATGACTCTATTTTAGGAACACTATCCATTTTAACCGAAAAACTTTGCCCATTGTTGCAAATAAGGCTTGGCTTTTCGGGTTTCGAGTTTCACCGCAACCGAACTTGACCCAAATCAATCGGTGCAAAGAAAAAAAAAACCCGAGCCGACTCAAGCAGAACGGGTTTGGCTTGGCTCGGGTCGGGTCGAGTTTGTTTGAGCTTCTTTTTTACATTATTCTAGGCCCAGAACGTTTTGGTCATCCCCCTTTAACCCTTTAGTCTAGAGTTCTACTCCTGCCAGTTGCAAAATCCTCTCATTTTTTCTTATAATAAAACTATTAATGATTTAAATAAAACCAACCGCATAGATATCAACAAAGACACGCATGCTGCAATGGTCATCCCCTTTTAACCCTTTGGTCTAGAGTTCGACTCCTACTAATTGCAAAATCCTCCCTTTTTTTGAAAAAAAAAACCGGTCTGGACCACTTATTTTTTCTTATAATAAAACTATTAATGATTTAAATAAAACCGACCGCATAGATATCAACAAAGACGCGCATGGCGAAATGGTCATCCCCCTTTAACCCTTTGGTTTGGAGTTCGACTCCAGCCAGTTGCAAAATCCTCCCTTTTTTTTCAAAAAAAGAAAAAAATCGGTCTGGACCACTTAACCAACCAGACTGGTTTAGACCTGATCGGACCACTTATAAGTAGTCTGGTCCGGTCATTCAATTTAGGCATAACCAAAAATCCGGTCAGACAGAATTTTCAATTGTGCAGCCCTAGCGCATGGTCAACAATTCCTTTTTGCGTTTGTCTCTTTATGTACCAATTCCTAGCAGGTAGCTGGGAAGTCAAAGTCATGCAACTATGCAATGACTGACTTGGCAGAAGACCAAAAGCTTATGTGTTATTTATCCACTTTTTTTTTTTTTTTTTGGTGGGTGAGCATGTGTTATTTCTCACTTGTATTGGCCTTTTACATTATCATCAAAGTACAAGTTTCCTGATTTACATATAAAAGCCTCTTTGGGCCAGTTGTAAAATTCGTAACACTTTACTTAA
This sequence comes from Morella rubra, assembly GCA_003952965.2. NCBI lineage: Eukaryota > Viridiplantae > Streptophyta > Magnoliopsida > Fagales > Myricaceae > Morella > Morella rubra. The sequence continues at coordinate 3,955,591 of CM025855.1, read as the reverse complement.
AAGAGCATACTTTTTTCTTTTGTTGAATATGAATGTATATATAAGTGGACTTGGTCTATTGTTACGTTTGATGTTAAATTATTGGCAAAGTTCAAATAACTGTCCATTTGCTCAAGTCCTCTGCATTACCTTTTTTTCTCCTAATTAGGCAAGGCCAATTAGGCTTTGAGGAAACGTATATATACCTCTTTTCAGAAGCCCAAAAAACTAAGTTGTTAGTAACGTATCGTTCTTTACTCACAGAAGATTAAGAAGTAGCTATCGACCGTATCAACGTGAAATATGCATCAATATAAATTTGCAGAAACAAGGGGCGTAGTCTGAAGTGTATTTACGTTTGATTTACGAATTTTATTTTTTATTTTTATATTTAAACGTCCGAACCAATGTACGCACATGTCTTCTAATTTCAGAAGTTTTGAACTGTGTTTCGAATAACAACAATTCTCAATATCGCTAAAGCCAGTGGGACTTCGGCTTGCCAATTACTGTATATATATACACCAAGGATGATGCCTCGTTGTGGTGTGGCACATATCAGCAAGGGTACAAACAGGACGCGTTCGGGTAACAAGACATAAGTTCCACGTTTCGCAGGCTAAAAGACAGAACCCTTTTTTCCGAGAGTTTGGCCCAATTCTTTATTTGTTATGGTAATTCTTTTATTGCTATGTTAAAAGAAATAGTTCTCCTACCTTTTCTTCACCTTCTAAAAATAATGGCTGTTGTTTGTACGGCGAAATGTCGTATCTTCGAAGGATACGATTTCTATTGATTTTCCCCGATTTCTCTTTTCTTCTATATCATGAACCAAAACAAGAAAAATTAGGGTGACATATATAGCACACTATATGTGTCAACTTTAGATATCTATAAACTTGAGTCTATATGGGATGTTGATCATGACACCCTTCGATCTCATCAAACAATTACGTACCCTGATCTACTATATTACTTCAAAGGTACTTAAACTTTACTTTTTATATAGAACGAGAGACTACAAATTCTATACAATCCTAATATATGTTTATCAAATAACATCAATTTGAAACCTGGTTAATTTCTTAAACAAAAACTTGCAGCAAATTAATCTCTTTCTCATTTCTTGCCAAGCCAACCTATAGCCCTATCATGGGGCATCATTGTAGTTTAGTTTCTAAATTGACAAATGCTTTATTTCTATGACAATAAATTCTCATAAGTAATTGATAGGATTATTCCTAGTCTGCTATCTTTCCAAGAATCCTCAAGTGTTATACAAGACTTTAATTCCCTGTATATCGTCTGCATGCAAACCCTTCTTCACTCCTGAAGAGATGCGAGAGAACATGATTGCTCCCTCAACTAAGCTATGCTCGAGTCCAAGAAGGTGCCCAATCTCATGCAAGGCAACCGTCTCCAAGTCGAATGCACCTGGCCTTGCACCTACACTCCATTGTTTGTCTGCATCATAATGGAATCGACCATCAGTTGGGACAAAAGCATGAGCGAGGGTTCCACCAACTCTGTCGAAAGGGTTCCCCGTCTCCATGATCCCGACTATGAAAACCAATTTTCAAATTTGCATTCTCGAGGGTTTGAACCTGTGAGAATGTGAAATGTGTGTTAGCTACCCATGTTCCGAAAGCCTGTGCAGCAGGACCTATGGCTTCAGCTGGGGTGCCTTGCAGAAATCCATAGGCGAGGTGATACTGTGAGGCGATATTGTGAGGCGGGAACGGATTCCCTCCGAAGGAGGGAATTCCGAGGGCTACATAAGGTAGGGTGAAGATTAAAAGAAAGCAAATCAACGGCTTTTATAAGGCCACCTCATTTTCATGGCATTTGGGAACAAAATTGTAGTAAAATTTTAGGAGTTGGTAAAAAGGTGAAGAGATAGAATGAAAAAGTTGGTGAAAAAGTGAAAAAAGTTTGTAAAAAAGTGAAAAGAGAGAAAAGTGTAATGATGATAAAATTTTAGGGGTTAAAATTTTGGTTTGCCAAACATAATGTTAATGAATAGAAAGGCTAAATGGCTTAATGGCTTGGCTTGGTGGCTCCTAAGGCTGTGCATAACCGGTGCCGGTGGCTGTTATGGCCTCCACCGCCACCGCCACCGCCTAGGGCGGTTTTCCAAAAACTCCAACCGCCCCCGGCACCGGTGAAACCAGTGCCTAACGGTGCCGGTGCCGGTTAACTGTCCAAGTGTATGACAATGAGAGAGAGAGAGAGAGAGAGAGAGAGAGAGAGAGAGAGAAAGGATTGCCAAGAGGGACAAGGAAAGAGTGAGAGGTAAAGGTGTAAAGTGGCTGGATGTAAATATAAATATTGAACGGATTGAATTTGGGAAATGGAACATTTGCTAGAACAAAATGAATTCGAGATCATCACTCTCCTAATCATTTTGGCTTAATACTTTCTCGATAACTTCTCATTACCAAAAGCAAAGCTAAAATACCGAACAGGTAAATGGGCCCAAATAATGGACCTGATAACTACATCAAAAGAAAACTAAAATGCAAGTAAGATAGATTGCCCACATGGCCCAAGCCCAAACAAAGGCTAACACATTACACTACACGACCAAACATCACCGAACATCCTATAATTCTTGCATTCTCTTTATAACTAGACTTCTCCCTACGAACAGGCACATGACATCACCATCTCCTTCAAAGAACCTTGCCCACAAGGTGGGGAAATTCTTCCCGGAGCTTCCAGTAGGGTACCCAGGTTGAATCTTCATCACTTGCCCCACTCCATTTCACCAAAACTTGTGTCAAGGCCTGATTTCCCTGCTTGCAAAATCAACGATCCAAAACCTTCTATAGTTCAGCCTAAACTGTTCCTTCTTCATCGACGAGAGGCAACGTCGACGAGGGCACGGTATGGGCTCCTAGCTTGCACTTTAGGCAAGAAACATGGAAGACGGGGTGTAAGCGAGCATCGAACAACGGTGCAATCTTGTAAGTCACTTCACCAATTTTTTGAAGGATCTGGAAGGGGCCATAGAAACGAGGGGAAAGCTTGAAGCTTTTTCGTAAAGCCAGCGAATTCTGACGGTAAGGCTGTAAACACAGGTATACCCAATCTGCCAAATCAAATTTTCTCTCCGTGTGATGTTTGTCACACTTGCTGCGTTCTTGAGCTGCCTGTAGGTTGTGTTTGAGAGTCTCTAATATCTGATCTCAAGATCTAAGTTGTGACGCTACTGCTGCATCTTGTGTTGTGTTAGGTATGTAATGGATGAGGTTGGGAGGGGGTAGCCATATAAGGCTTCAAAGGGAGTTATTTTGGTAGATGAGTGATAGCTAGAGTTATACCACCATTCGGCCATGGGAAGCCACAGAGACCAGGACTTTGGTTTCTCTCTACAATAGCAGCGTAGGTATTGGCCTACACACTTGTTGACTATTTCTGTCTAGCCCTCACTTTGAGGGTGGTATGCAAAGGAATGAGCTAAAGTATTGCCCTGAATGGAAAAGAGCTCAATCCAAAAGTTACTGAGGAAAATAAGGTCATGGTCTGAGACTATTGAACAAGGCAACCCATGTAGTTTAAGGACGTGGGTAGTGAAGAGTTGGGCAACAGTGAGGGCAGTGTATGGATGAGATAAGGCTATGAAATGAGAGTACTTAATTAATTTGTCCACCATGACCAAAATAACATTGAGACCATTGGAAAGGGGCAAACCCTCTATAAAATCCATAGAAATATCTGACCACGCTCTATTTGGGATAGGGAGAGGTTGTAGAAGTCCTGTAGGGTATAGATTCTCATATTTGTTCCTCTGACAAGTATCACATTCCCTCACAAAGGTCCTGACGTTAGCTTTCATCCTTGGCCAGTAGAAATCAGCCCTAGCTCTACGAAAAGTCTTGTGATACCCAAAATGACCAGCTATAGGACTACTGTGGACCAAGGTCAAAAATTTCAGTTTTAGGTCCTTTACATCACCCACAAATATTCTACCCTTCCTCGCCAAAATTCCATTACAAAGCACTACTTGTTTGCCCTGCAAGTGACCTTGCTGAATTTTAGAAAGTAACTCTTGGGCCACGATGTCACTAAGATAACTTTGTTTCAGTTCTTCCAACCAAAGTGGTTAGGGAAAAGTGATTGCGGCTAGTCTTCCTTCGTGATTTTCAGGCAACTCATTCTCCTAGATAAGGCATCTGCCACCCGGTTCTCCTTACCTTTATTATAATCAATAGAAAAGTCATACCCAAGGAGTTTAGTGAGCCATTTTGTTGAGCTGGGGTTCCCCACCTTTTGCTCTAAAAGGAACTTGAGACTTTGTTGGTCAGTTTTGACCACAAAGGTTTGGCCCACCAAATAGGGCCTCCACTTTTGCACCGCACAAACTAGAGCATACAGCTTCTTTTTATAAGTGGAAAGGTGTAGTAGCTGGCCCTTTAAGGCTTGGCTGAAGTATGCAAGTGGTCTCCCTTGCTGCATTAGGACTGCTCCTACCCCCACTCCACATACATCACACTCTATAGTGAAAGTTTTTATGAAATCTGGTAACACCAAAACTGGAGGATTTGTAACAGCTTTCTTCAAGGCTAGAAAGGCTTAGGTGGTCTCCTCGGTCCAACTGAAAGAATTCTTTTTCAGTAGTTGGGTCAAAGGGGCAGCAACCTGTCCATATCTCTGAATGAATTTTCTATAGTGCCCTGTGAGTCCCAAAAACCCCTAAGAGCCTTGAGAGTCTTCGGCAGTGGCCATTCTAATATGGCTGCAATTTTTTCCGGATCAGCCCTTACACCCTTTGCTGATATAAAGTGCCCTAAGTAGTCAATCTCACTGTAGGCAAAGCGACACTTGAACCGTTTAGCATACAACTGATGTTGCCGAAGGGTGCTTAACACTTTTCTAAGGTGAATTTCATGCTCTTGCAAGTCTTTACTATAGACTAGTATATCATCAAAAAAAACTGGTACAAATCTTCGTAAAAAGGTCTAAACACATCATTCAAGAGCCCTTGAAAGGTGGAAGGAGCATTGGTGAGCCCAAAGGGCATCACCAAGAATTCATAATGACACTTATGGGTCCTAAAGGCAGTTTATGCACATCCTCAGCCCTTACCTGAATCTGGTGGTATCCAGATCTTAGGTCTAACTTAGAAAAACAGTAGCACCATGTAGTTCATCCATAAGTTCATCCACCACTGGAATAGGGTATTTGTCCTTCACTGTAGCTCTGTTTAGAGCCCTGTAATCCATGCACATCCTCCAACTACCATCTGCCTTCCTTACCAACAAAACGGGAGAGAAGAAGGGTGATTGACTTAGTCAGATTGCCCCTAACTCCAACAATTCCTGGACAATTCTTTTCAATATCCCCCTTTTGGTAGAAGGGATATCTATAGGGTCTGACACAAATAGGAAGGGCTCCCTCTTTGAGAATGATACGATGATCTTGACTGGGAATGGAGGGCATCACTCTAGGTTCAGTAAATATAACTTTAAATTCTTGTAAGATTTCCCGAATAGAGGGGGTCATTAGCACTTTCTTATCTTCAGCAGCTGTGTGAACAGCATGTACAACTACCCCTTGTCTCTCCGTCTCTGAATGCACATGAAAATTCTACCCTTCCATTAATGACCATTCAGTAGGCTTAAGCCCATGCATCAAAACAGGTCGTCCTTTGTAATCAAAGGACATGGTCAATTTGAGGAAATCCCACAAAATAGGACCCAAAGTACTAAGCCAATATACCCCTATAACCACATCAAAACCACCCAATGGTAGTAAGTAAAAATAAGTATCAAATTTCTGCCCTTGCATCTTGACAGCCACCCTTTCACATTCCCCTTCTGCCACCATAGTTTCTCCATTAGCTACTCTCACTCGCAATTGTTTAGAATTAGTAACAACCAACTTATTTTTCTTAGCTACCGAAGGGTCTAAGAAATTATATGCACTCCCAGTGTCTACTAGAATCACCACTTTACTTGTCTCAATTCTGTCGATCAACCTCATAGTGCTAAGTTTAGGTGCACCAGAAATGGTATGTAAGGAGATCTCGGGTAAGGTGGGATTTTTTGGTCTGTTGGGGTCATCCTATGGGTCCTCCTCCCCTTCAATAGGGTCTTCTTCCCCCTCTGAAATCCATTCAGTCTCTTTCATCATGTAAATCCTTTTCCCATTACATTGGTGCTGTAGATTCCACTTCTCATCACAGTTGTAACATAGCCCTTTATCCCTCCTTTCCTTCATCTGAGCAGGGGTCAAATGTTGGATAGGGAACCTTGGTTTGGAGCCCATTGGCCCTTTAGAATAATTGCTCAAGAACTTTCCACTCCTAGGATTCGGGTTCCTTTGGTAATTAGGATTTGGGCTTCTGTTTGGGTCTAAAAACCCAGATCTGAGGCTATTTTTTATAGTAGCAATGCTCTGTTCTTGAATCTTAGTAAGGCCGAAAGTTGCATTTAGGGTAGGGGGATTCAATAGCTTGACTTGAAATCTGATCTCATCCCTCAAGCCACTGATAAAGCAACTCGGTTTGTTTCTATCAGAGAGTCTTCTGCTTCAGTTAGACAGGTGCTCAAATTAGGCCTTGTATTCCACCACAGTAGCAGATTGCCTTAGTCTATGAAGAGATTCTATAGGATCATCATACACCGTGGTACCAAACCTAGTATAGAGAGCCTTAGTGAAAGCTTCCCAGCTAGTAAACACCTCTGCTTCCTCAGCATCCTAAAACCACACTAGTGCATCACCATCCATGTGAAAAGATGCCAGCAACACCCTTTGCCCTCCAGGTGTTTGATAAAAACTATAGAACTGATTGGCCTTGTAAATCCAAGCAGCTGGGTTTGCACCAATAAAACATGGAAACTCCAGTTTAAGGGGTTTAAACTGTGGTCCTCCATTGCTGCCAGAAAATCCATTTCCCATGTTTTCAGGTCCTCCAGATCCTTCTGGATTTTCAGCTCCATCCGGGTTTCTAGCTCCACAGCCAGACCCACCTGGGTCTCCAAGTTCTCCTACACCTCCAGAGTCTACATGCTTCCCATTGGAGATGGAGATAGCCTTAACGCCCTCAGCAATTCGAAGCAACTGCTATGACATGCTGTCCAACTTCTATTGATGAGATTCTTGCTGTGTTTTCATCTGCCCAATCGTCTCTTCCAACTAAGTTAATCGAGCTGCTTGAGCCATGAGGAACGAAGGCTCTGATACCAAATGTAAAGTGGCTGGATGTAAATGTAAATATTGAATGGATTGAATTTGGGAAATGGAAATATATTTGTTGGAACAAGACGAATTCGAGATCATCACTCTCCTAATCATTTTGGCTGAATACTTTCTCGATAACTTCTCATTACCAAAAGCAAAGCTCAAATACCGAATAGGTTAATGAGCCCATATAATGGACCTGATAACTACAACAAAAGAAAACTAAAATGCAAGATAGATGGCCCACATGGCCCAAGCCCAAACAAAGGCTATCACATTACACTACACGACTAAACATCACCGAACACCCTAGAATTCTCGCATTCTCTTCACAACTAGACTTCTCCCTACGAATAGGCACATGACAAAGGGAGGAAGAGGAGAGAGAGAGAGAGAGAGAGAGAGAGAGAGAGAGAGAGAGGTGAGACCGTGAGAGTGAGATTGAGAGAGAGATGCGGGGGAGAGAGAGAAATATGAGGAGGAGGAGGAGGAGGAGGAGGAGAGAGAGAGAGAGAGAGAGAGAGAGAGAGAGAGAGAGAGATGTGAGGAGAACGAGTTACGTGAGGAGGAGAGAGTGAGGGAGAGAAAAATACCTAACCTAGTTTAAAAATTACCTAAATGGTTTAAAAATCTTCTACAAGATTAGTGCCTTAACTAATTCATATCTTTCTAAATCAATTACGAAATAAATGTCCAGATTTTCAAATTCATTATGATTTTTAGCCCTTAATGAGTTACCAAATATATTATGATCAATTAATAAATTAAAACCTTATTGAATTGGACGAAATAAAATTCTTATTAATGGGTTTCCAAATACATTAATTACAAATAAAAAGTCCATTAACAAATTTTTAAATACATTATGATCAATTGTAAAATAAAATATCTATTTATTAATGAGTTGACTATATATTGAAAGAAACAATCAATATTCATTAATAGACGTTTTAAAATTATTATTCCATATGAGAGAGAGATAGTTTTCAATCCAAAATTGATTTTGTTTTCATTTGAATTTGAATTTTTGCAACTTTCTCTATAAATGCAAATTAAGAATTGTTGGTGATAAAGAAATAATTTTTAAGTGAGATTTTGTTTCCAATTGAATTTGAATTTTCTCAACTCTCTCTTTAAATGCAAATTAAGAATTTAAATGTAAATTAAGGATTATTGAGTGATAGGAAGAGAACTTTTAGGTGAGATTTTGTTTACATTTAAATTTGAATTTGAATTTACCATCTCTCTCTTTAAATTAAAAAATTATTAATTTGTTAGGAATTTTAAATTAAGAAATTGTTAATTTGTTAGTAATTTTAAATTAAGAAATTATTAATTTGTTAGTAATTCACCAACTCTCTCTCCCTCTCTGTCCCACTACCCTTCTCTCTTGACTCTCCCTCTCCCTCTCATTCTCTTTCACCTCTCTCGCCCTCTCTCACCTCGGTCTCCCTCTCTTTCACCGTTTCACGTTTCACCTCTCTCTCTCTCTCTCTCTCTCTTCTCTCTCTCCCTCTCTTTCACCGTTTCACGTTTCACCTCTCTCTCTCTTCTCTCTCTCCCTCTCTCTTTTCTCTATCTCCCTCTCCCCCGCACCTCTCTCTCTTCTCCCTCTCTCTCCCCTGCACATCTCTCTCTCACCTTCCTTTTAAAAAAAAAAAAACGGTGGCGGCGGTTCACCGCCATCGCCATTTTCATCGCCACTTGGTGAAAAAGGCAACCGGTCCCGCCCCCTCTACTAAGCGGGGAATAGTGACCGGTGCCGGTATCGGTGAACAGCCCTAGACTGGCTCCCAAATCCCCCAAATTTCCTTTTCCACGTGAGAGACCCAAGTTCCCTTCTTTCTCTTCTTCCCCTTCTTTCTCACGACATCCTCTCTTCATTGCCGCTCTCTCTCTCCTCTATTCGCTGGAATCTCACCGGCGTCAAGAGAGAAGGTAAGTAACTTCTTCTTTGCAATCATCTTCTTCGTATAATAGGGGGTTGGTGTTTGGGTTGGGTCCCACAAACTCGTGGGACGGTGCAGAAATTGGATCACCCGTTGTTAAAAGATTCCTCAGCGATGAGGAAGAGAGGTGGTACATGTGGTATTATGGAAGGTCTAATGGAAATCCTAGTTTGGATTTGATAGGCTTAGTGTTTTCGAGAAATGGAATTCACTGGGAGAGAGGAGGAGGTCCTATAATATCGAGCGAGGAAGCCGGCTTGCTGATGAATTGTAGTTAGGATTGGTGGGCATTTGACACCGAGGGCATTCGGCCTTGTGAAGTGGTAGTGATGTCCAGTGCAAAGGTTAGAGCTTCCAGTGCTGTTTATTGGCTATGCTACACTGGATGCAGCTCTGAGGAGGCAGAGTTTTCTAATAATTCTTTGAAATTCAATTTGGAAAACCCGGAAAGGTTCTACATTGATAAGCCGAATGGTGAAAATGGTCGAGTAGAGAAGATTTCGAAGACTTTGCTAGGTTTGGCCATTAGTCAGGATGGGAGGCACTGGGCTAGAATTGAAGCTGAGCATCATAGTGGGGCATTGTTTGATGTGGGATCTGAGAGAGTGTGGGATTCGTCTTTCATTGCCTCCCGCAGGTTGTGTTTCATGGCAATGGTGATCTCAGAATGTATTACCATTCATTTGACGTCCAAAATGGGGAATTTGGTATTGGAATTGTGAGGTCAAGGGATGGGATTAAGTGAGTGAAGTTGGGAAAAACAATGGGAGGAGGAGGAAATGGTTCCTTTGATGAGCTTGGGGCGATGAATGCGCGCGTAGTGAGAAACCGGAAAGACGGGAAGTATGTGATGGCATATGAAGGTATTGCTGCTGATAGGGGTAGGAGTATTGGGTTGGCAGTCTCTTCAAATGGTTTGAAGGATTGGAGGAGGTTCAATGATGAATTGAATTTATAATTTAATGAACCAAACTATGATCTCCTTTCAGGCCAAACAGCAATTGGGAAAAACAAAACAAAAGCGAGCCCTGTTTCTACTGCCTAATTGCAATATGGATACTAATGTCTGATGGAAGAAAAACTCTTGAAAGTGTTAGTTTTGGTAAACTTTAGATCTGAAATTCGATTCCAGAGAGTTTGTTAGTGTTGTTTTAGCATAGCATGATTCTCTACATCCATCTCTGCCCTTCCAAGAGCTATACAGAATTGCCTCGTCAGAATTGAGAGCATATGATAAAATTGTTGGCATTTATCTTTTGGTTTTCCTCCATTCTCCGCTATATAACTTCTTCAGTGGGATCTACACAAATTCTTCCCTGCTATGGCGAAGAAACTCTTTCTGGGTAGGTAGATGAATAACACGCGAATTAAGGCATTGAGAAATTGCAAGGGCTAATAAATCCAGGACAAACAGACTGCAGGCTTGCAGCGGTCCTGAAGTTGGGACTGGGAATAAATAATCATGTCTGTTCAACTGGGCATATGCGCACCAAGTGATGCCAAAGCAGAGGCAGCAGCAGCTAAGGAGGCCTGCAAATGATCTCCCTAACGGTACCGCTGTATGATGGGCCTATAGAGCGAAGTTTTATAGGCAGAAGACGAGTGGGTATGATGGTCTCCTGTGTGTGGAATCACTTCGGACACCAACCCCTTATTATACGAAGAAGATGATTGCCAAGAAGAAGAAGTTACTTACCTTCTCTCTTGACTCCGGCGAACAGAGGAGAGAGAGAGCGGCAATGAAGAGAGGATGTCGTGAGAAAGAAGAGAAAGAAGGGAACTTGGCTCTCTCGCGTGGAAAAGAAAATTTGGGGAATTTGGGAGCCACCAAGCCGAGCCACTAAGCCATTTACTCTTTCTATTCATTAAATAAAATGGCCTTATAATAGCTGTTGATTTGCTTTCTTTTAATCTTCACCATGTAGCCTTCGAAGGGAATCTGCTCCCACTGTGAGGCCGGCCACTTTGGGCTTCCTTGGAAGAAAGAATAGTGCAAGACAGTGTGAAATAAGCCATGGCGGTAGTCGTGTTTCTTCTTACCATAAAGCATCCAGTTTGTACCACTGACGATATCAATCATGCCACAATGAGGCATCATTATCTTTGATACGTTTGGTCATCTAAAGTCCCGGTGATGTTAATATGGTAATTGCGCTGGTATGTTTTGACGGCAAAGAGTTCGTCAAAATCATCATCATTGGTATGAGTGTTGGAGCGACCATTGCTCAAATAACCAAAATGTTCAAGGTACTTTTTGAGGTCATGATGCCTTTGACCTTGTCACCATGGTGACATCCTTGGAGATGCTTGAGAAACTCAAAGGCTGATTTCTTTTGGTCATTCGACTCGGGTGAAGTCGCACAAGAAAGGAGCGGAACGAGAACAAGGAGGAGGAGACTAGTACGGAGCAGAGGGAAATGGCTTTTGAATTCATCACCACCATTTGTTAGGAATTAATCAAGTTGTTTTGAATGTTGCAAAAGGCTCATAGTTTGGGTTCTTTTTATAGACTTTTGAATGACGATATGTTACGGGATGTGACCATGCCAAACAAGACGGGATGTGACCATATGGATATTCTTTTTCTAAGTGAGTTGTTGGCACTACCATGATCTGTATTCTACTTTAGATTTTCTATATGTACCAGTACTCACGCTTAATATACCTCGATCGCATTTATTATAGCTAGGTTTATTAATTCATTCACGTGTGACAAAATAACATTCATGATTCTTATAACTTTATCAAATAACACCAAGTTCAAACTTGGGTTCTAAAACACAAACTAATTGCAGTAAATTAATTGAGAGGATTCCTCTTTCTACCCCAGGGGCATCGTTGTAGTTTATTTTGTAAGTTAGAAAACACTTTATTCTATGACAACGAATTCCCATAAGTAATTGAGAGAATTCCTAATCCGCGATCCTTCAAAAATCCTCAAGTGTTATACAAGGCTTTAATTCCCTGTATATCATCTGCATGCAAACCTTTCGTCACTCCTTGAGAGATGCTAGAGAACATGATTGCTCCCTCAACTGAGCTATGCCCGAGTCCAAGAAGGTGCCCAATCTCGTGCAAGGCAACCGTCTCCAAGTCGAATGCACCAGGCCTTGCACCTACACTCCATTGTTCATCTGCATCGTAATGGAATCGACCATCAGTTGGCGCAAAAGCATGAGCGAGGGTTCCACCAGCTCCGTCGAAAGGGCTCCTGTCTCCATGATCCCGTCTATAAAAACCAATTTTTATATTTGCATTCGCGAGTGTCTGAGCCTTGTGAGAACGTGAAGTGTGTCTTAGCTGCCCATGTTCTGAAAGCTCGTGCAACAGGACCTATGGCTTCAGTTGGGGTGCCTTGCAGAAATCCATAGGTGAGGTGGTATTGTGAAGCCGACCACTTTGGCATTCCTTGGAAAAAAAGTATAGTGTGAGACAGGTGTGAAATAAGCCACGGCGGTGGTCATGTCTCTTTTTGCCCAATGCATCCAGTTTGTACCGTTGATGATATCAGCCACGCCACAACGAGGCATCATCATCTTTGATACTGTTTGGGCATCTAAAGTCCCAGTGGCGTTAAGATGGTAATTGCGCTGGTATGTTTTGACGGCAGATTCCAAGAGTTCATCAAAATCATCATCATTGGCATGAGTGTGGTTTTTGGAATGACTATAGCTTAGATAACCAAAATGTTCAAGGTATTTTTTGAGGTCATGGATGCCTTTGACCTTCTCACCATGGTGACATCCTTGGAGATGCTTGAGAAACTCAAAGGCTGATTTCTTTTGGTCATGCGACTCTGGTGAAGTTGCACAAGAAAGGAGAGGAAGGAGAACGAGGGAGGAGGAGTGGGAAAAGAGGGAAATGGCTTTTGAATTCATCGTCACCATGTATTGGGAACTAATCAAGCTGTTTTGAATGTTGCAAAAGGCTCATAGTTTGGGTGCTTTTTATAGACTTTTCAATTAGGATATGTTACGGTATGTGATCGTGTGAAACAAGACTGGTACTGCTTCTTTTGCTAAGTCAGTCGCTGCCACCACCCGTAGCCTTGAGGACCGGCAACTTAACATAAAGTAGTATTACGGAATTGTGAACTCAATTTTCCACACAATTAGAACGAGTTGCCGCCCATTGAAAAAAGAAAATTGAAGCTTGTTTGCTGTCCGTTAGTACGAGTTACACATTCTTCGAATGTGTTGGGTGTGGAAAATGCTTGTTATAGTCGTTTTGGCATATACCCGCAAGACCTAGTTAGGCGCAGGCTCTTCCTATGTGGAATCTCCTTTAATAAGTCTACACGTTAATCGGTTTGAACAAGCCGTTATGGAAGCCTCTTCGGGTCTGTTCTTTGTCAATTTGAACTTGACAAAAGCAGCCTCTTTGGACCAGCTTTACGCTTCGTAATATTTAACGTAAAAGAGCATAATTTTCTCTTTTGTCGAATATTAATGTGGCAACTGGGATATGTTTCGTATTACTTAGTGGACTTGGGCTGTTAAGACATTTGATGTTAAATGATGTGCAAAATTAAAATAATTGTCGAATATAATATTTACCATAAAGAGTATGTTGATGTCCTGGCGGTATATATTCAGCCTCACTTGAATCCAAACAAGTTGTCCACAATCAGCTTTTAAGTTGCCATTTGGCAAAGAATGAGCTCAGACTATACCCCGTAGTTGCACTATCGGTAAAAGCACGTAACAGCAGCAGTTGTTACAAGATTAGGGTTTCTATCAAATTGGTACAGTTAATTTCTAGTTCAAAGACGACAGGCAATTTCTTCTCTAATACTCACAACATCTAGCACGACATAAAAATATGCACATACTTTACGAGGTGCACATGCTAAAAATATGCAAGTGCATACGATTTCCAAGACCTAGGAGAAGGAAGGCAGCAGCGAAGACAAGGAGAAGAACATTTGACAAATGAATATGCTACACCATATAAGCACAGTGAACAAAAGCAAGAAGAAACATATTAATATGCTACACCATATTTTCTCGATACAAAAGTATGCAACACTTCATACACGTCTAAAGTTGATCTAATTGATGCCTTCGAACAGTAATAAAGGGGGTAGAACTGAAGTTTGGTGATAAACCATCACCTGGCTTCGAGAAGCAGGAATTTGGGGTGAGTGGCAGTTTGTTTTCTAGGGGCCTCAATGGGAGTGGACTTGGCGGGAGATGACTAGGGCATTGAATTCCTTTTGCTGGTCTCAAGCAAGCTAAATGGCCGTTAGTGTTGTTGTTGCAAAGAGGAAGTTTAGTGGCCAGTGTCATTCCTTCCTTTTCCCTTGGTACGGGAGCCCCAGTGGGGTCCTGTATACAAAAAAATACACGATAATAATGACTTGAGAACTTGTGTAAGAAAAAAACCCATAGAGAGTAATGTTAAACAATATTGGTGGCCAGTTCTTGCTACGTTTGTTACTCTGTAGCGATCATAAAGTAAGAGAATTCTAGAAATGCTTATGCAGTGATTGATTTCTGGGATATCGTAGAGAAAGAAAAACGCAGATCAACTACAAGCCTAAAACTACAGTGTTTGTTTTGAGCAATCAAATGTTAAAGACTTGAAGAGGAATTGTTATAAAAGGCACTAGCATGCTAAAGAACAACCTAAGCAAAGTTTAACATAAATGTTAAAGATTTGACGAGGAATTGTTATAAAAGGACATTAGCATGCTAAAGAATAAGCTAAGCAAAGTTTAACGTACCGCAAGCACAAGAAAAGTGAATGCTTGATGATGGTCTAAACCAAGGTAGATTTCAATCAATTTCCTCAAGTCAGCAAGGCTTGCATCCATTCCCACCTTGAGTGTCGTAATGAACTTCCCAGGATTTTCCTTGGAAGCCTCCCATTTCACATATACATCAATTTGTGCATCAATGCAATCATTTGAAGGGTTGTAGTTCTCCTTTGAAGGAAAAGCCAACTCCCTGTGTACTAGCTTCATGTTCAATTGTGATTCAGTCAGTTTCTGCTCATTCACTTGTTTAACTGATGCAAGTGGCTTCACAGTCAGTGCTGGTGATGGACTTGTTGCTCCAAACTGTGGAATGGGCATGCTTTTCTGAACCTCGGAATTTTCTTCAGTGAAATTTTTCACCAGAGAATCCTCCCCCACTTTCACTTGTGGAGATATTTGAGGATCAATGGTTCCAGACCCTTTTTTGGCAAGTATAGGGATGTGTTGGGACAGCTCTCTGTGATTCCCACAAAGCGTGAATATATTTTGTAGTCTCAATCTTCTAGAAGAGACAGCATCCTTAGAATTATCGTCACTTGTGAATTCTGAGCCCACAAGCCTATCCTCTAAACTTTCATCCAGATAGTCTTTTATCCTTGGACTTCTGTTAGGAAGATTTGGTGTCTGCTCAACTCCAATTGCAGTGCCACATTGATCAACCATACAGACCCTCTTCTCCTCTATGATTTCTTTCTCTACTTCTTCATCTAAGACTGCCTCTCCCTGTTCTTCCTCCTCTTCTTCTACTTCTTCTTCCTCATATACAGTGCTCAGACCTACCTTGTCACCAAAGGTTGGTGTGAAAATATTATCATCCAAAATGCCTTGAATTCCTGCTGGTTTCCTATCAATCCCACCGGAATGTTTCACCTCACGAACAACTGGTTCTTGGTCATCCAAGTCCAAGTCCATTGATTTTACCATTCCTGGGTCCTCATTGCTATATATCTCCAATAGCCTTTTGGCAAATCCACTTCCAGCCATGTCCTTTGATGCACTTACATCACCATTTGCATCCCTTGAACGGCACAGCTGAGATTCAATCTCCTCCAACCGTTGTCTCAGCATTTCAACTTCCTGTTGTTGCTGCAATATCCGTTCTTCCATTCTTCTCCTCTCTAATTCAACAAATTCGTTCGTCATTCTCTGGCACTCCTTCAATTTCTTTTCTAGCTCACTTCTGAGAATCTGAGTTCGCTCATTCACCTTCAAGTTGATTTCCTCCTCACTTGCCCCAGATCCCTTCCCTTCCATGAGCTCAAGTCTAGCTCTCAGCGCAGCAACTTCTTCTTCCTTCTTCAAGAGCTCTTTGTGTGCTTCATTTCGTTCTTTCTCTTTGAGTTTGTTCTCCCTTTGTAGCTTATAAATAAATTCATCCATGGCAGCAATCCTTGATCCTAAAATGACAGCAGAAGAAGAATCTTCGATGCCAATTTTATCCTTAATTGGCGTAAGAGGGCCACGAACAATACATTTTGCTTTCGCTCCATATTCAAGCGTGGAGATTGTCTTGTGTATCTCTTTTGGATCCGGGCTTGCACATAGTATCATTAAAATTTTTGACTTGTCATCCTCGAAAGAATCCTAAACAGATAGAATTCAGTACCTCATTAGTTGACCTCATATATGCCATCTAGTCAACCATTACTGACACATATGAAGAGTAGTTACCTGCAGAAGCATGGTCAATTTGCTATCTCTAAATGGCACATGAGAATCACCATTTGCAATGGATTCAACCACTCTTTTCAACGCTGTGTTTCCTTGGTTGATCTTTGCTGTCTGAGATTTTCAATTGAAGGACAGAATTAGGAGGGCCAAAGTAATAATGAAATTAGGAGGACCAAAGTAGTCTTCATGAATGTCACCTGCATTTTGGCCTCAAATCCAATTTGACCAGCTTGCTCGATATTTTCAGATCCCGCCATGTCCACAAGCATCAGGCGTCCTCCCACTGTTGGGACGTCAAGGATTATCTGTACCAATTTGCAAAGCATGTGAATTCCTAGCACCAACGAGATTCCAGCAGAAATATGAGTAAAATCCAAATGTAATATACCATGCAGTGGCTTCGAGAACTTCTGTCATTACAAAGAGTGCTTTTCACTATCCTTCGCTTCTCCACTTTTTGTATCTCTTTCGAAATCTTTCCAGCTTCGTTTCCAGAAATATATGTTGCATTCTTTGCCTTCTTTCCCATTACTTCAAGTTTCACCTATAAAATAAAGAACATATTACTCCACAAGAATCCACATCGCTCAACATATTTTGCCTCTTAGTACGACATAAACATCAATGAAGATTACAGAACAATTGGAATATGCAGGTTGGGTTGATCAAATTACAAAAGTTATCAACAAAGCCTCGAACAATGGTAGTCGATTAGCTATTTACATATATTTCTTTTTCTTTGAGAAGATAAACCATAACGCCATCATTTTTCGTTGAAAGAAGTGACACATTCACTCTATTTGAATATCTACCTAAAGTGAACCCAACAAAACAAATCCAAGAGCAAAATGCAGGAACTGATGATATCAAGAATTAGGAAGCAACTACAGCTATAAACTTTAGAAAGTCTTACTTCCGAATAAGCAATAATCAAATTATCTAAAGAAATTAGATATTTAGGAAGCCAAGAGAAAATAGTGACCAGAATATTATTACCTTGGATGCGCTGCCCTTAGGCCATCCAAGGCTTAATCCTCCCCCACCATTGCTCGACAAAAGGTCATAGATCTCTTCGTTATAAATCTCCAAGACCGTAACCTGCACAAACGTTCCAGGTGCGCCATTGGAATCACTTTCTTCCTCACCGTCCCCAAGAATATCCCTTAAAGACCGATACACAATACCCGGCTGCTTCAAGCACCCGAACATCGTGTGACTCTTTCCCGAACCGGTCGGCCCGTACATCATTATCGTACACTTGTTTCCTAACTTTACACTTCGAATCCTGGACTCCACGAACGTTTTGTAAAAGACATCTACGTCCTCTTCTTCTGACAACGAAACCCCATCGAGGCTGAAGTCCCGATAGCCAAAATCGGCTCGAACCCGGATAGAGTGGCTGCTGGAATTGATTTGCAAAACCGATACAGGTTTTTCTTTTCGTTCGGGGTAATCTCGAATCCGGGCGATTACTTCGACGGGGTGGTCTTGTGGGGTTTCTTTCGGCACCGTGTTCGGGTTCGGAGATGGATTTGTTTTGGTGGCATTAAAATGAATTCGGAGCTTCGATTGCGGAGTCTTCATCTGGGTCGGGTGGGTTTGGTTTGCCTTAGAAGATGGCGTGGGAGCCATAAGAAAGATTAACCCTGAAAGTTCAAGATCGAGTTTCACTGTTTCAGACTCAAGGGGCAGAGAGAGAGAGAGAGAGAGAGAGAGAGATTTCCAAAGAGCTGATTTGGGAATTCTTGGAGAGGAAAGAGAAAGAGAGAAGGTGGGAATTTGAAACGAGGTTTTTGAAGTTTAAACAAAAATGTAGCCGTTACGTTTCTAACGTCTAGATTTTTTCGTATCAGAGGGTCCTGGGATGATCACGATTGCAATTTGCCGGGACCCCTCTGATATCAGACTTCAGAGGGTCTAGTCTTTTTTTGGAGGGGCACTTTGACCCAACTATTTTAACTTTACAAATTGATCCAGTCCTCGAAAAGACGAACAAAAAAAAAAAAAACACAAACTCCTCGTGTGTGCTTTGGAATTTGGATCATTCTATCTGAGCTGTTTGTACTTTCTAAATTTATAATGCTTCCATTCACATCTTTACGGTATTTCTTTGTTCTTAATTAACCAAATCCATATCCCCCTCTCTGCCAGTAGTGATCAACGTCTTCACTTTGAGCTATGCAAACCCAGGTTTCATCTCTGGTATTAAGCCCTCTGCCTCATCTTGTCCTGAGTTTTTCTGGTTTCAGGTGTTACTGGGTGCAACCACATGAGGCGCCTAATGGATGGTTTTACTGAATTTAAAGAAATGGCAAGAGGTTGGGTGGGGATTCCTCCCAAGAGGCAGAGGACCGGGCATTCAAAGGGGTGAAAATGTTGGAACTGAGTGCGAGCATAATTGAAATAAGTAGGAATTTACTATAAGAGATGGATAGAAGTGACTGATTAAAACACATTTACACTATATGGATGTCATTTGAAGAAACATTGAAAACCCAAACAATCAATGTGATCTACCCAGATATTTAGAAGAAGAAAAATTGCGATCTACCCAGCTATTAGGGAGCCTATATGCGTTTTACTCGAAAATGGGGAGGAAAAGATATTCCTGCTTTCGTAGTTATGCAAACAGACCAAAAAAAAAAACCCTTCTCGGCCATTGTGTTGATATCGAACTATTTGATGTGAAATTAAAGACATTCCGGAGTTGTACCTTGTTAAAAAGCAAAAAGGAATTATAGAACAACAACAGTTGCAGCAAAATTAATTGCCATTGTGTGTTTGAGCGGAGTAAACGTTAGTATGATCACTCTGCACCTTTTCTTTTTAATTCTTTTCTCTAAGCCACATTACATCCGTTTGAAAAAAGCTAGCTTTTGGATGGGAACTGATTCTTGCAAAATAACTTGGATTGACCAAATCAAAGCAGCAGAAAGACTAAAGCTTAAATACCAGAACACCAAATTAAAACATGCATCTTGCAATTCCTCAAACTTGCAGTTATGTACCAAATTAATATGCATTAGAACTGCATATTAATATAAGGTACAGTTTCAATTTATATATGACAGATTTACAATAGTACTATGGTTAAATTCTTCTTAATTGTACATCACCTCCCTTCCCTCCCCACCCCCCGCGAAAAAAAAAAAAAGACAGAGACTGCTCCTGTAAAATGGAAGGGAAAAAACTAAAGTACCAGTAGAAGCAGGAGCAGGAACTGAGAATGGAGAAAGTGCGCATGCAAAGGTATTACGCAATAACAAAAACCCTAAGCTCGTCTCTGTCTCCTCTGGTAATGCGGGTATCTGCATCGAGATACGTGACTTCAAATTCACCACTTCCAGTATTTGATGGAGGCCTTAACGCATCTGGAATCCGCGGTATCTCGAATGGTGGCAGTTGTGACAAGTTTCCACTCGCCTTTACAGTTGTTTTCTCAAATGCGATTTTTATCTTTGCAGATCCTATTCCCATTAAAAGTGAAAGCTCAATAACGATGTTCGTTTTCTCATTTACTACTCAGATAGTCATCCAGAAGTTGCAATGAATAAAATAGCAAGATATGTTTGGAAGGGACAAACCTATGAGTTCAAATTTATGGGCTAATGTGGCAGTTAATTCAGCAGGTGGCAGGGGCCATGGAACGCCTAATTCAAGCTCCACTATATTATCAAAATCTTTACTGACGACGTCAATCCGCTGAAAAACCTAATAACAACAGAAAAAGATACCTTTAGACAGGAGGTTGAAAAGATTAGAAATTCATAAAACGCTAGTCTTATGCATGATGCCTACATATAGAAGATATGGACTCACTTACCCAAAAAATAAAAAAGATACGGAGTCTTCAACAAAAAAAGTCAGATTTACATGGTGAAATTTTGACAAGGTAATATGCTTTTGGGGCATCCAAGTTGACTTTTCATCATCACCTGATTGAGTACTTTGCTTTCAGAACGCATTATAAATCTTTTGCATAGATCATCTAAACAAATGAAGATTACATGCAATTGAGGGAATAAATATTTTATAAGTACTACTATGAAAGTAAAGGATAATACAATAGAGCAGTTTTGGTAGCACACCTGACCAAGAGTTAAAGGGAGTAGCCTTCTTGTGGGGGGTCCAGGACGGCTCCCACCAAGAGTACGAGATGAGAATGCACTGCTATATATTAACTTCCATTTCCCTTGTAACTTGTCAAGATCAACTGAGAGGTCCACCAGTCCTCCGATGTCTTCAATCTCCTTGGCAGCAGCATCTGCCTTTTGCAGGTCACCTTCATTTGCAGCAAGACCTCTATTTAGCCCCGAAACAGCACTCTGCATTATAGTAACATGTATGTTTAGGGATGCATCTTTCCAGTATAGAATACATGAGTCTTTCTAAAACGTATCTATTTAGCATGGTCATTGCATCTATCCATGTGCAGTTTCATGTCTCTCCAAATTAAGAACAGATTTTATGGACCCAGAATTTACGCTGCACGAATTTAAGGAACTCCAGAAAGATGAAAGTTTCAAATGCATCTTCTATCTCCATCGGACCATCACCACCAACTCCTTTGAAGAGTCTTAAGAAATTATACTAGCACAGCACAAGAAGATGATAACAAATATAATCCACAAGGCAATAACCAGTTAGTATCTATAAAATCGATCCCATCTCAGTATTTTAACTGAGGTCCTTTTGTTGTTTTACATCTCTCTGTCCTCAGAACATGTGACCAGCTAAAGCAGGATATACAATTGAAAGTCAACCCTCAGCCAAACACAAAATTAAACCAGATTAAGCATTATCCAGTATTCGTTTAATTAGAATGGTAAACGTTCAATAGCAATGATATGCTGATAAAAATTATAAAGATAATATTCATGGAAGAATATAAGGTTGCACAATCCCACTTCTTGGTTTAACCATATGCGAGGAACAATAAACAATTCAACTCCATTACACAGTACACCATCTTCTCTTGATATCTCAACAGCAGAAGACTTAGGACGATACAAAATCACTCTTAATTGGAAATTAAAGAATCCACTTCATTATATAGACACCATCTTCTCTTGATTTCCCAACACTAGAAGACTTAGGACGACACAAAATCACTCTTAATTGGAAATTAAAGAACCCAGATAGCCAAAAAGTGATTATTTGACCTAGTAGTAACTCCCATTTGAATTCTGCATATTGGATCAAATATGTTAGAGAGTTCAAAATCATGGATTGACATCAATGAATTGTGGAAAATAAGAAGCAAGAAGACCAGTGATACCCTACTACCAGTTAATCAGTTCGAAACCATAACTGAGCGCGTAACATAAAAAGCAACGAGAGCTTAAGTGAGCATAAGTAATATGACAAGTTAAACAATAAAGCCCTCATAACCAACCCGGAATAAGACATTTCAACCAAATAAAACAAAACGCAAGGATAACAAGAAGTAACAACTATCTGTTCATCGGTGTAAACGCAAAAAAAGAAGAAAACAACAATAAAGGAACGAAATGAACGAAACCCATCAACAGTTAGTCTGCGGTTGAACTAATTACCAGTAATTTGAGCTTCAAGGATGCAATCAGCTCAGGCTTGGGTTCCGAAGACGATGGTGGAGGTGGGGGTGGAGGGTTAGCTACGGAAACCTCGTCCAGAGCTGATCTAGTGACGAGGCTTAGCTTTCCCGAACGAAACCGCTCAGGAGACTTGGTTGTGACCGTGTGAATTTTGCTTGGACGAAGACACATGATAGCACAAGTCGTGCGTGATGAGCGAGAGACAGACGGGGGCGAATGAGGAAGTGAGGTCAGAGAGGCCATGGGTGTGTTGGTTTTGCACAGTGCTAGTGAGTCGGTGCTTGTGGCTCGAGAGTTGGGAAGAGGAAGAAGACGAGTAAGAACCAACCAATGATGTGAGAAGAAGTGATTTTATCTGCCATCGCTCCGGATGGTTCCGTGGACCTTGAAGTGTGCCTGTTGTAGAATCTTCCTCTTAGATCCTTCCGTCCACTGTTTTTATCTACACTTTGCACCGTTGTGTTCAGTGACGTTTACACGTTGTAATTCAATATTTTATTTTTAAGATATCGAGCATCTCAGTCAGGGGTGAACAACTGTAAATCTAGTCCGGTTTTTGGATCGAATTTTTGGTTGTACCTAAAATTAAGGATCGGATCACGTTATTTATAAGCGGTTCGGTCCGGTTTGATTGGATCACTTAGGGCTTGTTTGGAAATGGGTCTAGGTTACTGGTTTTGATTTTAAAGTTGAACCCGCTGAACCCTTGTCCACGAAAAGTAGAACCCTCTCCCCCATAGCCTGTCAGCACATTCACCTACCTACTGCACGTTAACACAAACTTTTACACTCTCTCTCTCCCTGTCTCTTTTTTTTTTTCCCTTTGCCTCATGGAGTACCTCCGCAAGTTCATCGTTCGTCGGTGTTCCTTCGAAATCTGTAATCTGCAATCTGCCTTGCCTCATTTTGGATCAATCTTAATCTGTGCACCTATGTTTGATATGTTTCCACAACCTGTTTGATATCTTATGCTCTCTCTCTCCTTCTGGCTTTGCTTGTTTTGTTGGTTCTAGGCAAAAGTGCAATATGGCTGGCAGAAGGTAACGTACGAGAAACACCAGAGGAAGCCCAAGTCCTCCGATGTTGTCACTAATGCAAGCAAACTCATCCCCAACGGAACTATGAACAGCGCCGTTTACGGAATTGTGAACGATTGCTGATTATTCTTCATCTTAAACTTAAATTATCCTCAAATCTCTTCGAAAAACCTAGAACACTACCCTGGGTTTCGCAAAAATAGTATGCGACAAACAAAAGTTGTGAACAGGTAAAGCAAAGCAGAGTAACAAAAACAGAGAGAGAGAGAGAAGAGAGAGAGAGAGAGTTCTTTTGTGTGAGAGATGAAACAGGTGGGCGTGGAAGAGTTAAATAAAGCGAGCAATTGGACTAAGGAAATGGGAAATTTGGAGGAAAGAGGGAGTAGTGAGGATAGCGTGTGAATTTGTTAAAGGAGAAAGGTTCAAAAAATGGCGGAATTAATAATAAATTCAGTAGCTTCAGATTTGGGGGAAAAAAAAAAGATTTTGATTTTTAGTTGAGCGAATACGAGAGTAATGACAGCAGAGGACAAAGATGCAGATGGCGTGATGGAGAATGGGAAGGCTGATGATGCCAAGAAAGCCAAGAAGCCAAAGGTCACAATCTTTGAAGCCGCCTTTAAGATCGACGCAGACTATCTCTCAACTTTTCTCACAGATATATCGGTGGGTTCTTCATAATTGATCTTTTCCACGATTAGTTTTAGTATTTTTCTGTTTGTTCATGATTTGGGGTTTCAGGCGTCAGCCATAAATTTGTTCCGAACTTGCAGTGAGAATGAAAGAGGGAGAGGAAGGGAAAGCAGAAGAGAAGCTGGAATCTTCTACCCGACGAGTAGCTGCTACAATGAAGCAAACAAAACATTTTTCGTTTGCAGTTCTGTGCTGTTGTTTGACAAAGTCAAGACAAGTCGTTCACAAGATTGTGCCAACCCTCCATTATACATTACATATCTTGTCGGAACTATTGACCAATCAGTACGTCACACGTAGCAGATAGTAAGACCCGTGAACAAAGCCAAACGCACAAACAAAAATCTGGGTTTAAACCGTGATTTGAACCCCATAACCAAAACCTGGCCCCGAATCCAAACAAGCCCTTAAGTGGTCCGGATCCTTTTTTTTTTTTTTAAGCTTTTATTTTTTTTTTTTCATTTTTAGCTCACATCTTAAGATAAAAAAATTAATTGCAAATGTCTTAAAAAAATTTAAGTACCATAAGTCAAAATAAAAGAATTAAAAAAGTGTTATGTTTGTATTAAAAAAATTAAAAAATATATATTTATTAATTATATTAATAAATCCGGTCCGATTCGGTCCGGACCGAATCCCAAAAGGCATGGACTGGATCGATAACCGGTTTTACAAATCCAGTCTGGACCGAATCGGATTTAGACCACTAAAACCACAAATCCGGTCCAGTTTTGTGCAGCCCTAGTATCAGGATCCTCTGTAATTTAATGTGTTGTACAATTCGGATAAAAATAGACACAATATATGAATCCTACATCATTTAATGATGCCCTGTAAATTTTCAAGCAACATGGACCCTACTATGAGGTCCACATGTTGTGTCTATCTCTCTCTGAATTGCACCGTGTAATTTGAGTAGTAAATTACAGGAAATCCTCCTCCACATTGGGTCTATTATGTTATCTCTCCAAACTATTTGCACCCAAAGTGAATTTAGCTTAAAATTAGACAGTAATCGTTTATGCGCGCCTTTCAGGTGACTTCAGTTTCTATCATATTACCATATTTTCCTTAAATCTCAAAAAAGTTACAATTAAATGAGCTTCAAACAAGTTATGATTTTTGTCTATTAGGTTTTGTAGCCCATTTAGTTGTGAATTATTTGAGATTTAAGAGCAATATGGTAATTTGATAGGAACTGGGGTTACATGAGAAGCACGTGTAAATGATTACCGTCTAATTTAACGTCAAATTTCACTCCGGGATTTAAATCGTTAGAAGAGATAATATAATAAGCTCAATGTTTAAAAATAAAATATTAGTGTGTGCAATATGTCAGCACCCCAAATATAAGGAGTGAAAGCATATTTAACCCTTATTTTGTAACGAATCACCTTTTGTGATTTCTTTTATATATATATATATATTTCACGACTCTCTTTAATTGTCTAAAATGAAATGGTCTTCAATGATGTGTCCCTTCATGTGGCGCTAGAGTCAAGTTTAGCGAAGAGATAATTTAAACACGCGTGAAATCTTCTTCTCAATATTCATATAATAAGAAATAGAGATAAAAGAAAATAATTGTCCCATAAGAAGAGAGAAACTGAAGTTGACGGCACCAAAAAAAGCTTTTTGTACTTGATAAAACATTATTTTAAAAAAACAAAGCATAAACATCAGCGTATCCTTTCCACCAATTGAAGGTAAGATTATCTGATCACCATGGCACAACAAAGAAGGGATTGTATGCCACGGGCTCCGGGAACCGTGACAAAGGGAGGAGGGCATTTTGGCGCAGAGATGACAAACGAAAGAGTCTTTTTCTGAGCAAAAAATGGAAGGTAGCAATCAACATAGTAAACTTTTCTTAGGGGTTAGTTTGGTTTGGAAATTATTTGAGGATATACATAAATTTTAAAATTTACAAATCGAACATATTTAAATACCAATACATCAAAATAATTTCTGCTTGCATACTAATCAATCTTAATATCACCTAAAAATTCTCAAAATACTTCAAATTCTAAAAATCTTACCAAAACGAATATCATCTTACAAAATTTTTAGATTGACTCATATCTCTCACTCATAAACAATTGAGTCTTGTTACAGTTCCACAAGAATACTATTGATTTTGGAAATGGGAAGCTTCGATAACATATCTTCAACCCTCACACCTGCTATCATGCAACCCTTTTTCAGACATAAAAACTAACTGGAATACCACTCTTGTGGTCAACAAAAGGAAGAGTCATTGTCACCAACGAGCAAATTGATTTTGAAGATGGGAAGCTTTGATCACATATCTTCAACCTCCACATACGCTCTTGTGTAACCCATTTTTAGACATCAAAACTAATCAGACTAGACATCAAAACTAATCAGACTACCACACTTGTGGTAAAGTGTGGTAAACCAAAGGAAGAGTCATAGTCAACAATGAGCAAAAGAAATAAAACTCTTGCAGAATACCAATAAGATTGAGGAAGAAAATTTGAATGATAGAAACTGTTAAAAGGGAATCTGGAAATTTAATATTAGAGTCACAAAAAATTGCGTATGTATGGAGAGGAAGAGTTATGTGTATGAAAACACCCAACGAGAACAATTAATCCTTCCTATCTCGAGTTTCCTCACCAAGTTGAAACTTCAACAAGAAGCGTTGGTAAAAATCAAAGGGCTTTTAGGCATTTTCAAATAAAGTGTTCCGATAAAAATGCTGGAAGGGCATTTGGCATTCCCAAAAAAAAAAAAAAATTGTTCAGATAACAATAATCCACGGGATAGCTTGTGGCGTTCTCAAATTAAATTCTAGGTAACCAACATTTAGATATCTCTATGGTCTGCACTGAGCTACAAAAGACATATTTGGAACATTGCTCTTGTAGAAAATCGTATGACATCATCCACCACCGCAAAATTGACAGATGGATCTTTGCTTTTACTTACAACAATTTAGATGAGTCTTGAAGCTCTGTATCCAATCCATGTAAATGTAGTAAAATTCACAATAATTTTGAGGTAGAGTTCCGGTTAATTTTCTATATAAGTACATTAAAGTAAGAAGACAACACAAATTCGATAGCAAAATTGGGCATGTTTGCTATATAGAAATTTTTTAAAATTTTGTTCATTTCAAAAATTCTCACTACCAAACATAAATTTTGAGAATTTTCTGACGGTGAGTTTCTTTTTAATAGAGACTTGAACCATGACCTTCTATCCCCTAAACTATTTGTCAATGACTTTCTTTTTACCAAGCCGACTGCTTGTACATGGGTTACTTATACCAAGTATATAAAGTTAATATACATTTTAGAACTTAGATTTCTCCTCGATTTGATCATTAAATTTTTATTTTGATTACAAGCAATCTTGGGGATGTTCTTGATAAAAAAAAAAAAAAATATATATATATATATATAAGATTTTTAGGATTTTTTTATAGAATTATGAATATTTATGTAGATTGGAGTTTCATAGATTTTTGTGTAAAGATTGTGGAAAATTTTTAATTTTTATTGGAGTTTGTAAAAAAGTGTAGAGTAAGATGATTTGATGTAATTGTTTAATAAAAAAGTATTGGAATTAGGTGAAAAAGCATAGAAAGAGAAGATTTGTTAGAATTTTCTTAAAAAATGATATTGGAATTTGTGTGGAAAGTGTTGAAGTTTGTATAAAATGTATTAGTGTTTGTATAAAATTTTTTGAAATTTTAGATGTTCTTTTTACAAATTTTGTTGAATACATTATTATATTTTATAATACTTTTACAAACGACCTTAGTTTTATCTTAAACATCAAAATAGTGTTGATCCTAAAAAAAATAAAGAAATGACAAGTCACCCCAATAGAAAGAGTACATGTGTCCATTTAAAGCTATGTCATACTCAAATATTTAAAAAAAACCGTGTCATTTAAATAAATATTTAAAAAACATCAATAACTTAAAAAATAATACGAAATTAACAAAAAATACTTGAAAAAAAAAACTCAGAAAAGAAAACACTTATTAGTTAAAAATAAATAAATGAATAAATTCGATTGAATAGTTAAAACAGGAAGGCTCCTAGATTTGGGCAATCCGCTCCTCGTGAGTCCCCGAGCATCATGCTCTTCTCCCCCCTTTCTCGTGTTTTCTGCCGGCGCAGGCTCTCTCTTGGCTCGTCACTTTCTCCTCTTTTTTCGGTTCTAATGTTTTCTTGTCTTATCCTCGTGCACCTCTTCCCTGGTGGGCGAATCCCATTTTTCTGATCCAATTGCGTATTATGGAAGAACTCATCGAAAAAACGAAGCAGTTGTCATGGCATGACATATCGGGTTTGTTGAAGCCTAATCGACATAGAGCAAATACTATCCACCAGGCGTCGTTGGTGGGTAGGCTAGTGTCGAAGAAGGTGTACTCTTCTCATATCATCCAGCCGCGTATTATGTCCGGTTGGAGGCTTGCTTCCGAACTCAAGATTGAGGATGCGGGACCTAACCGGTTAGTCTTTACGTTTGCGATGTCAGATGAGAAAGATCTAATCTTGTCGCAAGGTCCTTGGAATTTTAAAGGATCTTATATGGGGCTGAGGGAATCGAATCCGTCTCAAACTATTGATGAAATGTCTTTATTCGATGTGGAGTTTTGGGTTCAGATTCATAGTTTACCATTGGAGATTGTGGATGAAGCCAATGCTCGTTTGATTGGGAACATGTTAGGGACGATTTTGGAGCTAGATGATGTGGATGCTCTTCATTCTTTTATTCGTCTGAAGATTCGTTTTCCCAGTTCGAAATCCTTGGAGCTGAGGTTTTCGTACCACTGTGAGGATGGTGGATCGGTTTGGGTTGGATTTCAGTATGAGAGATTGTCTTCCTTTTGCTTTCATTGTGATGTGCTTGATCACACTATCGGCGCTTGTTATCAAAATCCTCCACACCCTCTCAATTATGCGTTAACAGATAAAATGAGGTGTTTTCCACCTCCGGTTCAATCAGTGGAGCACCGTCAGGGCACTGGGCAGGGGATTAGAAGCAAGGAAGGGAGTCAGCACCCTCTGCCCTCTACGGCCTCTTTGGGTTTTGATGGGGAACGTGAGGAGGCAGGCTTTCCACCATAATTTTCAGGCATATTCAATCTTCTATCCAGAGGGTTAAAGCTCAGCTTGCTTTATGTCAGATGGAGGTCCCCACTTCTACAAATTTGCAGATGGCACAACATTTGTCTTTGGAGTTAGATGAACAGCTTTGTCGTGAGGAACATTTGTGGCGTCAAAAGTCAAGAGACGTGGCTAGTCTCTAGTGACATAAACACAAAATTTTTTCATCCTTCAACGATTGTGCAGCGTTGCAGGAATCAATTATTGAACCTGAAAACTGACGCGTTAGGATGGGTCTCGGGTAGATCGGCAATTGGACAGGAATTGGTGGCTTTTTATCAGGATCTATTTACTACTGGCAATCCATGCATTCCCGAGGATCTTGAGGATTTGACTGAACCGTTGATCTCGGAGGAGGAGAATTTTCTTCTTATTAAAATTCCCGATGCGGAGGAAATTTTTATTACTCTTCGAAGGATGAACACGAATAAAGCTTTTGAACCGAATGGTACGACAGTTCTATTTTTTAAACATTTTTGAGATGTGATGGGTCCGGATGTTGATACGGCAGCGCAAGATTTTTTTTGAAAAGGGTCGGATGTTGTTAGATCTAAATGCTACCAATATTACCTTAATTCAAAAAAGTGGATAATCCCTCTAAAGTGTGCCAATTCAGACTTATTAGCTTGTGTAGTGTTGTCTATAAGCTTATTTTAAAAATTATGACGGAACATTTAAAATTGGTTCTTCTGAAGCTTATCTCTCCGTTTCAGCTTGTTTTTATACCAGGACGTGACATTCATGATAATTACATCGTGGCTGCGGAAATTTTTCATAATATGAATCAGAAAAAAGAGAGGGTTAGATAACAATAAAGGCGGATATGGAGAAGGCTTATGATCGGGTCGAATGGAATTTTGTGTTTAAAGTTATGGAGAGATTTGGATTTAGCTCAGTTTGGATAAATTGGGTGAAACAATGTATTTCTACTTCATTTTTCTCTATTATTATCAATGGCAGCCCGTATGGTCGTTTCTTTCCTTCTTGTGGTCTTCGCTAAGGTGATATTTTATCCCATATTTATTTATTTTGTGTTCTGAAATCTTGTCCCCTTTGTTATTGCGAGAAGAACAGAGGGGTTGTCTCAAAGGCATTCAAATGGGCCGTAATGCCCCCAATATTTTTCTCTTTTTGTTTGCTAAGGCTACTATTCGTGAAGCCACTACTCTAAATGAATGTCTAGATAAATACATGACTTGGTTTGGTCAGAAGGTAAATAAAGCTAAATCTTCTATTCATTTTAGCAAGAATTTTAGAGGGCAAGCAATATTGAGCATCTCCGATCATTTGAATTTGAAAAAATTGCCTCTAAAAGCCAAACATCTTGGTCTTCCTTTATCCCTCGGGCTAGAGTCCGAGTTGTTGAGGAGATCAAAGAAAAATTTATGCAAAAAATTTCAAGTTGGAAGGCTAAGGTGCTCTCCCAGGCGGGACATACGATGTTGATTAAATCGGTGGCCAGTGCTCTTCCCTCATACCTTTTGAGTTTTATTTATTGCCGAGTTCCTGGTGTCACGAATTGGATCGTGTGACAAAAAAAATCTGGTGGGGATTCAAGAAGGAGCATGATCGGCATTTAACTTTAAAAGCATGACATTTTATATGTATGCCCAAATGTGTTGGTGGTTTGGGGATTAGGCTGTTTTCGGAGATACATAAAGTGCTTCTATCCAAATTAGCCTGGAAATTGCTTATGGACCGTGATAGCCTTTGGGTTCGGGTATTACTGGGTAAGTACGTGAAGCGGAGAAGCTTTTGATCAGTTGGTGCTAATGAGCAGACTTCGTGGCTCTGGAAAAGCATAGTCAAAATTCGGCACTTATTATGAGAGGGTTTTTGTTACAGGGCTGGTAGTGGGAGACAAAATAACGTCTGGAGGACTCGTGGGTCCCTCTGTTGCCTGGTTTTAGGCCGATTGCTAGAGAAGGGGCAAGTAACTCAACAAAAATAGTGAATGTTCGGGATCTTTTGTTGGAGGACGGCGCTGCTTGGAATGTGGGGCTGATTAATAATCTCTTCACCCAAGAATCTACTGTGGGCATTCGAAAGGTAAAGATAAATGAGAGTGGGCAAGATGACTCACTTTTTTGGCAATTGGAAGCTAAAGGGACATTTAGTGTCTGGTTAATTCATTCGGCTATTGTGCAGCAAAGGGGGCCTCAAGATTGTCTTCTTCGGACCCAGCTTTGGAAGGACCTGTGGACATTAAAAGTGCACGATAGACTAAAGCTCTTATTGTGGAAAGTGGCTTGGGAGATATTGCTGACCAAGGTTAAGGTGGTTGAAAGAATGAGCGATTATGACAGAGAAGCTGATAGTTTGAAATGTGTGCTTTGTAATGAATGCCTTGAAACACTTCTCCATTTTCTTTTGTTGTGCCCTTTTAGTAGAGCTATTTGGAGTGAATCTGTCTGGCAGCTCAATAGTGTGGCTTTTGGGACTGGGACTGGGACAAATTAGGTTCAAGTTATCCTGCATCCTCATCATTTTATTGGGCTACCGATTGAAGACCAGCACTTCTTCCAACTCTTTACACTTAATGCCATTGATATGACATGGGCGGCTAGAAATCAGAAGGAGCATGATGGAAAGGCTTGTAGTGTTCAAGACTTGTCAAGCAAAGTGCGTCGTATTAGCAGCGAGCATAGACTGGCTTGGCAAAATAAAGTCTCTCAAACGCAGGTGCACAATTGGACTTCTCCGCTAGAGTCATTTATTAAGATTAATGTGGATGCGGCTGTTCGTGATAATTTTGTGGTGATAGCTGCCATTGCTAGGGAAAATATTGGCCAAATTATTGGTGCAAAGGTCCAGTTGATGGATCTGTTAGTCCCCTGAAGGCGAGGCGGAGGCTGGACATTTGAGGGTGATGTTGGCGCATGAACAAGGTTATCAGAGAGTGATATTAGAAGGTGATTCTGAGTCTGTCATTAAAGCTATTAATTGCTGGCCACAACCTATTGATTGACGTATTGATTCGACTGTGAAGGAGATTTATGATGGTTGCTGTCGACTGCTATGTTGGAACGCCATTTATGTTTACAGAGGTGTCAATGGTGCACCACCTTGCTCATTCGCCATTACGTATAACTTGGTGAGCAATCCCCGTAGTTCTGAGTTTCTTTTACATTTTCTTTTGTTGTATGCAGGAATTAGAGCTTTGTTTTGTATTTGTTTTTGAGTGAGAATAAAGGCAGTTTTGATTACAAAATAAATAAAATAGGAAGGCTCCCAAATTTTTTTAATTTTACCTACAAATAAAAATTTGACATAAAAAGTTATATAGTTAATTTATTCGTATAGACTTTTACTAAATTTATTATTCCAAAAAGAGGCCTATTAAATATCTTATTTGAATGAATCATTAACTATTTATTTTTTGAGGCCTTTTTTAAAGTCTTATTAATTAAAGGAATAACTAGTCAATTGATGAGTCCTATAAAGTCTCCTTAATTAAAAGGAGTCAATTGATTAAAATTAAAAGTCTTATAAACTCTCATGTTAATATATGTTTAAACCTACCACCTAATCTGTTTTATTTTTACCATTGCATACACTTAATAAACTAAAAATAATTGCTAGACATTTAAACATGGTACTTAATCTATTTATTATTTTTACCTTTGCATGCACTTAACAAGCTAAAAAGTCTATATTTAAAAGGACTTAACTGATAAAGTACTTGTCAAAATTATGTGAGAAACTACTAGACTTTGTCTTAAATAAAAAACACGAAAAATCCTCTCATTCATTTTATTTTTATGGCTATTATTTCTTGGTGTTTCATAACTTTTATCTTTTATCATTTTTATGATCGAGATCACTTGTCGCTTAGTCTTGAGCTACTATTATTCAAAATCTTTTTTAAAGTTATATTTGTTGTATAGAAAAGTTAATTTAATCTCAAAACGAAGTACTTGTATGATAAGTATTTTCAATTAAAATTGATATATTAACAAATCTTGGATATATAATTTTGATAAATAATTTTGCAACTCAAAAATTAATAAAAAATATGTTTTAAATACAATTCATTAATATTTTTTATTTTATAATTACAAAAGTCACATTTTGAATTTTCGCCTAAGGCCTTAGAGCCACCCCTATTTCAGGGGCTTACTATGAGAATCTGAGAAAAAAAATAGAGTACTTTTGGTTACGATAACGAACCTTCATATATTTTTATGCACTCTTGAGGATTTCTGCATACCCGAAAACAAAAAAAAAAGGGACAAATTAAAATATTTTAAAATGAGAAGTTCTACTGCTTACGCGTGTAAAAAAAAAAAAAAAAAAAAAAGAGAGAGCAAATGTGCCACAAGCCTCCAGAACAAATTCAAAATTCAAAACTTTCTCACTTCCCGCCCAAAGCCACCCAATCTGCCTTCTTTTTCTCTGTCTCCTTAACATTTGATTACAGTAGAACAGCTCCTCTTTCATCGTATTTATTCCTCTCCGCAAAACACATACCATTGTCGCTATATTTTGTTTCGAACTCCTCAATGTCCGTTTCATCGGCTCGCCGGCTCAAAGACCATGGCGTCCCGGCCGCCATTGTCAAGCCGTCCAAAACTCTAACCCCCATCTCGATCTCCAGCAAAAACGATTTGCAGAAATCTTCATCTACCGGCAAAGAGAACCCCAGGCCCGCTTCTCGGCCCCGAGCCACAACCCAGAAGCCGACGATTCGAGCCGTGCCGCGCCTTGATAAGGCCGCCGCAGCGTCAATGGGTCCCGGGAATGACTGCGATACACGTTTTCGGTGGTCCACATCGTCGGCCCATAGAGGTAGGAGCTCTAGCCCTTCTGAATTCATTCGGGTTTTCTCGGATCGGAGGGTTTCCGTGGATGTGAGTGGTGGTAAGGGCATGGAAATCGGGAAGCAAAAGAAGGGCCTTAGAGATTCCAGTGTGAAAGAGAGTGAAGGGAACTTGAACGGGGTTAGGGTTTTAAGGGACCGTAAAGAAAGTTTCCAACTTCGTGCCAATTCGGAGAAAAGGAGTTGGGGTTGTGAGGTATCAGAAATGAAAGTGGAGGAAAATGGTCACAATTTGAACGAAGTTAGAGTTTTGAAGAAAAATGGCAATGGTAAAGTTAACCTAGGCTCAAATTTGAGAAAGGCAAGAGGATCCGCTTTCAATTTGAATGAAAAACCTCGAGACCGCGTTGAGGCTGGGGAGGTTTTGAACGTTGGCAATGGCGTTGACTTGTGTAGAGAAGAGAGTGGTAAGAAGTCTTTGGATAATGGGAAGGTTCCAGAGATACTGAAGCGGGAGGTGTTAAATGAAGTGGTTATTGGTAACAAGTATCCAAGCAAGCTTCACGAGAAGCTTGCTTTTTTGGAAGGGAAGGTCAAGAGGATTGCGTCAGATATTAAGAAGACCAAGGAGATGTTGGATATGAATAACCCGGATGCCTCAAAGGTGATACTTTCAGATATTCAAGACAAGATCTCTGGGATTCAGAAGGCAATGGGTAATGTTGCAGGTGAAGTGGGTGGTAAAATTGCCTCGTCAAAACCAGTTGGTGATGGGGAAAGCAGAATAGTTGAGAAGGGAAATAGCAAGGAAGCTGATAATTCTAAAAGTTCGGTCAAAGGATTGAGTAGCGATGAACTGGAAGCTAGACTCTTTCCTCATCATAGGTTGCTCAAAAATCGGGCATCTCTGAAAGCAACGTCAGAAATCCCTCAAAGTCATGAATCCCACGCTGTGGAGCCGAATTGTGAGTCAAAAGTGAATGGGAAGTCGTTTAGCCCCATTGACGAGAACCCAATAGCAGCTGAGTTCTTAGCTTCCCTGAATAAGGAGAAAAGTCAAGTCACCAGAAGGGATGGTCAGGCTGAGTTTGAACATTGTGAAGTTCAAGAAATGGATGGTGCAACATCTGGAGGAGCACAAGATTCTTCACATAGATCCAACGGAAAGGGTGATGTTGAGTTAGTTCTCACAACTGATGAGAGACTCGACGAGTTTGATGATCAGGAAAATAGACAGGACGTAATACTGGGTGAGGAGACAGAAGATACAAGCATCTATCAGCTGAATGAAATAGGTCGTAAAATCACAACAGGAGGATGGTTTGTCTCTGAAGGGGAGGCGGTCCTTCTTGCACACAATGATGGTTCTTGCTCATTTTATGATATTGCTAATTCCGAGGTTGGCTATCTAGTTATCTAATTGGAGTTGCATTTCTTGAAATGCCGTTTGATTTGCTAATTCCTTTCCCCTAGAGAACTCATAGTCTCATTTGGTCAATCTCCAGTTGAAAAAATAGTACTACAATAAGTTCAGATCACTTCTACATGCAATAAATCAATGATTTGCCTAGGAAAAAAAATCAGTGATTTACTTCGGATTGATTGTTTTGTTTGAAGTCTTGATTCGGTAATTTATCTTTTCTATATTTACCTTTCTTTCGGAAACCTGAAGCTTGTTTATATCAATGGGCTAAGTTACATGTTTTTTGAGTGATACAGATATTGTTGCATCACGGACATAAACAAAGAGTTAGCACTGTAATTTATGATGGATTTGTTCCGCTTATGAACAGTCCTTGTTTCAGGAGAAGTCTGAGTACAAGCCCCCGACGGGACTATCATCTGATATATGGAGGGATTGTTGGATACTTCGTGCCCCTGGGGCAGATGGTTGCTCGGGAAGATATGTTGTTGCTGCATCTGCTGGGAATGCTATGGATTCAGGTTTTTGCTCCTGGGACTTTTACACCAAAGATGTGCGAGCTTTCCAAATTGAGGATGGAACAACCACTTCAAGAACAGTACTGGCTCCCTTGAACAATAATATTGTTCACAGAAGAAATGCTTTATCAAATATCCTTGCCCCGGAAAGTCAACAATTCTGGTATAAACCCTGTGGACCTCTTATCGTTTCAACTGTCAGCTGTCAGAAAGGAGTGAAAATGTTTGATATCCGGGATGGGGAGCAAGTTATGAAATGGGAGGTGCAGAAGCCCGTGTTAACAATGGATTATTCAAGCCCATTACAATGGAGAAACAGAGGAAAAGTAGTTCTAGCTGAAGCAGAAACAATTTCTGTGTGGGATGTGAACTCTCTGAGTCCTCAAGCACTGTCATCGGTGTCTTCATGTGGCCGAAAAATTTCTGCTCTTCATGTGAACAACACAGATGCTGAATTAGGCGGTGGGGTTCGTCAAAGGTGAGCACCAACTTTCTCGATTTGCTTGCTTCACTGTATTTACATTGTCCTCGTGCTTTTTTGTCTACGTTTCTGGGTTCGCACGGTTTGCTTGGTTATCCCCGTAGCTTGGTCAATTTGTTCTCTGTAGGTGGGCTGTATTTGTGTTTTCAGGACAATTTATTTTCTTGTATAGTACTTGTATCTTATTTCAACGCTCATAGTTTTCTGCTTCTGGTTATTGGTTGTTTCTCTAGGCAAAAGGATGTATCCATATAGGGAGATGCCAGCAGTGCAGACATGTTCGTTTGGTTAAAAAATTTAAAATTTGAATCTAACTTTTTAAACTTACAATCTTAACATTACTCCTACACGCATACTAATACAACTTAACATTATCTTTTTTACAAATACTAATACAACTAAATAACTTCTACACTCATGCTAATAAAGCTCAAATATCACTTAAATATTCACATCATACTTAAAATTTTAAAATTTTCTCAAAACGAACATGTCATGGATATGAATGCTATGTAAGTCTTCTCATTGGTGCAGTTAAATACAAGTATGAAAAATTTGTCACCAAATTTTCTTTAGCAGCTCTAACATGGTTGATTCATGATAAATGCAGAGTAAGTTCCTCGGAAGCAGAAGGAAATGATGGTGTTTTCTGCACCCCTGATTCCATTAATGTTTTGGACTTTCGCCACCCATCTGGTGTAGGTCTTAAGATACCAACACTTGGGGTCAGTGTGCAGTCAGTTTCCTCTCGTGGAGATTTTATCTTTCTTGGCTGCTCTACAGTAAGGTCAGGTGGGAGAAGGCAGCCTTCTTCACAGGTTCAACGGTTCTCATTGCGCAAACAAAGGCTATTTAGCACTTATGCTATGCCAGAATCAAATGCGCACTTCCATTGCACAGCAATGACACAAGTATGGGGAAATTCAAACCTCGTCATGGGCGTCTGTGGGCTGGGGCTATTTGTTTTCGATGCCTTGAGCGATGATTTGTTGGAGCCTTTCACTGTTGATTCTGGAAACATGCAGAAAGTGAGAGACATCATTGGTCCAGATGACATGTATTCACCTTCCTTTGATTACTTATCATCTCGTGCTCTCATCATATCAAGAGATCGCCCAGCAGTGTGGAGGCACTTATCAGAGGTATGATGCTTGCTCGAAACCTCTTGGCATTTTCTAGGAGAAAGTACCAGCAGCGGAGTAAGATGTTTGAAATAATGTGTAAGATATTTATTGAAGTTTAAGTTATCATAGAGATTGAAATAGGCCTCATGTTGATTTTCTAGAATACTATTATGTTTATAATATTTTAAACATATTATGTCGATTTTGTAGATGGGCAGACTGAGGATAATAGTTGTATAGTTAAGCGCATTTTCACTTTATTTGAGCCTTTGGATTCCAGTACATTTTGTTTTGCTTCTCATCAGGGCATTGACTGGAGGCAATTTACAGATCCTATTTGCTTATGGTTAAAGCATTTTCTTTTGCTTAGTACTGTTGTAATTTTCTAAAGTGAGCCAATAATGTTGTGTGTTGTCTTATTCTAGTATAACGTAAATAGAAACAATTCTTTTTACCTGTACATAACATTGTTCCCTCTCGTTTCTTATAATGCCACAACACTCGATGACCTATGCCCCATTCTTATGAACCCTTGGTGCGAATTCGTAGGTTGATTCCGCCAGCCCAATTTGCTATGAACTTCACACTGGTCAGAGCGAAGGACTCTCGCATTAATGACTTAGTACAAGGCAAAGTACTGAGCCAATGGATTACATTACAGTGCCCATAGAGGGAGATACAACTTTGTACCACGTCACTCTAGAGCCTGTTTAGACGCACTAGCTCTCGTATACGCAATTAGTAGTATGATCTCTTCAAGTCTCCGCCATCGTAATGAGTCTCCAGCATAAGAATACTAAATCTACGGACTCTTCATTAGGTATCGGTGGCCGAGCTCATGAGCATTGTATTATTAGCGCCAGTGCCCACCTATCTTTCAACTAAGTGACCATACATATTGATTTGTCCAGTGTTGTAACGCCCTCATCTCACACAATGTGCGATTGTCAGCGTGTTTTCAGGATGCTCAAAGAAGACCTACTTGACGAGGCGTAGCACCAAGCATGGAATACAGAATGAAGTGCGGAGCGCGTACAAGTGGAGATCACGTGTAAACCAGTTACGCGCACAGCTCATCTACCTGTGTCATGCGAAGAGGAAGGGATAAAATCGAGAAGAACCAGCTAAATTTCATACTGGTGGAATAGCATGAAGCAGAACAGACTCCATTCTCATTATAGAGCAGTATAAAACCATATCGGTATACTTGTTCGTGGGACTGCTTTATAGGACGGCTCAGTCATATGTTGATAGATATAACTTTCCAGCAAATAGCTCTATGTGATATTGGTTATCAACCTTCCATGTTTTAATAGTATCTT
This sequence comes from Morella rubra, assembly GCA_003952965.2. NCBI lineage: Eukaryota > Viridiplantae > Streptophyta > Magnoliopsida > Fagales > Myricaceae > Morella > Morella rubra. The sequence goes on along the minus strand of CM025855.1, from coordinate 3,916,969 downwards.
TTCCCTACAGAAAAATTTGTGCCACATGGAGAGATAGCATCTTAAACTGGATTACCTCGTCTAACGTCTTTAATCACTCCTACAACTTACTGCTATGTATTTTTGACACTGTTATATGAATTGAACCCCGAATCCATAAGTGTTCTCCTCTACACAAGCAGGTTATCCATCGTGTGTAAATAATAACAAAAGAAAATAGAAACTTTTGACTTTAAGACACGAATCAGAGTTGCATAATTCCAAACTACCCAAAGAGACCTCGACCTCTCCGGACCGCCTGAAAACGATTCCGGAAGGTTCACAGCCGTTACCGTATGAGGCTCCTATGTCGCTATTCATGGGGTGGAAGTCATCGTAGCGTTCTCTCAACTTCTTTCTTACCTCTCCTTCGTACTCATGTCGTTTATCTCGATACTCTCGACCTCACAATTACGCAACGAAGCTTGCACTCGGACGCACGTATCTCAGTGTGTTTCCTCCCGTAATCGACTTAAATGCAGCATTGCACATCGAATTAACTATGGCCCCCCCATTTGGGTGTATGACATGGTTCTGGTAACTCGTATGCCATCCATGCTCCAGAGTTAGCCGCCTCAGTATCGCATAGGTAAATATACCTTCTTGTTTGCCAACCGATCAGTTGACTAAATAATCATATATTATTTATATTAGGGGGGAGCTACTGCTGGAGTTGAAATGTGTCCTTTTTCAGTCTCTCTCTTTCAGTGTGTCTTGCAATTAGTGGCTCTTGTGCATAGCATTTAGTAAGTTTGTTTAATGCTCAAGGCAAGAAAAAGGCTTTATAAGATGGAGGTAACGGGACGATCATCTTCCCAAGACGTAAGCAATCTCAAGGGTTATATGTGATTGTCTTCTTTACCAACCAAACAAAGGGGTAAAGTAAGCTGTAGGCTGTAGCACCCTCTATTAGAGACTTTTGAAGGGGGACATAGACAGACATAGAGAGAGAGAGATGAGAAGAAATAGCCATCCTTTGTTGAGGGAGGGAAGGAGGCTGGAAGAAGCAAATACAGTCATGGGTTCACAGCAGCTGAGATGCAATCACTGGCTAGCATTTGCGAGACTATACTGCCGCCTCTGCCATTGAATTCTTTGGAGGCGCCAAATGAAGGTCAACCTACAAATGCTGTGTGCAGTTTTTCTGCAGAGCTTCTGGCTTCTCAACCTCCGCTCCCTGATCAGGTGCCCTGTTTCTCTCTCTCTCTCTCTCTCTCTCGATCGCATGGGTGCATTATATGACTTATATGTATATTTAGTAAGACACATTGGAAGATCTTAATCGTTTTCTGGCATGAAAAGGCTTAACAGTTCATTCAATTTCTAGTAGGCATGCATCATGCATGTCTACTTTTTACGTTATTGTTCTATAATGAGATACTTCTTATTCATAGTGCTTTAAAATGAATTGGCAAACTTCAGCATAAAATACTATCAATAGTCAATCCTCAAATAGGTTTTTCCTTTTTTCTTTAACATTTTCATATTGGAATGCAAACAGGTTGCGGAGATTTTGGTGAAGAGGGCCGTGATAGAAGGCTGATACTGGTGAGAGTTGTTTTATGGTTGCTGGCGACTAGGTTGGGCACCTTACTGTTTTGTGGATCTCTCTGCGTTAGCGAGAAATGGCCCTTCATATGCAACTTTTCTCGCATGTCCTTGGAGAATAGAGAGAAATTTGTGCAGAAGGGGTTTCAGACTAGATTATGACACCAATAAGGCTTGCGTTTCTTACATCAAAGCCTTGTGCCTCTCATATTCTTTTCACGGGTAAGGCCCCTAACTCTGCAATTCTATTTGACCTGTTTCTCTCTCCGGTAACAAGATTACAAGCTTAAAGCTTTAATACTGTTTGATCATGGACTATGGAGGGTTTTTCCCCTCTACATTACCTTCCAAAAAGTCCGTCATATATAGCATTCACGTCTTCTTTGCTTTTTATGAATTTCACAGAAGGGCCGCCCATATCTACGATTTTCATGAAAATGGGTGGTCACATGCTACCATTTCATCCCAAACACGCCACGCCGTTTATTCGATTTTTTTATTTTTAATTTATTTTTATGTTTCTGGTTCTCTTGGCTTTCAAACTATTTATTGGGTTATTATATATATATTTAACATTCTAACAACGTAATAAACACTCTCAAACTATAGTATTATTCTAATCTAAATATTTTACAGTCTTGACCTGAACGAATCTTTAGTATTAAACTAATACAAAACGTCCATTAAAGTTTGCCATAAAGTTGTCATCTATTAAGTGATTTAAATAATTTTTTTTATAGGGGAAAATTAAGAGTATTAATATCCAGGATATAAATACACATATCTAAAAACGAAAGCTAGTGAAACACTTAAACAGATTTTAAAGACTTTACAATAAATCAGATTTAAAGATCTAATAGTTAAACTCGACTTAACAGACGGAACTACCAATAGTCATAAGACTGTAAAATGAACACAAGAACACCAAACTAGCAATAAGCATGACTATTTTTGTATGAATGGTGCAAATTGTCATTCATTAATAATTTTTTTACGTGTAATGTGTCAAAGTCATTGTGTAAAAAACAAAAAATCTAAATTTTTTTGTAAAGTTTCATCTTTATTTTAAGAGGCATTTGTTTCTCAAAATTTTGCTATTAAAATTTCGGGTCAGATTAAAATCTATAAAATAATATTCCTCTCTCTTTTAAATAAATAATCTTTTTTATTATAATATTTATTAAAATTTTCTCGCTTTTCACTTTTATACTTATACTAATTACTATAAAATATCTTCAATTTACACTAACTTCTATGTCTTCAAAAATTTACTTACACACTCCTAAATAATTTTCACAAATTCCCAAAAAAAAAAAAAACTGCTTAAAAGTATCATTCTCCATTGAAAATCCCCCCGCGCCCCAAAAAAAAAAAGAAATAATCTCCTGGAACACATTAATTTGATTTCGTTTAAAGGCAGGTGTTTTTTTTTTTTTTTTTGAAAATGAATGCTAGTAGTCTATGTAACCGATTGTCTTTGTCATATATTTTTACCCGAAGAAATTGGTTACCCCTTGAGAGCCTCTGAAAAGATGTTTTGGTTTTTTTTTTTTTTTGCATAATCAAGGCTCGAATTCGATATACAATGTGGTGCTTCCCTAAATCGTTCCTGCCGTTCGCTTCTACAAATATTATGTATCCAATGTTTCCCTTTAAATCTCAATTTTTTATGCTCCTTTGCTAGAAAAATCATAGAAATAAATCCTATGTTATAAATAAAAAACCCTGAAGTTACTTAAGAAAAAACGTTGGTCCACTAGTTTCTTTTCGTAACAAATCATTTATGTAATTACGTATTACACCTAAAGATTTTCCCTTTCATTCTTTTAGGTTAGATTACATGATAAATTCGAGATTTTGGTGCGGATCGATACTTTACAATTCTGTGACTTTAAATTTTGGTGACACGTCGCTGATCGATATAAGCTGCGACCCATCATATGGGTTTTCAATTAATCACATCTTGACACGGGTGGACATTTATTCTATCCCATTATGTTTGAAAGCTCCAGCTGCGTCCCAGTCTGTTGCTGATGATTCCAAAATGCATCTAGGAAGGATACTTGCATTTCCTTCAATACTCTAAATATAAGTAATCACGGAATGGACAAAATGGGCAGAATTTTTTATAAATTTAAAAAAACGGTAGAAAAACTGAAATGGAGAACGGGATAGACTCATGCCACCTCACCCCATAGGAGATCTGTCAGTTGTTCGCCGCATACTCGTCTCTCTCAATCTTCTAGTTTACTTAAAATAGGTGTGTTCGAGTGTACAAATTTAATCATTAATTAGTTCATTTTTTTTCATCATCACTCATTTCATCTTCTTTCATTATAATAAATATAAAAAATTTATTTAAATCTCGACAGAACATGAAGAAAATTGGTGGTTTAGTATCTTATTTTCCTTAATGTTTTCTCGTTCTGCAGGTCAATGAAAATGCTGAAAGCCCAGCATGGGAAGCCATTGGGTATCATGTTGACGTTGACGAGGACCCACGTGAAGTCCCCGAAAGAGGCCTCTGGAGAAGGGTCTGGTAGAGACTCGACACGAAACTGAGTCCACCCTTTTGCACTCCCTTGCCCAGAAAAAGGTATCGAAGCTACACTAGACTCAAAGCAGGACGTCTTGAAAATTGAATGTGATGTTGTAGTCATTGGTTCTGGGTGCGGAGGAGGAGTTTGCAGCTGCTGTGCTTGCATGTCAGGCAGAAGGTTATTGTTCTGGAGAAAGGCGACTATTTCACTGCTACTGACTACTCTTCTTTAGAAGGCCCCTCATTGGAAAAACTATATGAGCAGGAGGCCTCTTTTCGAGCAGTTGATCTTGGGGCAGTGTTTATTTTTCCAGGTTTCAACAGTAGGCGGCGGTTCTGCTGTTAACTGGTCAGCATCCATCAGAACACCAAAAACGGTGCTTCGGGAATGGGCCGACGACTACCAGATCCCGCTGTTTGGCAGCCCCGAATATCTTTCTGCTATGGATACTGTGTGGGGGAGAATAGGTGTAACAGAGAATTGTGTAGAGGAAGGCTTCCAAAATCAAGTACTGAGAAAAGGGTGTGAGAATTTAGGTCTTAAGGTTGATTACGTGCCGCGGAATTCCTCGTCGACTCATTACTGTGGGTCTTGTGGTTATGGATGTAGAAAAGGAGACAAAAAGGGGACTGATACTACGTGGCTTGTAGATGCTGTGGATCATGGTGCAGTGATCTTAACAGGATGTAAAGCTGAGAGCTTTATGCTGGCAGAGAACAAGAAGCGAAGCAAAAGAAAAAAGAAATGCCTGGGTGTTATAGCAAAATCTTTGAGCAACAACATCACAAAGGTACTGCAGATTGAGGCCAAAGCAACAATCTCGGCATGTGGGGCTCTTTCAACACCCGTTTTAATGATCTCTAGTGGATTGAAGAACCGGAATATAGGCCGTAACCTTCATCTCCATCCTGTAGTCATGGCCTGGGGATACTTTCCAGAATCAAATTCAGAGCTCAAGGGTAAAAGCTATGAGGGCGGAATAATCACATCGGTCCATAAGGTGGTAGGGGCAGACTCAAAGGTAAGAGCGATACTATTATAGTAAACTCCGGCCATTAGGCCGGCCTATCCATACTCATCTCTGTAAGATATCTCTTGGGAATCTGGACTAGAAATTATGAAGAAAATTGAATGGCATGAAATTAAAGCAAAAGAAACATATCTTATACTTGATAACCCACTGATGAATTACTCACTTGGGTTTCCGGAGAAGTTTATAGTCGGATCGGGAAAGGTGGAGGGCCTACATTATTAGGATGCATCAGACCAGAGAAACGTATACAAGGGTTTGGGGTTAAGGGCATAGAGCAATTCAGAATTTTATTCCCCCAACTCCCTCCTGGTTCGGCAGCAAGGTGCTGTTGGAGGTGTCGGCGTACCCGATCGTCTAAACAACGTGTGATCGGCCAGAGGACTCAATTATGTGATGGAAATTAGCAGAGAAGCACAAATGAGAGGAATCTATTAAACACAGTACTCTGCCTTCGATAGGGCCTCATTCAGGTCCGAGTCACTATCTCTCACCATCTTGGTCTTCTGATCTTGAATTGTGACGCATATAGATTATCTCTCCACCTCAAGATCTCTTATGGCAAAATGAGTAGTCTGCCGATGTAAAGCGACGTATAGGCTTCACCAGTCACCTCCATGGTCTAATGTTAGCCTCTTCCACCCACTCAGTTCCCGTTTGCCTCGTCTTAATCCGCGATAATCCTCTGCGTCTTCAGTGTGCGGTGGCTCACCCTGTGAGCATAACAGTGGTCAGCAATCGCTCTTTGCACACGTCTGAAGCCGTCCAGTTCGTGCATGTAAGTTCTCTAGCGTGTGGTGGCCGACTGCCCTTATTTTGCCACGGGGTGCGCAATTCTCCATGCCACGATCAACATTATCCTCCCGCTGATGCCGGACGACCTTGAGGTATCTCCTCAACATTGCTCCTGCAATGATCCACTCCCTAATACCTCCATTTCCTTCATCATCAAAAGAGAGTATTCAGCTGTGTACTGTCCCTTACCGAGAAATAGGTGTGTCAACGCGTTTTTTGTAAAGGTCATCTGGATTCCTGATCATCTTGTTCTTCTTTTATCATGCACACACCTGCATGTTCTGGTGTGCAAACCACATATTAAAGTTGTGTAAGATTGTGTCCAGCAAGCAAATAAGATCTGTTTCAGAGATAGGCTCGGAATGCGATATGCTGTTCAACTTTATACATGCGTTGATAATACATACGTATCCTCAATCCTGCATTAATGTCTTCTCAGTTTTGAGTTCTTTGCCTAAAAGTTTCAATTCTCTTGAAGATTAGGTACTCTTCACCAGTAGCACTCTCTCTCTATCCCTGCTCACCCTTGTACAGTGTGCCCTGCAGATTCCAAATAGAAGCAAAAGTAAGAAGCAACCTAGGACTGCAAAGTAACGCACATGATCACTCAGATAAACACGAACTGATAAGTTTTATAAAAACATTAAGAGCTAGAGGGAATCCTAATATCATTCTTTGTGATCTTTTAGCTCAAAAGAATCACTGTTTCATTCCCTTCATACCGAGAATTACTTAACCAGCTGAGAATCTGGTTCCAATTCGTTACTACATCGTAAAAGAATATCATCCAAATAATAAAAATCTATATCTTCCTAGCAGTTTAAAATTTTAAGATAATTGATAGTTTCAAGTGGTACCAGAGTTAAAGATTCTGAATTTGAAAGCTTGCTTTACATTTCAATCCGATTACAATTAAAACATATAAGTGTTCGGTCAGTCCATATATATCAAGAGAGAGCTCAACGCACAAAGTGACGATGTAGTGCCGAACAGAATAATTTAAATAATTAAAATATTTGTTGTAAAGGAGGGATCGAAAACCATGGATTCTATACCAGTTTGTACGAACAGGTAAAAAAGCTGTAGGTATGTAAAGAGAAGATACATATTA